>JAWQUT010000271.1:813650-856838 GCA_033807755.1 Ellobium chinense
GGGGGGGGGGAGAGAGAGAGAGAGGGGAAGTTTGGTCAGGAAAAGGCCGCCTGTTAGCCTAGGACATAAAGCACAATTTGAAGGTCGATGCAATGCAAGTGCCACGCTGTTATTAAGAAGGCAGCCTTTTCCGAAGTTCCTTGGCAGGAATGAGCATGCTGGTAGACAGCCACATTCAGAACTAATCAGAAGCCACAGTGTTAGCATTTCCGCCATATAACTTATTCTACTGTGATAGCCCACAGTTGCGAACATCCCAAGATATTAGGTAAACAGTATCGATTGATGTTCCCCATCTGACTTCCTGGCAGCAATAGATTTTAATATAATGCTACTGGGAAATTCCTCTGTCTTAATACTGCATAGTTATTGCTGTTGATGTTGTTGCTATTATTGTTGTTGTTGTTCTTCTTCTTCTTTTAAGAAGTTGACTGCAGCTCTAATTATGGAACTAATATCAGAGCGGGATTATCCGTTATTCACATGTTATTTGTGTATGAAAAAAAAACATGAACAAGAATAAAAACACACACAAAAAAAGCCTGATACTTCCCTTCTTGGGCATCCTCACATGAGTCTCAGATGGGTCCTATATGGGTCTCTGCATAGCACCCATATGATACTTGGTCAACAAATGGGCATCACATGGGGCAAGTCTTGGCATTATATTATGCAGCTAGTACAGTAGACTATTTCTTTCCCAGAAAACTAGAAAAGAGGAAACAAGGCCTCCATCTGAATCATAAAAACTAGATTTGTAAAGTTTGCAATTTCACAACACAATCACCAATTATAATAACAATACAACAACAACAACAGCAGCTCATCAACCACAACCACCACCATTACTACCACCACCACCACCAACAACAACAACAGCTTAGAATCTTTACAGATTGCTTGAATACTATGATGGAACTAAGAGCTGATCCGAATCTTCTGTTAATGTCCATCTGCACTATGACTGTTTCGTTGTTAAAACACACACAAGATGGGCCTCTGATCGGTGTATGATTTAAGGAAGATATCCACAGATAACTTGAAACTAACATTTCAGGCCCACTCAATTCCACTCAGCAATACTCTGAGTGTCTTGTGTGTTCGACTCGTGAGCCGGGCGGTTTACGTTGTTGTGTCCTGGGGAAAGCCATTTCACTCTCCTTCCCCCCTTCCCCCCTCTAACTTGATTCAGGTGTGAATGAGTGTCTGGTTTTAGAGCTGGAGGTACCAGGGCGCTGCACTTCTGTTGACCAGCAATAACTTTGTAGTATGTTTCATGTGTAGTTTTATATAATTATTTATAATATGTATGATGTGTATTATTTTATGTGTTAGTATTATGAATAAGATGTACACCATTGTTTGGTAGTGTGAACCAATGATCAATAAAGATCATGTTTTCATTTTAATTTTCATATTTCTCTGTATGATAAATACTGTATTCAGAAGAGAGCCTTTGGTTTCTGAGAAACTGTGATAAGAATAGTTATAATATTTGTATTACGGTAATTCTGATATTGCCGGTTTATGGTCTGTTTGCATTACAGCGATATGTGGGCTTCCGATAAGATTTTTTGTTTGTTTTTAAATGACAATCAGATGACTGGCTTCTTCTGTAAGGTACACTCCTATCAAAAAGAAGCCGCTGTACATCTTTGTTGAAACAATGCGCTAGCAGATCTTCTGTAATAAACTTTGCTTGGAAGCATACAGTGATATAGTTTATCAAAAGCTGGAGATCAAAACTGAATACCCGAAGGCATTTCTTTTTTTCTCCGCTGTCCATTATGCAAAGACTCAACTTACTTTTACAAAAACTACTAACACACATGTAATTCCAGCACATCAGTCTGTAACTGAAATAGTATACAAGGGGTCTACATTTTGTTGCAGACAGCTTATTTATTAATTTTATCAGTCTATTATATCTAGTATATGTAATAAAGTAGGCCTATTATGGTAGGCCTATTGCAACGCAGGCCGACTTTGCAGAAGACAGCAAATTGTTATAGACATGGCGACTGGTTAAAACAAAACTACTATAATCTTAGATCGGCTAATCTCGAGTTCTCGTTAGTTCTTAAAAGCCTGTTGAGAAAGAAAGGAACGCCGTGATGGGACACTTCACATTGGGGAACGTTTTTTTATTTCTTTTCCGAACTATATGAGTAAGGCATGTCATGGAAACTTTTGTATATTAGTAAATATTACTAGTTTAGTGCTCCTCCGGGTGTCATGCTGAAGAAAATCGACATGAAATCTTAAGTAAACTTATCGGAAGTATGAAAGCAAATCCATCTGAGCGGAAGCAGTGTCCGCGGCCATTTGTAGGCGGGGCTAGATCTAGCTTTTCCGACAGTAACTCAGTCGATGTCTGTGTAATCTGCCTTAGCCTATATGTAAACATTTCAAACACTAATAATAGACAGAGTTGCCTTCTTGATGATAGCCCAAGATGAAGAATATTTCTTTCTGGTGGCTGCAGGGCTTCAAAATATGAATGCAGACAGTTTCAATTTCGAACGGGGAAGCCGTCCTTTTCCACGAAATTGAAAATATTTATATTCATTGATTCGATCGTGTTCGCATAATAGCCTTATCACGCCCTAAGTTGATAATGATAGCGAGCGGTTAATTATTACATGCAAGCTGTGCAGCAGTAGGCCCAGTGATGAAAAAGAGGCCACAGCACACCCAGTGGCGGGTCGTGGCCCTTAGAACCATTCATGCAATTTCTTCTTCCCCGCCCCGCCTTCTTCCCTGCTTTTACCATCTACTGTATCTGCAAATCACAAAATATATCAGATCACACTTCGCTTGATCTGTGAATTGATCTCTCGTCCAACTCTTCTTGATCTAGAAGATTTAGACTAGCCAGGTGCAATGTTGGACTTTTTGTTTAAATCTAAATTCTATCCGGCGCTGTACGGTTGCACTTTATGACAAGTACTGTATATCGTAATATAATTTGGCTCGCTCGTAGTTCAAAGCGAGTCATATATTATAATAATATTCCGCGAGAATTTCTTGTAGCCATGCATATATCTTTTACTAAAATGATTAAACATAAACTAACGATGCTGACACGAAGATTGTGATTAATTAAGATGAAGCAGCATTGTCGACTGGAGACAGATTTGTCTATTTTTGTTTGTTTTTTTGTTTTTTTTAAAAAATCTTGCTTCATTGGTTTCACGACACCGTTTCTGTTCATTATAAATAACTAGCTACAAATGTCAGTTTTGAAACAGCGTATAAGCATCAAAGATAGTGTAATGTGGTATGATGTCAGGAAAAGTAAATGTTTTAATATCAGAGAAATTTGTTATCTCTGGAAACTTTAAAGGTCGATTTCTCAAAATATTTCTCAAGTAATATGACGCGGTTACTTGTTACAAGTAACCATCATCCATTTTATGTAAATTTCTGCCCCTCTCCCTTTGTCCCTAATAATGATAATATTAACAACAGTAATAATAATAATAATAATAATAATAATATAATCATACTAATAATAATAATACTAATAATAATAACAAAGGATATTAATAATTAGAAGTCCACTAACCTTAACGTTTGAAAAGAACTGAAAAGGAAGTAAATGTCGCGCACAGTAAAAGAATGACCCAAATAATTTGCAGTTGATGAAAGTTTTGGTGGCGTAGGTGTAAGTAGCCCATTTTGATCCCGCCTATGAAAACAAAAATGTCAAGAAATGATGTGCCTGGGCATGAGTCACATCAAGATTGGCATCCTAATGTCAGGCATTTTTTTTTTTTTTTGTTTAAATCTAAATTCTACCCGGCACTGTACGGGTTGCACTGTATACAAGTATACAGTGGAACCCGCTTAAGCGAGACATGCGTAACCGGGACGCCCGCGTAAGTGAGACAAATGCCTGGGGAACGGAATTTTTGCTATTAAAGGTATACATGTGAGCGGGATGGCAACCCGTTTAAGCGAGACGACTTAAAGCCAGATCTTCGTTATATACACGCTGTTTTTGACAGGAATGCTGCAAACTGTCACTATCGCACTGTGTCTCAGTGCTTGTTTACCTTTTCCCATCAGCTGAGAACCTGAGAGCTACGAAGAAGCTTGTACCGACGATCCTGATTACCCCCCTTACATTACGTGAGAAATGATTGACACTACCTCCCCATAGCCTTCTGTCAGGCAGTTGACCCTTTGGCGCACGCATGGAAGAATCAGAGCGGACATCCTAGCCACTGGTCATTTAACCCGCGCAAGCATCAACGGATCAAGATTAAGTAAGCCCCGCCCATTGTCAGCCACACTTTATCCTTTCTTCATCTTGGGCAATGATTGACACTTACGAGCCTTACCTGTGCTATTGCACAACACTCGGCCGGGGTGTCGTTCACATAGGCATGACCATCATCCGTGTTGCGTAAAGGCTTTTTGACACACGCCGCTCGCGTCGCGCTCTGGTCAGATGTGGAGCGAGAAATGTGACGCTTATCTTTGCCGGTATTTACGATCATGTAAATTCAATCCCAAATTAGCTTTGATCAATTGAACATCTCGACTTCAGAGATGTTAGACCTCTTATATTGTCTCCAGTTTTACTTTAACATGTCTTATTTCTTCCCCTCTGATGCAGACATGTCCCGGTCTTTAAAAGAAATCGTTTTTGAATTTTCAAAGGAGAGTGAAGGCTTAGGTGCTTCTTTGAAGCCAACCAAAAATCCCGTTCCCCGCAAAGAATGACTAATAATATGCTTTGCAAGTCTACCTAAAATGCAGTTAGACAACAATAAGTATATTTTAAGTAGTACAGATACAATTTCAAACTGACTCCGTTGTCACACCTCGCTAGCAACAAGTAATGATTATCCCATAACTTGAATGAAACGCACAAACTATCTAAGAAATCACTTTATAATGGATAGTCCGCCTAAGCGAGACGCCCGCTTAAGAGGGACGATTCGTCGGGAATGGAGCCGTCCCGCTTAAGCGGTTTCCACTGTATTCCATATTCGGAATCAATTCATGAATATTCATAATATAATCTGGCTCGAGTCATATATTATAATAATATTCCGCGAGAATTTCTTGTAGCCATGCATATTTCTTTTACTAAAATGATTAAACATAAACTAACGATGCTGACACAAAGCTTTTTGACTGACGTGATTAAAATGGAGCAGCATTGTCGACTGGAGACAGATTTGCCTATGTTTGTTTTTTTTTTTTTTAATCTTGATTCAATGGTTTCATGACACCGTTGCTGTCCATTACAAATAATTAGCTACAAATGCCAGTGTTGAAAGAGCGTATTAGTGTTAACATCAAAGATAGTGTATTGTGGTATAATGTCGGGAAAAGTACAGTAATTGTTTTAATATCCCGGAAATTTGTTATCTTTGGAAACTTTAAAGGTCGACTTCTCAAAATGTCAGTACTGTAATTCCAAATTTGCCAGCTGAGAGTTTTGATTGTTTCTTATAAGCTCCTGCTTTTCCAAACTGATTTTTGGTTGGCCTTCTGTTAATGGTCAGGGAATCACAAGCAGGTTCAAGATGTGAGTTTTTTTTTAATAACAATTTTGTCGGGTTGAGATTTCATTACTTCAATGTGCAAGAAGTCTGTCCACTTTATACAGTTACCATTGTCAGAAGTTGTGACACGCAAAAATTCCTGATGTGGTTTACAAAGCCTATTGTAGGACGGGACAAGACGGTTCGTCAAACATTGACTGATCGACTCCCCGATCTGTGACGAACCGGCCTGTTGCGCTAAGCCAGTTTGTCATAAAACAAAAGTAGCTAAACCCGAGATAAGCCGTTATGGTCAATTACGTTTTTACAACATCGTTTATTGGGTAGATAGATATAGATATGTGATTTAAATTCTGTAAAAATATGAAAACGCTGTTTTTAGCGATAAGCCAGTTCGACACGAAAGCGATGATATGACTTGATCACTTGTTACAAGTAACCATCATCCATTTTATGTAAATTTCGGACCCTCTGCCTTTGTTCCTAATAATAATAATAATATTAATAATAGTAATGATAATAATAATAATAGTAACAAAGGATATCAAATTAAAAGTCCAATAACTTTAACATTTGAAAAGAACTGAAAGGAAGTAAATGTCGCGCACAGTAAAAGAATGACCCAGATAATTTGCAGTTGATGAAAGCTTCAGTGCCATAGGTGTAAGTAGGCCTAGCCCATTTTGATCCGGCCTATGAAATCAAAAATGTCAAGAAATGATGATGTGGCTGGGCATGAGTCACATCAAGATTGGCATCCTAATGTCAGGCATTTTTTTTTTTTTTTGGCCAGCCATTTAATTACTAAAGCACATACTATCGACACTTGTAACACTAATGTCTGAAATCCATCTGCCAGTGAGTGCGAATTGAATAATATTTGACGTAGAGTTGCTGAAATTATTAAACTTTTATTTTTTGTTTGGCCACCCGAATTAGCGTACCGTTAGTTTCACTTTGCACCTGCTTATCAGTTGTCTGTATTATCGCACTCATCAGCCACTATATATTGTGTACAACTTTACAAGTGATACTCGCGGAGATAACAGACAGCCTTACACATGACATGGACAGAATGGCAGTTTAAACACCGCCAACGCTCCCCTTTTTCCGCAGCACCCTCACCCCCAACAACAATAAAAATCAATCTCCTATGCAACATTAAAAATTCTCACTTTGCAAGCACTGACAAAACCCACAGTATTTTGACACTAGGAATCTATGCAGTCATATGTGATCGCTGAGTTGCCTTCAGGTTGTTGTTCGTAGACAGCACTGTGTGTTAGCTACGCTACTACTGTCATGCTTTGTAAGAGAAGACATAAAAACCAGGCTAATTTTAAATTAATTTTATCTTGGCCCAGTTTGCAGTGTCTATTCCCGCATTTTCGATATACCTTGGCATTGCTTTCTTAGTCTGCTTTTAAAGTGCTTACCAGCCAAACGTTCGGATTCTCCCACGCCAGTGGCCGTATGCATAATCTTATTAGTTAACGCAATGCGGTAGCCACGGTAAACACCCAGAACATTAGTAGTGTTCACTGTAATCAACGCAGTACGTTAATTAACGTATGGATTGTGCATACCGCCACAGGTCCTTTATCCTTACTGCATTTAATAGTAGGTAAGATGCGGATTAGTAGGCTTACTATAGCTCCTAACGCATGCATGTGGTACAGCAGAAGCCATTTAAACGCTTTCATGATGGCTTCTGCCCATGTTTTGTTGAAGAGCTTAAACAAGTAGTCAGTGATGTGAGATCCGCTGTCACAAAAAATCAAAACCGTCAGAAAATAATACACATATATAATACTACTTTCTTTTGATCTTTACAAACAGACAACTTTATAGACATATCAAACAACAGTAAGCCTCCTATTTTAAGCTCACTTGTAGCTTTTATCATTATGTAATACAGATATAGATCAAGCCTACAAGTTTCAGCAAGAGAGTGTATCATACCACAGCAGGCCACCTCATACTTGGTCCATGAGTCGCCGGAATGTCGAAGTCTAATAGACTGAAAGTGAAGGGGTTACCCAGGGGTGTATCAGGAGCCACGATCAGGAAGTTGTTCGAGGATGAAGAGGATCAGGGTGGAGGTCCTGTGGATAAAGTGGAGGTCAACAAAGAAGAAGGGTCTGCAATCATTACTTTCGAAGACGCTGAAGGTAGATTGGCAACTACTGTGGAATTCTGTTTACACAGTCACCCTTCAGATCAAACTTCTGAGAACGTGTTATCATGAGTTTTGTGTTGTCCAGAGTGCTCTTTATAAGAAGCAAAGCAGTGGGAATTGTTTACCATGAGAGTTCTAGACCGGGCTTTGTGTTAAGCAATAGCTGTGTTAACAGAGTTCCACTGTGTGTTATATTAGAGTATCAACTTGAAGGCCACGGATATTTCGGTCTCAAACCTCAGGCTCATGCTCTCGGACAAACAACAACACAACAAACCTCTCTCTCTCTCTCTCTCTCTCTCTCTCTTTCTCTTTTTCTCTCTCTCTCTCTCTCTCTCTCACACACACACACACACACACACACACACGCACACGCACACACACACACACACACACACACACACACGCATACACACACACACACACACACACACACACACACACAGACACACACACACACACACAAAAAAACAACGGAGAGACTTCTCGTAATATTCCTCACAAGTCCTTTAATTAAATGTATAATAAACTTTTCCTCATAAATTTCCCTGAAATTTGAGCGCGCGAGGTCCTGCTTTATATTGTAAAATCACTAGATATATCAGCAGATGCGGTTCTGAAGTGATGATATCTGCAGAAGGAGTGTTGGAGAGATAAAAAGGAAGTACACGTATGTGGCGCTTACATCCTATTTTATTATTATTATTATTTTAAATAACACTAGAATAGTAGACCTATGACTTCTTTCCATTTTTTTTGTTGATATTAAGTTATTCTTTATACTAATATCTTTATTCATGTAGCCAGTATGAGTTACAATGCGCAGTTATTTTTCCACAGCCGTCGACACAATCTTGGACAGAGGCAGTACGGTGAAAATACTCAAACAGGAAGTCAAAGTAGTGCGTCTGGTCCCTAAGAAGAGCACTCAATCCGAACAGTCTGCAAAGGCCAGGCCCAAGCCCAGGTCACCGTCACCAGCCTCTGAATTTCCTGAACCAGAGAGCCCTCGGAGTCTGGTCCCTAAGAAGAGCACTCAGTCCGAACAGTCAGCCAAGACCAAGCCTAAGCCCAGGTCACCGTCACCAGCCTCCGAATTTCCTGAACCAGACAGCCCTCGGAGTTCGCCTGAAAAAGCGGCCAAGCCGAAGAAGAAAACCACCGATAAGATTTTAAAAGAGAAACAGCCCAAAGGTGCAAAAGGTGGCAGTAAAAATCAGGAGAACAAGTTCAGGAAGACTATCAAAGCTAAAGTTGTAGATGTGACCAAAAGCAAAGATTCTTACTTCTATTATCTGACAGACCCTAAGGTCAGTGATGGAGATCTTGATGAAGACAGCATATTGCTTGATGGACTGCGAGGATATCTCTACGTGACATTCCGGAACGACAAAGGTGTGTTCCCTTCTTTCTATCCTTCATAATTACAAGTATTCCCCTGCATGGGCCCAGTGCATACAAACAGGCCGTAAGGCCTACTGTTCACAAGTAATGCGAATTTCATGTGGTGATGATCAGGGTTTATCAAACTCAGACACAAACTCTGAAAGTAAGAAGATTCTGACAGTGAGCTGGGAGACAGTAAGATGTCCATGTACATGAACTAGACTCGGCATATTGCAGACTACACGGAGAAATGTCAATGAAAGAGGAATAAAAAAATCCCGTCACTGCCACATCTAGTTTACCACCACCAGCCGCAGGTAGCAACAAAATTATAGGTAAAAGTAATATGCACAGCAACACCCTCACCCCACAGACCACCATGGACAAACTAACAATTGTTATACAATACACCTATGTACACCATGGCCTTAATGTGGACTATTCTGTCTATTCACAACAATGCTGCCGTAATAAATACTCGTAAAGTCTTCAGTCATGGAGCGACACGTTTAATAATAAAATAGTCAATGTTAACGCATGATGTCATTTTTGACAAGTTAGGTAAAAGGAAAACTTTGTCATCATTTTGTTCAAAACTTTCACTTGATGACATTGACGGTATCAGTTCTGATATCATGACTGTGCGAGCGCAAAACTTTAGTATATGGAAACTTTATGAAGGATCAATTTTTTTTGTGACAATAAAAAGACTGCACATGATCCGGTTTTCTCTAATCTTTGCGATTGGGGAATATGTCGTCATATGACAACACTAGTATAGATAGAGATCTACATAATGTTTATATTTTAATGTAGCAACTTCGACGTACCTACTGAAGGTTTAAAAAAAAATGGAATTTGGGAGAAGGGTTGGATGTGAACAGCATAATATAGATCGGATGGGGGTAGCCTAGCATTAAACTAGTTTGTGGGGGCGGACCTGGCATAGAAAGATACTTGTGTACGTCTTATTTTTTTTTTTTTCTTTTCTGGATCAGTAATAACTTAAGCACGTCACACCTGCAAATTTACATTATGAACAGAATGTTTCAATCAGGTTCATACATATCGATTATAGACACGACAAAAGCACCCTCTCTTTCTTTGATCTTTGCGGTTGTTTTTAGGGGTTCTCCCCCCCCCCCCCANCCCCCCCCCCCCCAAGAAAACAAATTAAAAAAAATATAGTATCATCTTTAGAACAAAATATACAGTCAAAACACTTTCTTCACTTGGCAAGAGATGAAGATATCTGTTTAAGAGATCAGCCTTCACTCAAACTATGTGACAATAGTTGATCAAAGTATTGAGTGCTTTAAGGAATGATCAAAGTAAGAATTCTACTCTGGCGGGTAGGCGGGGGAGGAGTAGGGCAAGGTAAGGTACGTGAGAATTTGCCACCTCCTTCCAAGAAATGAGGAGCTTGGAGCTGCTTCCTACCGGTCAGAAAGAGAGCGAGAGGGAAAGGGGGAGAGAGAGAGTGAGAGAGAAAGAGAAAGAGAGAGAGATTGACTGAACTATATTTGGTAACAGCAAAATAGGCACTATGGACAGACAGACAGATAGACAGACAGACACAGACAGACAGACAGGCAGGCAGACAGACAGACAGACAGACAGACAGACAGACAGACAGAGACAGACAGACAGACAGACAGACAGACAGACAGACAGACTAATAAATTCTGCCACCCTCGTCCTCTGTGAGGGCCCATGTCGGCTCAGCCACAGCAGATGTAAATCCAGATGTGAATCCAGATATGCCTATCAATAAAATTGCGAGTACTACTACAGTAAGTTGCAACAGGTAGTTTGACTTTACCATACTGTGCTTCTCGAATCCACTTTAGGGATTGTTTGTAGGTACCGTCAAGTCTGCTTATTTGCAACTCTTTCGAAGCATGGAGAAGTTGTGATTAAAAGATGTTACACCTATCCAGTGACTTATATATATAAAATAGAGCATTTTGTTATGCAGAAAGTATTGGGATTAAGTGGAAGTTGTGATAGTCCAGATTGCAATTAAGCATGATCGACTGTGTCTTGGCCACATCATTCTTGTTAACTAGCAACATCTAGATTTATATCGATCCAATTCTCTCTTAGGGTGGTGGCTTTTATGTTTGAAGTGGTCATTGAGAGATGACTCTAAATCGCTGCAGCCTTCTATTTTTAGTTACTTATTTTGTTTTTAATTTGTTGTAGATGCTTTATAGACATGGCTCATCTTATTTATCTTAATCCTAGAAAAACACAAATGATGAAGATATGTATCATACTTGTGTTCCAGACGTCAGGTCAGTCTGCCGCCTTTCACACGGAGAAGACAGCAATTTCGAGTGCGTGGAAGTTGCAACAGAGGATGATTTTGACTTTTACAGTAATCTGCTGTCAGTGCATGGCTATCCATTCGATTCAGAAGACTCCTTGAATGACATAGCGGCCTTTGTGGAAAACGTAACAGACTTTACAGTAAAGGACATAATCCAGTATGATGAGAAGAGATCTATTATACTTGAATTCGACCCAGCAGAGTGTGAAGGTAGGTGGGATAATTATTGAGCTTCATCCCCTAAGAATACAAAAGTAGATTTCATAAGTATGCTGCTATATCCAGCATGCTACGTTTGACATAGGCCACATCATAGCCCGACAGAACAAGGTTTGTAATACTATTCCATCTCAGCTCAGTGGCACACTTCATCCAAAAATGGTATTCTGTAGAGGCTGACAGTTTTCCAGCGACATATGCAAACAGAGTTTCACTTAGAAACATCAATGTACCATAACATTGATGAACAATGAAATCATAGACCTATTCTTCAAAATGCCATGGACATTGCGAAACGCAACCGACAAGGGTGGTAAGTCTTGATGACTTCCGTTAACCGCGAGTCGTCTGCTGGTGAAATCAAACGACGTCCAAGCCTTGTCTAGATCTCTAGGCCTAAGTGTAGATACTAGTCCCTAGGCTACTAGATCTAGACAAGGTAGTCTATGTCAGATTTGGCGTGACGTGTACTCAAAGAGCATTAATATGTATTCTTAAGGAGTAGATCTATAACTTGTAGATGTAGTCTAGATCTAGACCTCTAAATCAAGAAGTCTAGTCTAGAGTGACCGTACCACTCCAGTCATCGGCGTATTTTATCTGTTTAACATCGCTTTTTTTTTATCTCCAGCAAACAGAATAAGATAGTCTAGGAATACCTTTACCCTTGATTTTATAACAGTATTAATCTTTACTCCTAAAGGTATGAAGATGCCAGTGTTTTTTTTTTCACTGTTGGCTTAATTAGACTAGAGGTTTTACACCTCTCATTAACTTATCCAGGGGTGCCATGTCAAAATACTTTCCAAACATGTTGTTTAGCTCTTCCACCAAATTTTGACACAAAGAAAAATGCACGTGAACCAGTTAGCTTTTGAGAACTTAGACAGTGAGGCAGATTACCTAATATTTTAGGCCTTTTCACTCAGTAAGCAGGGTAACCTTACCTACCTAGCAACAACCACAAATTTTATACTTGAGTGACTAAAACTCTCCTATTCTGAGTCTACACATGTATTTGCACCTATCTAAACCTTTGAAATTAAAACCCAACCCTTTCCCCCCTCCCCATGGCCAGTTTTCTGATTTTATAGGGACTATTTAAAATTTAAAATTGCATAAAATGCCAGGTGCTATTGGCATCTTCATATCTAAAACTGTGAGGTTACTGGCATTCAACCTCCATGGATATTATTTCAAAAAATCGTTTTTGAATAGCAATGCGATCAGGATCATTTTGGGGCCAAACGCTACCACTAGCAGACTCCAGTAAGCAGCATATGCTTTGAAACAAAAACCAAGACTTGTGCGCAATTACCAGCATATAAATCATAAAATGCAATAAAAATTAGGCACACTTACCAGTTTTTGCTTGATTGTGTCCATTATTTGCAAAGTCATGCTCAGGTAAGTACTACCAATCGAAGGCTGATATATGTATGGCGTCACCATTATGATGAGACAGACACTCCCCGAGTGCCAAACATGGGTCCGGTAGGAGGGCACGGATAGAAAAACAGTGTTTTCAGAGCAGTAACTTGATATTCAAGGTAAAGTTCTGGTATTTACCACAGACGACATATTTTCCACTCTTTGTATGAAACATACCGGCAAAAATTTGTTAGTACTGGTATTAAAGAAATTTTTTTATATTATTACCGAACATAGCGATCAGCAACGTCCTAGCCGTCGCTAGAACATATAGTTTTCAAACAAACAAAAGTCAAGATCTGCTTCAGAAACATGATATCATCCCACAAGCATGGCGGACGGAGTGAGTTTTCTCACAGGTGAGCGAAAGTTTCGCAAAGTTTTGCTGTTCAGGAGCCAAAACTATAGTACGCCGATGACTGGTACAGTAACTCTAAATCTCCCCCAAGTTTTGATTCCTTAGGCCTAACTTCCATGTTACCATGCAAAGGTTTGTTTTTGATTCTAGATATAGAGCACATGCACCCTATATCATACACAGAGGGGAAATGGCTTAAATCCATAAAGATCTAACAATGGATGGGACAATGACTGCAAGGCTGAAAAGTGATATTGTAGAGCTGTCTTGCCTTGACACTATCCAAAGGACCATGTCTTCTTGAGGCTAATTTTCCAGAGGCACCCCCATGTCATGCAGGTGTACCTCATATCAAACAATTCTTTAGAAGCGTAATGGGGAATACCATTTCAATATTTTCATGTAATCGATATAATATATACCCATTTTTCTAGATCTACACCAATATCCACCAAGCCTGGAACCTAATAAGATTTTTGTGAGATTTTCAAAATAGCCAACTTCAGTGTTTGGAGGTCAAGAAGTAACCTCTCAAAGCATGAAGCAACTTAGCAGATCTGCCAACTGTTATGACTGTTGTTCTTCTCTTCAGCTGTCCATACTAGAGTAATTGAATATAGAAAAGTTAGTCATGATGCTTTTAAAGAGGTGCCTTATATTGTGTACCTTACCTTTGAATTTGAAAGTGGTTGCAATGGCAAACATTAGATTTGTATTTTCTTTCTAATGTGAGAAATGTTTGGTTTAAGGTTAAGGAACAAAAAAACAAAATGTAACTTTTTTATTGAACAATCCTGACATTATATTTTATTTGTACCTAACACAACATAATTGAGCATTCATAGCCAATAAAACAATACAAGGGAAAGAATGAAATATCACAGTCCAAGATCAAATAGACAGATGTAGGATACTTACACAAAGAACATAAATAAGTCATTTTCTCTATCTGACCAAACACTGCGCCACCCCCTCCCCCCTCGAGACAGATTATCATCATTCATGATGATGTTTCACAGCACAGAAAGCATTGCTTCGTCAAACAGCATGCATTGCAGCTGCTTGGATGGAGCCATAATTTCTAGGAAGTAACGTTAAGACAAACACAGAGGGGCACAAAATTATACATGTATATTCCTGAAGCATTAAAGGGTCCAGTTCCTATGACAGACTGTACTGTTTAGTAATAATTTGGTTATAAGTAATGGTCCAGTTCCTATGACAGACTGTACTGTTTAGTAATAATTTGGTTATAAGTAATGGGAGTATGTTTACAACATGGGAAATATATGAGACTATACTATAGGAATAAAGCTCCTGTAGGGGTGAGATATGATTGAAGTAAAATGTATGATATGAAATGTAAAATGTTAATTATAACTGAAGTGTATGGTTTGGGAAATGTAGACAGAAAAAGAGCGGCCCATACTGTACAGTGGTCTACCATAATAAACATAATGCTAAATTTCAAAAGCCTGGTCTACCATACAAAACATAATGCTAACTTTCAGAGGCCAACTCAAGGCTAAATTTAGGAAACCTTTAGCCTGTTGAATCATTCAAACTAAAAAATTTCCCAGCATACAATGGACTTAGCTCTTCACACAGCAAAGACAAACAAAATCTAAAACAAGTGTATACATCGCTTATCTGCTTCTTATTTTTGTGTACTTTTAAGGAAACAGCATGGTCTAATGGGATGATGATCTGAAACAAAAATTAAGTGGTCACTGTTTTTGATAAAAAAAATGTGTTCAACCAAAATTTCGCACCTGTTGATCTGGAAAACAAAATGCTTTGTTAATGTACAGTATGAGGCCCTCTTGATCTAGTGTAGAATCTATAGATTTAGAATGTAAATCCCTAAGAGTGTCTGCCATATTTTTAGTTTTAGGCCAAGATTTTGATGTCCTTTCTTTCAGTTTGTATACTAATCCGGTGTGTCTTTTCAGCAAACAAACAGTGTCTGTTGGCATTCTTCTTTTTCCTTTGGTGTCGATGAGTCATCATAAATTATATTACCTCATAGCAGTTGTTCCTCAAAATACATCTGGCAACATAGACTAGCCCTAGGTTTAGTTCTAGACATGTTGATCTAGTCTAGTCTCAATGAACTTTTGAATGATAATAACGAAACCTTCTAAAATGGCAGTTTTGAACAATTCAGTGGGCCTTAGCAGAATGAAATGAAATTTGACCAACAAATGTGACTTGTAACATGTGAACATATGGCCATTGACACAGTTATTTTCTTTCATCCTATATATTAGTATGTATGTTACCTCACTGCCGTCCTTTGCATCTCCGATTAAGCAAATGAACAATCCTCAGATGCACTAGATCTAACTAGGTGGGATCTTCTTCTTTCTTGTCGGGGACTCGTTACTGAGAATTTTCAAATGTGCTTTAAAAACGACTTAGCTATCATTCCAATGGATTAAAAATTTGTGAAAATCAGTGATGTCACAAGCACTAGACCATCACTGACAGCTCGGTGCTAGGCTAACCCTAAGGGCTGTTGCTGTAGACATTCTAGTCATTTTAAGGAACAGCCCTGCCCCAGTAAGGAATGGGAGCTTCACCAAGTTTAATCATCCTCTTCATTTAATGAGCATTGCTGTGGCCAGTGCTTTTTGGAAGGAGTAGCTGATAGTTAGTTTAGGCTCGACAAGGCTAGATAGTGCCAAATGTTAATGGGAGGGCCTGAGGAGACTAAGTTCAGCATTACAACATCACAGCTGCTTTTTGTCTCTTGGTTGGCCATTTTTTTCTCTGTCAAGTTCACTTTCTCTCTATCAAATTTCTTGTTATGCTGGTAGCTATAGAAATATATTTTTATAGATCTGCATTAAGGAAGTTGGGCTGGAAATTTGACAGTGCTTTCTACCAAGGGCTCGCTGATAGTTTGACTCCATTCTCCCTGTAATGTTGAATGGCTCATCATTGCACACTTGAAAGTGACTAGCTCAGGATGTTTAAATCTAGATTCTAGATCATGATATTTCCCTCTGAGGTAAAAATAGTTCCATCGTCAGGCTGCTTATTAAAAGATCTGAATGTATTTGAGTAGAAACAAAGATGGAAGATATTTACAGTTCATGATTGCAGTTGATGTAGACTCATCTATATGGCCAACATCTCGGGTACTTGAAGTGATTTTGTTATAAGGAAAGACTGCATACCATTCCAGTGCAGTATTATCTCCTTGTTCTAAGCAAGTGGGTAGATTAATAAGGGTAACTCAAACATTCTGCTGAAAATAAAAAAGCCAGTACTGACTATTGTCGGGGTGAAATTAGCTTCAGTATTTTTTGTTCTTTTTGGAATAAAGTAATCAGCATGCATTTTGACATGAAGAATTTTGATCTCAGAGTTTCAGATGCGATGCAAGTTTGAGACTTTTAATTATGTAGTAGCATTAGACTACGTGGCTTAGTTTCACACACTCATCACATGACCTAATTCAGTCAAGTACCACCTTTCTGGTTGGTCAATGAGAAAGTAACTTTGTCAAGCACCCTTGCCAGTTGGGCCTGCAATCTGATATGGGCTCGGCTATAAGTATAATACTGAAATGGTGCATACATATCTGCTATGTACATTGCATGTTACAAGATGAATAAAATTTAATTTCAAAGGTTTCCATAGGTTTTTTCTGCCGTATGGTCAGTTATTTTTACTTTACCCTTTTTATGTGCAGTTGTCTCTATTAATCTTTTTGACTAAGCTCATAAATGTCACTTTTCACAATGTATGTCAGTTTTGTTGGAATATGTTTTTTGTTTGTTCTAACCCGATTATTTGGCATGCTGTGTTGATATGCCGAACAAATCTAGGTTTCCAGGATAAACTCTAGGTTGAGGCAGTTAGGTTGTGTTGTTTATAATTATATTTGCTTTTCATCGTAAAGTTACATTCATATTTAGACTTTTTAAATACTATTTTACTTTGGGCCTACTAAAATATCAATAATATGTACTTTTTGACTCAATATATTTTGCTTTATGTCCGTCACTAGCTGGAAAGCTTGGTGAACTTGGATGGCTAATCTCAGAACAGGAGTTCAATGATGTCCATCTCATCACTGCTCCTGTGTATAAGAGCCACAAAGTCATGGTTCATGGCCTGAAAGAAAGTACAACTGATGACACACTTGTGCGTTATTTGTCTCACTCGCGCAGTGGAGGAGACCGAGGAGCTGTGATTAGTCCAGTGGACAGGATTGGATCTTATTCCATAGTGACATTCAAATCTGAAGAAAGTAAGAGAAGTGTTCATCTGCCTCAGATTGGTTGAATTGTTTGTACAGACAGGTTATGGAGAACATGTAGTTAAAGACTAAACATCAGTATTGTCCCTCAGAGAAAGATGTTGTACATGTAATTTGAGAGTGAGAACTTGATTTGTAAACATCAACCAAATTTCATAAAGAAACAATACAACCAAAATTATCTTCCGGTATGGCTTTGTTTCATTGGCTATAATTTCAGAGTCTGTGTATAATAATAACCCTGGTTTCCATCAATACATTATCACATTTCAAGAGACCTTAGATAAAATGGCATTACATTTCAGCCGGCTTCATTTATGACCAGATTTACTACAGTGTGTGTCACCTAAGTTGGACAAATGTTTCTGAGATTTTGCACACATGCAATTAATCACTTTTCCTTTGTAATGCATGTTCTTTCAAGACATTTGATATTGCTTTATGAAAGTTTGGCTATATACACTATTTAGAAATTCATGCTCAGATGTCCAGCCGAAACTTCTGTGTTTACGGTACAGTTGACATCACAAACAAATGGTATAGCTCCAGTTCACTGATCTGCCATCATCTCTGCAGCACTAATGGAAACAAGTCAGTTCTTGAGTTCTTTATGACAAAGCAAAAATTTTCCATTTGCCTATGCACATAAACCTGCTATGGCAAATTAGGCTTATATTTTTTTTTATCCTCTGATCTTTTTTTGGGATTGCAAAAATCTTTTACAAGAAAAATTTCATTGTGTATCATTTAAGCATGTACCAACTGCATAGTTGCAATAGGCGAAGTAAAAAAAATATGCTTACTATTATGTTATGAACTTCCTTCAGTATGCCTGCTTTTGTAATACCATGAGTGATGAAGTTTTCGCAGTGTGTTTTTGAACTCACGCTCAGTGGCAGATAGAGGCCTTTTGCCACCTACCTCCTCCCCACCCCCACGAAATAAATAACGACCTTCTTCTGGCCAGAGAGGGATGGAGAGAGAGAGGGAGAGAAGAAAAACATAGTAGTGCTCCCTAGCCCTCAAAAATTAAAAAAAAACGTTAGCTGACTGCAGCTATCAGTGGGCTCAAGGTAGAGCCCTGGTCAAGGAAAATTTACTTGGCACCGCAAAAAATGATCTGTTGGGACCTTTTTCTTTTCTTGCAGTAGTAATAACAGGATTACTCTTTGCTGTGTTGTGGTGCCGATTTTTGCCGATTCTTGGAAGTGCAGATTTCAGCACCAGCACAAAACTTGGTAGCATTGGACATGAATCCTTAACCCTTTTCACCATTCTCTCTTTCCTCTCTCTTTCTCTCTCTCTTCTCTTTCTTTCTCTCTCTTTCTCTCTCCCTTGCCTCTTTCTTTCTCATGAACATCTGTGCCCCCCTCAAAGATTCACCTCCTTTCACACAGAAAAGAAACTAATACATGGATGCTGTAGTACTGAAAACTTTTTACAGTGTATAAATGTTAGTGGTATAAATGCATTGTAGACCTGTAAAAACATCATATATGTTGCCGTCCTTTTGCCTGGAACAATGTGCCTGAATAGGAAAATGTTGAGTTTTGTGTTGAATTGTTATGGCTTAGATGATGACATGTTGGCAAAATGCTGCATTTTTACTTGTTCATGATGTCATATGTATAATAAAAGCAAATTTACATAAATCGCCACCAAAAGGCTTGAAACAATATGCATTACAAAGGAAACCTTGTGTCTACCAGAAGAAAGATATCAGCAAAATTGTATGACCAAACTTAATGACATGGACTGTAAACACCAGATAAGACTGGCGAGTTCTATAATCTTTGATATTTCCTTCTGTTGGTATTTTGAAACAATTGCCACTATGGCCCCATCTTGTGTAAGATATCTTTCAAATTTGGGTTTCAGGTTGAAACTTCAAACATCTTAATGGCAGTCCCATTATGCCTATTATGTAAAAAGCTGATTAAATTTTCCAAACAAGAGAAGTGTTTTTTATTTTGAATTTTTTTCCTAAATGAAATTTTGCTTGTAGTGAAATGATGTGAACTAATGTTGATCTAATGGTATCCAAATCCCTCTGGATTAAGGATGGTTTTGCTAAAAGGAGAGATAAGGAGAATTATTGATATAGTTTCAGTTAGTATGTTTATTTAAGCAGAAGCCAACCACATAATAACATACACCATTTCAGAACAGAAAAAAAACCAAAATACATGTGCGTAACTGACACTTAAAATTATACATTTGTATCAGATCAAGGCAATGTCTTAAAACATTTCTCTTTCTTCATTAGGTGTCAAGAGTGTTTTAAGTAAGACATCCCACAAACTTGAAGGCAAGCAGTTGCAGATATCACATTTCCACCCTTGTTTGACAGCTGAGACATATGAAAATTTCATTGAGAATCACCAGCCAGTTCAGCATAAACAGAGGGAAAAAGCAAAACAGAAATCAAAGCCACGGGCTTCCAAAGCCAGATCTGAAAAGGACTCTTTCTCTGCACAAGAAAAAGAGTACAGGGATACCCAGTCGTATGACAGGGAAGATGAGGAAGAGCGTGATAAGGAAGAGGATGATGAGATGGGATATGAGGATGAAGATGTGGATGAAGAAGGACAAAATGAATGGTCAAATAAAAGAAAGAGAGATTACGCAGAAGTGGAGAAAATAAAGCTTGAAGATCATGAGTTTGATATTTTGCTGGAGTTGAATGTTTTCAGAGATATAGAGCAGAAAATGAACATTAGAGTTACTGCTGACTGTGAAGACAAGCATTGTGTACTTGAAGGGGATGATAAAGAGGCTGTGCAAAAGGCCAGCATTGAAATTTACAAAAAGCCACAGGAGTTTAAGTCTAGGATGTTGAATGGCCTTAGAGAGGAGCAGAGAGAGCTACTCAGGAGACAGAAAATGCGGATAAAACTAAAGGAGAAGTGGCAGAAACACAAGATCATTGCTAGCCTTCAGATTAAGGGGGAACAGGTCATTGTGCATTACCTGCCACCAGCAGATCAAAAACTGCTGGATAAAATTGTGAATGATCAAGTTTATGTGGAGGAAAAGCACCTGGATGAAGATGCTCTGTTAATGTTTCAGTCCCCTAGAGGTCAACAGTTTCTTGCAGAGCAAATTGATACTGATGATGACTATGAGGCTAGTTCCTTTGTCAAGTTAACTGAAGCAAAAAGCTTGATTATTGTGTCCACATTTAAACGTGTCATGGAAATTAGCAAAGAAGTTGACCGTTTCATGAAGGAATACAAACTTCATGACAAAGAAATATCAGTGCCTAGAGCAAAACAGGACTATGTCGCCAAGTACAAGAAGTCACAGTTTGATGATATTAACAACTTGTTGAATCAGTTGGGAACAAATGTTCACCCTGTGCCAGTTGATAATAAAATCTGTCTGAAGGGACCCTTGGAGGGTATCAGTCAAGCAGAAGCAAGTTACTCTGATTTATAGTAAGTGTAAAGGGCACATAGCTTGCAATAAAGCTTCAATAAGCTTTAGGCCAAAGTATTTTGTTAGCTCTCTTCTATCTCTTACTCTTCCCCTATCTCTCTCTCAAAACATGCATAACTTTCTTTCTCTTGTGTCATGTGGTGTTACTTCATGGTTCTGACCATGGGGAGGGAGAGCAAAGGACATGGAAGGAAAGTGGGTATGCATTTACCATAAAGATGGCATTTTTTTCAGAAGTTCATGAGGTTAATTTAAATCACTTAATCTGCTGCGTAGTAGAATATATATAATTTCAAAATGACTGATTTAGATTGGAACAAGTAGATTTTATATGTGCTTGGTGCTTATCTGCTTTCCATTCACAGCAACGGAGTTGTCACTCAGGACTTTGACATACCACTGTTTGGTGTTCAAGAGTTCCTGAAACGCAGTGAGGGCAAGGAGCTTTTGCAGAAAATAGAGGATGATTACTCATGTCTTATAGGAGATAAGTCATCCAACAGCTCAGACCCTGTAGGGAAAGGGAGATGCCCATCAGCTGTTGCAAGGATGAAGGTTAAAGACTGTAGCCTGGACTTCATGCAAGATGACATCTTGAATATCCCAGTGGATGTTGTTGTTAATCCTGTGGATGCTTCGCTTAAGTGTAAGACTGGTATGGGCAAAGCCATTCTCTCAAAAGGTTAGTTCTGTTTACCTTGTTTTTAAAAAAATCTGAGTGGCTCATAGTGAAGGAAAACAAATTGTAAAGTTGTTGCAAATTAAATGAGAGTGATTAAAAATATTAATAGTTGTGGTTTCAATTTTTTGTGATAGATGATGATTTAATAGCTACCAATACATGTAAAGTAAGTAGCAATTTCTAAGCTGTCTGTGAGAAATGATCCTTCACTGAAACAGCACATTCCATGGAAATCTCAATTCAGCTTTATTGTGTTTTATACAGTCATCAATTGCCATTATCGGCGTGGTAGTCAGGAACCATAAATGCCATACGAGTGAAGCCTGACAAAGTAAACGTGCACTGTTTGCTTCCATGGTCGCTGATTGAAATTTCCAGAGGGGTACACTGATCAGTGAAAAAAACATTTTTTTTTCCATATCTAACAATATGTAATAAACAGTGTTTTCTCCAGGTCATAGAAGTTGAGGTAGACATTACCCCACCCCCACCCCCCCAAATAAATTTTGGGGAGGATTTGTAAATTTTTAGGGGGATTTTAGTTAGTGTTTTTTTTTCAAGTAATTCAGACTTTGGAGTGCAGGAAAGAGGAAAACATCAGTGAGTGTTCAGAGTATTTTGGGGTGGGGATTTTGAAATTTAAGGGGTGAATTGTGCAATTGCATGGTCTGGAGAAAACACTGGACCTATATTTTCACATCTTTCCACTTTTAGGTGGTCAGGATATAGAACGTCAGCTGAAAAGGAATCAGGCCAGTGGAAAGGAGATAATCTTTACATCCTCTGGGCAACTGGACAATTTCAAAGGAATTATTCATGTGGTTTGCCCTGAGTTTGGAGATGGAATGTCAGGGGCAGTAAAAGACTTGAAGGCTGTTGTTCAAGAGTCCCTGAGGGAAGCGGCACACAGAAAGTTCAAGTCTATTGTGTTCCCTATGATAGGCACTGGAAGTAAGGCTTTGTTGCTGTCCACTATCATATTCACAGAAATGTATTACTGATGTTAAATGTAGAGGTGCATAATTACAAATTAAATTTGGATTATGGATAGATTAGGCCACTTGGAGTGGATAGAAATTTACTCATTCTCTTAGCCATTTCCTCCGCATAAATTCCAAAATAAAATTATCTTCCCGCTTATAACACCTTTCTCCTCCATGACGTCAAACTGTTTTCATCTTTTTCTTGGTATCTTATTATGGTCACATTTCTTGTTTTTAGGTGCAGTAAAGTTCACAGATATCTGAGTGCATCAAACTGAACATAACAACACAGACTTCATTTTTGTACATGCAAACTAGCTTAAAGTTCATGTGGTCTTTTAATCAAATCTTTGTTCTCGGACAAGAGGCTGTCACAGAATGAGGAAGTTTGAAATTTAATTGATATGTTGTTGAATTTGTTGAATTTAGCCAAATATCTCATGTTTAATATTTTATCTGTTTGCTGACAGAACTGATATAAAGATCATATGAATTTACGGCACAGGGACTTTTTTACTTGATTGGTTTGTAGTGGTTTTCATAGAGAATGATATTATGATCACATCAGAATGCATGAACAAAATCATGGCATGACATTGATAACATTCTGTTTCCATGCATTAAGGTGCTACCATGTTGCCTCTCTTTCCTGGTCAGGGTAAGATCCTGGTGGTAATGAAGACATTTAATTCATGAGGACATCTGAAGAACTCTGATCTTTGCTTTTAGAGGTCCAAATTATGTGCAAAGTGTGGCACTAGCATTGTTTTCAAAATCATAGTGAAAATAGTTTTGAGAGAAAAAATTTACCTTATGCTAGAAACTTCTGAAACCCTTTCAAGACCTTGTATCTTGATTCCAACTGTTTGCAAGTCAAGTGTGCTAGCCCTTGCACCCCTGAAGCTGCTGACTTTACAGCGGTGTAATTGCATTATCATATACCAAATTCTTCCTAACTATTGTGTGAATCTGTTGTTCACATACTTGTCACCTGATGCATAGTGATTTTTTTTTTTTTTCAGTGGCACTGTGAAACTTTAGATTTAAGTGTGAAATCTATAATGTCAAAATGCTGTAAAATTGGATTTCTCTGCAAGGAGTCAGACTTGGTCACCTCCATTTGCAAATGAAGTTTGTTGCATAATACTACATGGGACTGCTAACTGCATAACATTACAATTGTATCACATTACTTTTGTTCCACAATTGTTCTTTAGCAGTAACAACCACTCATTTTTAGCACCAGTTTTTCTGGCATTTTAACACTTTATGACCTCCTATGCAGTTAGTGTCCTTAACTGCAGACAGCAGAACCTGGGAGGATGAACTGATGTTAACTTCAAGTGAAATCCAGTCATGCTGAATGGCACTCTTAGTTTAAAGTGTGCTGGGCTTAACTGTCTTTTCAAGCAAAGAATGATTTTTCTTAATACTATCTTTGACCACTGAATCACTGGAGGGTACAATTGCGAAGGTGAACTATATGAAACAAATACATATACAGTTGACTCCGCTTAATCGCCCTTCCTGGGCATCACGGAAAAAGTGGACGATTAAGCGGAGAAGGTAATTTCGGCCATATTTTTGGTAATGGGGTTAAATTTCTTTGATGTCGTGCATTGATACCTTCTCGTCGCCAGAGTCAGGACAGACTCGAGTTTGACGGTGTTGTAGCGCACAAAATGTTTGATCTCCGTGTTCTCTCTCATTGGCCACCTCGCTGTAGCCCACAGACACAAGGAGTAGGATGGCATGGTTGGAATCGACCGTTCATTCACATGACACGTTCTCTGATCTAGCTGGAATCCACCAGACATTCGCAATACATTGTTTACATTCTCCGCCTTGCTGAGACGGAAGGCTTTGGGGGAGGGGGGAAGGGGGAGGAGACTACATGGCTTTCGGCGCATTAGCATTATCGGACGGGCAATGGTGGTGATGCGTAGCATGGGACAAAAGAGGACGANAGGAGGTGGGAAGGAAACTCTTTTTTGACACCTATTTCGGCTTGGCAGCTGTCACTCAGTCGACGGTTTGCCATCCGTTGCGCAGTTAAACTGTCTGTGTACTTATTTGTTTGTCAACTGTAATCCTTCAACCGCTGATCTTTGAATTCACGGGCGCTGAAGAGTGATCGATTATCTGGAGTGAGAGGGGATTATCCAGTGACTATTATATAGAAAAAATTCAGTTCCCTGGGAAACAGGCGATTAAGCGGAGTCGACTGTATATAACTTAAACACAGGAAATGCACAAATTATACTGCAGAAGCTCTGCATATTGCCAGATTGACTCAAAAAGTGGCTTGGAGGACTGGTCAAGAATCAAAGGCCTTTCTTGTTTTATTGTGTTTACAATCTTTCAGTGTATTTATCAGGCTTTTCTAAGGATATCTGATGCTACAAACAATTCAAGCAGTGGTTCAGTTATGTCACAAAAAATGCTCTTTTAGTTAATCGTGAAGGGAGAATTTGAAGCTCAGAACATGGAAAGTTTTCATATGTATCCATCCCATGTCCATTGTAGTCAAAATTTTGTGGTGAAAAGAATGCTTTGCATTTCAGAATGCTGGCTGTTGATTCAAATCATCAGTGGAATGGCCTCACAATTGCATTTTGATGTTATGGTCCAGTGGGCAAATGTGCATGAAAATGACATGTTCATGCTTAAAGAGAAACAAACTTAAGAGAAAGTTAAACAACAGTCTCAGGCAGTGGTTGGATAGTCAGAATGTATGTCTGATTTTAAATTAATAACAAGTACTCTGGATTATTCAGGTAGTGAACTGGATGACTAGACTTGTTTCTTTAATCAATTCATCCATAGGCTGTAAACAGTTTGAAGATATAAAGATCTGAAATACATAAATAGTGCAATGTAGAACATGTTCTCAGCTCCATTTAAAATGCTTATGATAACACTGTTGATGCTTGCATTTCAAGGGGTGTTCAAGTTCCCTGAAATAACAGTAGAGACAGTCCTAATGGAAGCAATTAAGAAGCATCTGAAGGAAGACAGAAACACTAGTCTCCATCAAATTGTTGTGTGTGACAGAAAGGCTAAAAATCTGAAGGGATTAATGGAGAGATGTGAAAACATCTTTGAAAGCTACAACCTGGAGAAATTGAGACATCTTACAGAAGATGACAATGAAGGTATGTCCTGTTTTCAGACATGATGAACTGAGTGGCTAATGTTGTAAGTTTTCACCTATAAACACAACAGCCACAGCAAGAGTGACAGAATGATAATGGCAAAAGTTTATTTAGTTATGGGATGACTGGCTAGTGAATACATTATTGAGATCAGTTTTTTAAAAATGGAGGCAGTTGTGGTGCTGTGGATATGGGATTTACTTTTGATTCCATATTAGATTAAATATTGCCCCTGGTCGGTGTACATACTTGAGATTTTTCTTGAGCATATCACAGCCCTCAGTTAATGAGAAGGTAAGAATGCACTTAGTCCGTTTGGAAGGATAAATAGGAGTCCACAGTCATTAGCATTGGAGATTACAATTCAAGTAAAACCTGTTTCCACTACTAACCCTTGTGATGCTATGGTAGAACCCAATTTCACTTTCATACCACTGTGCTGGTTGTGACTGTAGAATAAATTCTGTACATGCAAGTGCCAGCTGTGTGATGCGCAAGTCGTTTTTTGCATCTGGTGTCAACTGGTTGGCTGGTAGACAACATGCTGAAACGTTATTATAAGTAACAATGGGTCACGCAGCCAGCGGGAGACTGGACCTGAAGTGCTTCATGCTATTAAAGTTAAATGTGAATAATCTTCAGAAACAGAGAATTAAGGGCCACGTGACATGATATAGCCATTGATCATGTAAGTTATTGGAAAGGAAAAGGATAGTGAATTCAGATACAAAATTCAATGTAATTGTGAATATTTGTGACTTGAGCAGGATGAAATATTTTTTCCCATAATGTCTTACATTTGTCTTTTGAGCTTTAAACCTCTATGCAGTTTTACTCTGAAGTCAGAATTGTTTTATTCTCTTCTTTTTAAACTGTCTTGGAACATTACTACATTTCAGATGCTGATGAAGATCCAGCACAGTCTGCTCAACAAGGATCTGGCAGTGGCGGAAAAAATTTTGGGCGCATCTCAGTCAGGGTTTTGGAGGGTGAACTTTCACAACAGAAGGTTTATGCTGCTTAATATTTATTTACCTGTCTGCCTGCTTGCTTGCCTGCCTGAGCTCCTGTCTTTGTCCAACCTACCAGGCCCTTATCAATGATCATGGCTCAAGTAATCAGTGAAATTGAGAGTAACCTTACCCACCTAGCAACAACCACACAGTTTATACTTGAGGGACTAAATTTCACCAGCTCTGAGTCTACAAATGTACCTGCACTTGTCTAAGCTTTTGAAATTCACATCCAATCCCTTTCCATCCTCCCCATGGCAAATTTTCTGATTTTGTAGGGACTATTAATTTCATAGCTTGTGATAAGTGGTATGGAAATAATGATCATCAGGTAGGTGGCTGGGGTGACATGTCTCCCTCTGTCTCTATCTCCTCACATAGTTTTAATCATTTGGAAAGTTGCATTTATGGTCAGTGAAATATTGCAATATCCAGAATAATGGCGTGATTATCTATATATAAGTGACTTTCATATCACAAGAATCTCTGTTTTTTGAAAACTTATGATTAAAAAGAAGATGGTAAGTACAGTTGACTATTGGCAAATAAGATGTGGTAAGATGTTTTTTCTTTGCAGTCAGTCTGGTCATATGTATAGTAACTGTGAAAGTGACCAACTAGCCTGAAAATCAGTGGTTACTGAGAAATCGTTGGCAGTAATTAAGTTATTACCTGTGTCCACCGGGAATGTGCCTACTCAGCCTTCAGTTTACCTGTTTCTGCTGAAAAATATACCATTTAATTTTGTCATCTGTTTGTCTTTTTCATTCCAAAGATCATCTATCTTTTTGTTTGTTCACATTCTGATATTGCTGCTAATTTCTCAGGCTGATGTGATTGTCAGTGCGGTGGACAAGAGCTTGGACTTGGGCAAATTCAAAATGAGTCAAGCCATTGTGGAAAGGGCAGGTTCTTCAGTTCAGGAGGAACTTTCAGATAAGTAAGTTGTTTTTTTTTTTAAGTTAGAAATTAATAGTTTGAGTAATGGTAACAGTAGGTACCCCAAGCGATTGCTCCTGATCGGTTGCAATTTCCTTTCGCATGGCACGAGCGTGTGCTGCAAGGCTTTTTTTCTATACCCCTCTTCGTTCAACAAGAGATTTCTCGGTCGTGACCGGATAAATCCTGCTAAAAATAGACATGATTCAAGAAAAGACATTCTTCTTTAATATCATACTGGGCTTGTTTTCTTTCGACCCTTGAAAATGCAATTTTACTGATAACAATGTAAATTCTTATAGGATTTATGCAATGAAACCAAACCTGCCCTATATGGTTGCAAAGATAAACATTTCCTGTGACTTCAGTTAAAATTTTAGGGGGTTTTCAGCCGTCACAGTGAAGATAGAGACTAAAAACCGACTGCACGTATGATATCTTCACCCCGGCTCAGGACAGCACTTCCCCTTGTACCAGCTGATTGTGATCATATGACGTTAATTGCATGCCGCCATTGGTAGACCCAAATCTCTTTAAGCGCCACGCGCGGCAAGTAACAATGAAACAAGCCTTCCGCATGGCAATACAGACGCTGGGATAGGCTGTTTTTGCTCGGAGTGGTGCCGAGTACGGCTAGTAGACGTGAAACAGGCAAACCGTTTTGGAGTTGACAGTGAATTATGATGGTGTCGTTACTCCCCTCTTTATTTCTGTTTAATATCTTGGAATCCACATTGACTCTAGGCTCGATTGGCATATCCATACCACCTCAGTTCATGCCAAGGCAAACAAACGAATGTATTTCTTGAGGAAACTTAGATATTTTAATATTGATAGAACACTCATTCACATGTTTTACGTCAACTATACAGAGTGTCATCTTATTTTGCATAACAGCATAGGGAGGAAATGCAAAGGAGCAAGACAAGAACAAAATTAACAACTCCATTCTCTAAAAAGCTTGCTATTTAACCAGCAGGGAATACATCAACTTTGAAGAACTATACACTCATTCCTGCAAGCAAAAGTTCAAATCAATTTTGAGTGACTGCTCCCACCCTGTATTCCATCAGATAATCCGATCTCAAAGAAGTAGATGGATACTATTCTTAAAAACTCACAGAGAGCGATACAGGCGATCTTTTTTGCCATCAGCCATTTGCCTTAGCAGTGTTTCTTAATGTGGTATGGTTGTACGTAAAGCGTGGTGTGCAGGGGTGGGTATAGGTGCAGGGATGTGTGTGTATGAGTGAACATTATTAATCTGTTTGTATTTCTCACTGTATTGTTATAAATGCTGTGAAAACAAATTTCCAAATCTGGATAATAAAGGTTTATCTTATCTTATCTTATCTTATCTTATCTTATCTTATCTCATCTCATCTTATCTTACCTTATTTCTAGCGATAGAGGCCTGCCAGATACTGTAATCATTTTGTAAGCAGTACTGGAGTGTTTCTGAGCTAGAAATTGATTGGGCAAGATAAAGAAATGCACGGATACCTGAATGATTTATACGTGGGCTAGTTTATATGCCTTTGCAGTTAATCTTTGCCTCCCCCCTCAATCTACCCAAATGGATCTGAATAGAAAAGATAGTCATTAGACCAGTATCTTTTTTTTTGTAAACAACCATGATGATCTGGCCACCAAATCTACCACTGTAATGCACTCTGAACAGGACCTATTCCTAAATTTACACCCTGCTGCAATGTGTGGTGTGCAATACCCCCATCCACCCATATTTTGTTTATCCTCCCCTTCAAATTTAAATATAATATAGCCTATTTACCAAATTCCTCTCCCTTTGCTGCACCTACCGTATAGGCCTCTTTTTTTCTTTTGTCTCAGCCTCAGTGAAAGTAAGAAATTAGAATGCAGTAATTATTGTGACAGGCTTCAGAAATACTTCCTTCAGGCTTATGCTTTTTTCATTATGTTTATATAATAAGAAAATTTCATTTTGCTTTGAATTCCTTACACTCTCATTCAGCTAAATATTCGTTTCCAATATAATTTCAGCTCACTATTTTTTTTATTTTATGTGAAAAATTTATTATGTATCTGATGTTAAAATTAACCTCAGAAATGGATTCAACACCAAAAAATCTATAAACATGTGAAACTTTATGCCTCTTTGTTAATTTTCTTTGAAGATATCATAAAAAATGTTTTTTTCTCCTATGTTCACTGCCGCGGCGCAAAATTCAACTTTTGGCCTACTTCTAGAAGCGATAATGTTGAAAATATCCAATCAATATCTTTTAAAAAGATTAATCCTTTTCTATGATATTAGTGTAACCGGGTGGAAAGGCATATACAGTATAGTATTCCTTCTCTTGTATTTAAAGGGGAGGAAGGTGAGCTTAGTCTGATAATTTTTTTTCAGATGTTACATATTATTTTAAGGAAGTGTGTCACCAGGGATTTTACCAAATTACTATGAATGATCAATTTTGAGAAGATGGGCCGAAAAAAACCTACTCTATAAATTTTTGTCCCTGCCGGGGATCGAACCAGGGTCTCTCAGCTTGCAAGTCAGAGCGTGTTACCACTACACCACAGGGACGCTAACTTCACAGCAATTTAATTCTTAAATACCTACTGCCTGAATCGGTCCCTAACTTCCACGTGCGAGCCTAGTGTTCACCCGTGACCCTAACACACTTCCCGACTGCTCACATTATGACTATCGCTTATTTAATTTCTGGATCCATTCTGGGGTTACATTTTATGTAACATAACTGTGAATTTGGTATTTTGCATCATGGGGAAGGATTTGTGAGTGACACGACAGCACAGTTTCCTGATTTTGGGTTGTTGTTGTTGTATAAGATTATCTATTTGAAATATACAAAAGAGACACAGTGTTTTTACTTAATACATCACTGTCAGTTAATGTGTCACATAAACTGTTTATTAGCTGTCTCTTTAGTGTTTGTAGATGGTGTCAAAGTTGACTGCTCTGTTAATTTTTAAATGTGCTGTGAAATTTCAAAGTCCAGAAAATGCAAAAAACACCATAACTTTTTTATTTGACAACCAATTTTGATGATTTGAAACGCAAAATGCATTGTTGCAAAATTTCTTTTTGGTTGAGTAAAAAAGAATGACCTGTGAGTTATTTGAATTTTTTTATTTGGGGTACCTAGTAACAGCATAAGAGTAATAATAACAAATATGTAGACACATTATATAATTACATAGTTCTAACTGCATTGAAAGGGTCTGGCAATGCTGTTAGAACTTATCCTTGTATATTCTAATATAGCAGTTGATTCACAAAATATGTCTAAGTCTTCCAATTTAACCTGCATTTGTGTGGCATATCATTGACTGTAATGCATAATACATATGAATGTCAAGGGCTTGATGTGGTATTTGACATTTGTGTCATGTTCTTTCAGAAACAATAAAGGCATTCGGCCAGGAGAATTTGCAGCAACAGTAGGGGGAAATTTGGACTGCAGTAATATCTTCTTTGCCTGTTTGGCAAGCTATACCCGAGGAATTGAAACACAGGTATTGCAGTTTACATAGCTAAGGAGAAATTACAAGGAATAGGGAAGCAACAAGAACAGTCACAAAGCAGGAGTGAGAGATGTTGAGGGAAAAGGGGTTATGAAGGTGGATTTGACCCAATCAAGACCAGTAGTACTACAGAGAGAAAGGGTGTTTTTAACTTAATAGAAGGGTTTGGGTTGAATGAAGTGAGATAGGATTGAATGCTTTGTCTGTTGAGTGTGGTATTGAAAGAAGGCAAAAGTGAGGGTAATGAAATAAGATGGAAGTGAGAGAGTAAACAAAATGATCATTGTCATTCGTTTTGTAAAAAAGAATGTCATGTGCGCTTGTTACATCTTGTTCAGCTTGACAGTTTATGTTCGCCATTGTCCCGTTCTATATTAAATATTTAGATTTGTCCAAGCTTTTTTTTCTCATGATTTATGCTAAAAACAAAATTTTTTTTGGTTAGAGATCTCTTAAATTTTGTCCATTTTTTCTTAATTCTGTTGTTTTCTGTCGCCTGATTAAGAAATAACATCAGAAAATGTATATATATGTTACAGAAAATTTAATATATTGAATGTGTTAAATTTTTTTAGTTTTATTTATTTACGTATCTATGTCCAGTGCTGGATTAATGTTTTCTAAAATAATGATGATCAAGACAGTGATGACATTTATGAAATAATTATAATAATTCTTGAAGTTTAGCTGATTTATCTCCCACAGATGTCCAGGCTAGTTGTCAAGATGTTGGAAGAAGCTGATAAGAATGATGCAAAATCTATGGTTATCCCTGCCCTTGGAACAGGAGGTCTTAGATATCCAGCAGGTACACAGTTTTCAGCACTATACTTTTATATGAAAGGCAATTATGAATTAAAATTTGATTTATCTATCTCATATGGCTCATGGAAAAATCATGTGCAGTGATGCTTTGACAAATTTTTACCTTTTCCAGGAATGTTATTTAGTGTCATTGTGAGCAGCTGTTTCAAATAGAAGACAGTTCTAAGATGTCTGTTTTAAATATTGTCTAATTTTGAGTTAACAGACTTTCAGGATTCAGTAGAGATTTTCTGTGATGTCAACACATGGTTGATTCATTTCCAGTGATTTGGTTATAACAAGAAGTTTGAGATGATAATTATGTCAAATTTCAGGCAGTGAGAACAATTGTGCTGTCAGCTTATTTCAGTTAATTCAGCTTCCTATGATTCGCTTCCAGCTGGAGCACCTCTAGTCCAGTATCTCAACTTGTAATGGTTATCATGAAGGCTTCCATGATTAGAGAGTACTTTTTTCTACCACAATCTCTAAGGCCAGAGAGTAATTTACTGACCCCTTTATTTACATATTATGCATCTGAAGATGGTGACTGTCATCAACATACATATACAGTAATTGAACCTTATGTGATATTTACTGTGGATTTTTTCTCCTGAGGTAACAAATTATTGGAAGCAAAGAGAAAGTTGGCATGTGGCATGAAGCTTGTGATTCATGATAATGTCATATAATGAACATGTCAGTAAAATTGCTTATATGGATTTCTTGAGATGATCTTATGTTGTGCTCTTTGGTTGTGAACTATTGCATCATGAAAAATGCTTTTTTGAAGAAAAAATGTACTTACTTTGGATTGGAACTTGAATGAGAGACTTACTCTGTGTCAATCTTGTATACATCTATATTTATACTGTATATGATTAGACAAAGAGATATCCATATAAAGCCATACAACCTTCAGAGAAATGTACTGAAAAGTGAGAAACAACCCTAAATATGTATGTGAAGTAAAATTCAAGTGTTACTTTTGTTCAAGCAAAAATTGCAAGCACAGGATGTTTTTTAATTTCTTTTTCAGAATTCAAGATTTACAAGGCTGATTTTAATAGTATGCAAAGCAATGTGCTTGGCATTTTGGCACATTGATCGCTACAGCTCCAGCATGATGGCTATTTGTTAACATGCACCACTCAATATTTTAGTTTGATTTGTTATGCCATATACTGGCAAATCCCCCAGTTTATTGCTAACTCAACTGTTTGATGCATATGCAGGAAAGCTCAACATGGATTTTATTTAACTGCCTCGCTCTTATTTTGCCAAAAGGATTAGTGTCCTGTTAACTTTGATCTAGCAGATTTCATAGACTGATGGATTACAGTGTAAATATAGTATTCTTATGAAGAAATTTACTGCAGCAATAAATAAAAGTAAATTATTTCAGATATATCTGCCAATGCCATCACGGATGCCATCAGCCAGTTTGCCTTGAGCCACCCAAGATCATCCTTAAGATCAGTCAGCCTTGTCCTGTATCCTAGGAGCAAAGATGTACCGGTATTATGAATACGTGAACCTTTTAGATGATGGAAATGGATGATGAGGAAGGGAGGATTATACGGGAAGGAGTGAAAGGAAAGAACATTTATCAGAAAGAATGCAAGGAAAGAGAGGTGAAAGTCAACTGAAATAAAAAAAAACAACAGCAATCTTGCTTGTGAACAGAATGCCTTTTATGATCATGATTATGTATTTCTATCTTTGAACTATGTTCTTAGATCTTCAAGGACATCGCAAGGCAGAGTGTGCATAGTGAAAGAAGAACTGAAACACGAAGAGGTGAGCTGGCAGCTATCTGTAGTTAAGAAAAAATGGCAAAGAGGTTAATGATAAAATTTATAAATCTGCTGTGACATGAATGTACTTTCCACAAGATATAGCCTATCTGGTGTTGTGAACATTTCACAAAAAAAATTTACAGAACTAGTTACTCTGTGAAATAACCATCAAGTTATCATTTGTCTTTATTGCTCACTAGAATATGCTTAGCCTTTTTACTACATGTCACACAGCAACTGTGCCTTCCATTATCTTATCAATGGCTATGCATAGCACAACTTGTGTGCCTATCTTTCACTTTATGCTGCATAGGAGTCGCATTATTTGTGTTTAAAGTGGTTTAACAGCAGTGTTTTGGAATTGGATCTGATTTTATGTTTGGATGTAGTTAAAGTGTTTTTAAAAATGGACAGGCACATCAAAATTCTGTTTTCCAGTATTTTTTTCTCTGTAGTGCCTCCTGAACCAGTTTCATGAATGTAATCGGGTGGCAAGGCATATATTCTTATATTCTCGTAGTATTCATCTCACTAAAGGGGAGGAATGTGAGCTCAGTCTGATCATTTTATTTTTCAGATGTTACATATTTTAGGGAAGTTTGTCGCCAGGGATTTTACCAAATTACTGTGAATTATCAGTTTTCAGAAGAAAGGCTGAAAAAATCTTAACACTAGAAAATTTCATGCTTCTGCTGGGAATTAAACCAGGGTCTCTAAACTTGCAAGTCTGAACGTGTTATCACTACACCACAGGGATGCTAACTTCACAGCAATTTAATTCTTAAATACCTACTGCCGGAATATGTTTCCTAACTTCCACATGCAAGCCTAGTGTTCACCTATGACCCAAACACATTTCCCGACTGCTCACATGAAGAAAGCGCATTGTTCTGTTACTGTGCTCGTATGTTGTTTTATGCAATGAGAAGGGCTCAAATGACCGAGATTTGACCCTTGCTCAAGAGTTATTACCTTTGCTTGGGCAGCAGAGGCTTGTGGCAAAAAAAATGACATCACCTAAGTTCTAGCAGCTACACGCACCTCTATCTGACAATATATTATTCAGCTTTTAATGAAAGTTTTGATCGTCCAAATTCAAAACTTAAGTTTGACGAAGTAACTCGGGTAATCTATTCTGCATATTTATTGCCTCAGCATGACTTTGTTTGACACATCTGCTACTTACAGTGGAGTTAAAAGAACCATGTCAGTGAGTTATCACCCATCCACAGCACTCTGGCTAGGCAGCTTGGCCATGTGACCAGAATGTGTATGATATAGGTTTATGTCATCACGGATGCACTGGGTATAAGAATTGGAACTTTACATAATGTAACCTTATGGGTTGTCTAGGATAGGCAGAGGTATCATGTTGACACTCTTGAAAGATTGTTTTATTTGAATAATACTGCATCATTATGTTTAATATGGTCTGTAGGACGATGCAACTTTCCTTTAAAGATTATCCAGCATTGTGTCACAAGGTGCTGAGTGGAAAGTAAAATTGATAGATGTGGACAAGTTGTAATGTGTGACTGTAAATTGTTCCAGCTGATGATATTGTAATTGTGTAAACAGGGTTATGAGAATGGTTGCATATACCCATTCATTTCTTCAGTATTGGATCTTTTGTCTAACACCCTGACCTGTGTTTCTGATTCTTTGTGCAGACAATTTTATGCTTGTAAATGTTATGCTAAATACTTTTTATTTGACTGTCTGACTCGCCTAAAAACAGGTCGCAGTTCTGAAGCAGTTCACGTGTCTGACCGTGTGAGCTTGACTGTCTATGGCGAAAGCAGAGACTCCTGCGATGCTGCAAGCAAGGCTCTAATTCAGGCTTGCAAGAATAACTATAATTCATTTTCAGAGGATGAAGATGGTGTCAGAAAGTTTCAGCCAGATCATGTGAGCAAGAAATTCCATCATTTATTTATCTTGTCACTTGTAAAACTAATTCATTGTCCAAAGGCTGTTTGTCTGATCATGCAAATCGTTTTTCAACAGGTTATTAGAATTATAAAGTCATAAGCATTGCACTGTCTGTCACATCTTGATGAATTTCACCAGCACTTAACTTTTACAACTTGATTTTTTAAGGTACAGGATAGTAGCATCAGTGCACTGCAACAGCAGAGAAAACAAGTGACAGACCCCCAGATGAGCATGCTTCATGTTTTAAAATTTACATACCTAAATTATCACTAAAAATTGACACACCTATCACAACTTTTGGTGACTAGTGCTAAGATAGGGTATACCATGACTGAAACCATAAGAATCGAGGAGAAGGATATAGAAATATTAGGAGTGCACAGAATTGAAAATCTCTGTTATTGAGACTGCTTGAAGTGCTCTAAGTTCAAAAATACTGATAAATTTGCAATTATTAATAACAGGTCAAGGAACTGGTGGACTTTGGTCTAAAGCATCAACTGCGTGTGACTGTTAACAATGGCAGAGGCAAAGTTACTTATGAAGGGTTCATAAATCGAGTTGGTGAGCGAGCATTCAACAAGAAGTTCAGAGAGGTCATGGCAGCTGCTGTGGAGAGTCGCTACCAAACTCAACTGAAGAAATTGCCCAAAGCTTTCCAGTGGCAGTTTAAACTTAAAAATGAGTGGAAGAATTTTGAACCTGGGTATGTGAAATGAATTCTGATGAATGCCTGAATGAATCCATTATTACTGGATAGAGAATAATAGAGAAGATGACATTTACTTAGACATGTTATCAGAGTGGTATGTTTACATGACAAGAATAAATAACTGGGATTTGCAATTACTGAAGGGTAGAAAATGATGGAAAAGATGTCATTTACTTAGACATGCCATGAGAGTGGTGTATTTTCATAACAAAAGATCAAATATCAGGGATTATTTACTCAGACATAATTTGTTATGGAGTAAACAGTTGGAATTTAAAATTATTGTAAGATCAAGAATGATGGAGAATATGACATATACTTAGACATGCCATAAGAGTAGCATATTTACATGAAAAGAGCAAATAGCTGGAATTTACAATCATTTTAGGTTAGAGAATGATGGAGAATATTGCATTTACTTGGATATCTTGTCATGAGAGCGGTGTGTTTACTTGATGAGCAAATAGCTGGGATTTACAATTGTTATATGTGAGCAGTCAGGAGGTGTGTCAGGGTCACGAGTGAACACTAGGGCCTAGGCTGACACATGGAAGTTAGGGACGGTTCAGGCAGTAAGTATTTAAGAATTCAGTTGCTGTGAAGTTGGTGTCCCTGTGGTGTAGTGACTTGTGAGCTGAGAGACCCTGGGTTCATTTCCCGTAGGGACAGGAATTTTCTAGTGTAGGTTTTTTGGCCATTCCTCTCAAAACTGATCTTTTACAGTCATTTGGTAAAATCTCCGGTGACACACTTCCCAAATAATATGTAGTATCAAAAAAAAAAAAAATATATCAGACAGACTGAGTTCACATTCCTCCCCCTTAATAAGAATACTATATACTGCGTTACATATATAATAGAGAATAATGGAGAAGATGACATTTATATACATATAAAAGTCATTTTGAACTGTACTACAATGCTTTCTTTATTAAGCAAAATCTGTAATCTAAACTGAATATTAGAGTACAATGAAGAAAAAGTAAAGGAAGGGCTGGAGAAAATCACAATAGACATTGAGGAAAACCTTAAAATTGTTCAGTTTGACAGTAGGACCATGTTCATCTTAAGAACAGTGAAAAATAAAAGAGTGAACGATAAAAGGAAGGCTAGCGAATATATAGTGTTTACAGTCCCTAAAGTGCTCATCTACTCTATATTTCTCTTTTCCACCCTCTATCATTTGCTGACTTTCATACATTTGTGTTCCCTACCTACCTGTCTCTAACTTCCTGTCACTTCTAGCTAGAATTTACAATTATTGTAGGATAGAGAATGAGGGAGAGAAAGACATTTACCTAGACAGCTCATGATAGTGGTATATTTACATGGCAAAGGCATTTAACTTCAAAGTCCACCAAGACTTTGATTTCACAATATAATAGATTATGTTATGATATTAAAAGGACGTGACAAAAATGCATTCTTTGAATGGCTTTAATTGTTCTAGGCAAAACAATGAATTGGAGATGGCATATGACAGTGGCTCCAAAACCTGTGACATTGAGGGGCCACGTGGACACAAATATCGTGTTGACTTTCATGAGATGAAGGAATATCATCTGAATCGTGGAAGGGGAGAGCCAATGGAAGTACAGAGACTTGATCTTACCAAAGGTAACTACAGTTGCCAGATTCCATGTTTTTTTATCAAGAAATCCATTGTTAAAGTGAAAGTGTTGCTGGGAACATGTGCACTGCAAGAACTATTAAGACAGTCTTAATTTGGAGGAGGTTTCATGTTTTATTTTGGCTCTCAAGAACAGTTTAAATAAAATTTACCCATTAACTGATTTAGCATCCTTGATATCAGTCTTTCAGCTCAAGTGGGTGCCATATCAATCACATACAAGGACATCATAGCCTTATGCCACCTGAGTTTGAAAAACCTCATGCCTGATGGTATTCCTGCTTACTCTCTTCATAATATTATACTCATGAACTCTGTATCCCATGAATTTTGAGTTTGTGAGATCTTATTGTACATTCTGAGTAAAGTGCAAAGTACCTGTATATACATGATTACATTCCCATAAAGCATTGAATGCTCTAAGAGAATATGACTATAGCATTTGTCGTACAGCTTAAGCAGGATCCAGATTGAAAAAAACAACTCCATTTTATCACCTTCTGGTTAAATGCAACATTTTTCACGAAACAGATTTTGAAAATATAAAAGTCACTTGATAATTGCAACTTACCACAGATAATCGCAACATTTCAATTACTTTAGATGTAAAGATCGATGTTGAAACCATAACACCATTTTGAACGGAAAGTAAAAAATATTTGATAAGTTGTGCAGATATGATGTGAACTTTACACAGTTTTTATTTTGACAACATCACCATCTGGTGGTGATGCAGTCAAGTGTCATGGATCACTGGTCAGATACAGAAATATTCATTAAATACCATTATTGCGGATTGGATTTATACTGGACGAAAATCAGAAAGTCAAATGATAACAGATATAAGATCAAAACTACACCCTTAGCCTTGTTCAGATGCTGTTTTGCCATTCTATTGATAGTCTAGTATGGATGAATTTTATCCATCACAGCTGTAACATTTCTTAATAATGAGATAGTAAGATGTTCACTTCCAGTGATGAATTTATATCTAAGATTTAGATTTTGATTCAAGATTGTTTTTGGAACAAAGTTGACATTTATGGTCATCATTTTAAATTGCTTGTTAACAAAAGGCTCTGCTTAGATCAAGATAATCATGATATAATTACCTAGCACATTCAGCCTGGATTAATAGAATGGAAAAGTATGCCAAAATTATGATGATCAAAAGATTAAGATGATCAACAAAGGGGCATTATTTTGCAGATTTACATATATTTTTTTTCCCACTTAAGAAGGCAGTGAACTGCTGAGTTATTGAAACTTTAGTAAGTAATAACCTTTTTTTTTGTCATTTACTCTTACTACCCAGAGGAACCAACACCAAAGGAATGGGATGCAATGGGAGTGGACGAGAACTTTAAACTTGTGCATTTGACCCCAACCAGTGAAGAATATAAGAAGGTGGCGGCAAATTTCCATGCAGGTGGATCTGTTCATACAATCACGTCGGTGCGTCCGTTTTCTTTCTGTCATAGCCATTTGATTTTCTCTGGTGTTCACCACAGAAAGCTTTGTAACTGTCGGGTTAAGACTTTGCACATACAATTTAAGCCCATAACTTGATCTGTTTTGTGGGTAGAAGTTTCTGCATGAAGTCAGGTTCAGGATAGCAAGGCAATCAAACTTGCAGGCCAGAACAAATGAATTGATGAGAAACAAAGGAAGCAATCAATCAGCAGCAATGCCCAAAAAGTTGATGACATACTCTGTGAACAGAGGCAACTGTAAATGAAGGAGATCAAATCTGAGCTGAAACTGCTCTATTGCTTACAGTGGTATAGATGCGAAATCTCAACACTTGAACTGAATTTGGTGTTGATTGGAGCTCCTTGTGGTGCTGGCTCTGGTACTGGTGCCAAATCTGGATGGTTTGTGTTTGATGTTAATTGGAGCTGCTTCTGGTGCCAGCTCTGGTATTGGTGCTAAGTCTCGATGCTTTTACTGTTTTTTGGTGTTGATTGGGGCTGCTTCTGGTGCTGGCTCTGGCATTGGTGCCAAGTCTTGATGTTTGTTCTGAGTTTGATGTTGGTTGAAAGCGCTGGCTTTGCCAATGATAATGATGCCTTATGGTGCTTGTTCTGAAGTTTGATTGATGAGAAATGAAATTGACATTGGGTGGCTCAGTCTTGGCTTTCTCTGTATGTACAGATGTAAACAGTTGGGAAATATGTCACACATGAAAGTTAGGTTCAATCCAGGCAGTAGATATTCAAGAATTAAACTGCTGTGAAGTTAGCGTCCCTGTGGTGTAGTGGTACCACTTTCAGACTTGCAAGCTGAGAGACCCTAGTTCGATTCCCGGTAGGGACAGGAAATTTTAATTGTGTAGGTCATTTTGGCATTTTCTATCAAAATTGATTTAGTGAAATGCCTGGTGACACACTTCCCCCAGATAATGTGTAACAAAATCAAAAAATGCTAAATAAGGTCAGATTCAACTTTTGGCACCTTTGTATACATGTGGATCATAACATTCAGTATCTTTCTATTTGAGTTATTATCTTGTAGTTATCATAGTTTCCAAGAGATAGTTTCCAACTTATGCACTACTGATTGCCATATCAGATTCTTTGTATTGTGACATATGATGAGAAGGGATCTCAGCTCCCACTTAAAATTTTAGTAAGGATAAAGAGATATCACTGAAGCAAAACTGACTTCAAGAACTTGTAATTTATGAAGATGATTCCAATTTAATTTTCTTAAGCTTAGTTCTACATAATGATAACTAAAACAGAGCGCATTGACAAAGGAGAGGATGAACCCTAGCATAATCTAAATCCTGGCATAAACTAAATTGTAGCAAATCCTAGCATAATATCTTTTCAACCTGCTTCTGGAAGACATATAGAGCCTTGCTGAGGTTGCATCAGACCACATTACCTTTGCTGGCCTGCACAAGATCAATCTGGTGCCAGAGAGGATCACCACATTTTTGTTTACATTTATCTTAATTTCTTGCGTACTTATGTGTGACCATTTCCATTGAAGCCATTGGCCAGTAATTTGTTTGTGTGATCTGAATGATGTCAAAATCGAGTTCAAACGAATGAAAACTGACAAACAATTTTGCCTACGAAATTCTTTGCATGTCTCTCTGATACTAATTTGGAGTTAACCCTTCTCATCAGTGCACACTGGTCATAGATATTGCATTGACTAAAAAGGTTAACTTCTACTACTCCAATTCTGTAACAGTATCTGAAAGTGTGATCTTTGCCAAGCATTAGCATAAATATTTAAGTTCTTTTCTAAGATATATTCTGGAGTGGGTGTATTTAATGTAATTACCATTCCACTTGAACAAATATCATACAAATATATGGCAGTATTAGCATCATAAGTTGCTTGTATGGATATAGATAACGTTTAGACATACAAGAATCCCATTTCTGGTGTAATTGTGTATATGTATTCACTAACGTATATTTAACTGCTAACAGCACACAGGAGTATTTCGTGGTAAAGTGACATCTCAGAAAGATTATGCCTAACTTACACAAGGATGCATAATATGCGATTTTATTGAACAAGAAGAGCTACAGGAGTTTATTATAAAATGCTTATGTATGCCGTTAACGCTTAAACAATCATACTAGCTACAAACTTGCAAGTGACAACTCAAAAGATCAGGCCAAATTTACACAAGGAGGCACAGTATGCAATTTTATTGACAAAAAGAGCTACAAAGTTCTGTTGATTGTTTAATTGTTTGTAGGACATATTTATCGTAGGACATATTTATCGTAGGACATATTCATCGTAGGGAACATATTCATCGTATGGGACATATTACTCAGAATTAAGGATTAAAGTTTTTGATGACTTCTATCTTTTGTCTGTGTGTTTACTGTTAGATTGAGCGTGTACAGAACAGGAGTGTCTACCAACAGTATGCAGCAAAAAAGCGAGAGATTGAGGGTCGCAATCCCAAAGGAATTCAGAATGAGAAGATACTGTTTCATGGAACTGATGCCAGCAAGTGGAATGCTATTGCACAGAATGGATTCAGCCGCAACTACAGTGGAATAAATGGTGTGTATTTTTATACAGATTGTTTCAGTAATACATGTGTAGCTACCTGACAGAGTAAGACACTTTTGGGCAATATCAAAATCAATAAAAATCACAAAAAGGCATCAGCTTATGAAATTTATCAAATCTGAATTTTTAATATATTTGCTAAACATGATGTACAAGATGGGGGAAGACCTTAAAATTTATGTTAAAATTGAGTAATATTGGCAAAAATGGAGCGTATCTTGGCTTCTGTCATGTGAACAATTTTCATGGATATGATCTTAATATTATCTGTGAATTCACTTCTCTTAGGTTTTGATTCTTCATAATGCCATTTTTCAATGGAGGTATGATAAGTATGTCTGAAAAAAAAAAAAAAGATATTGCGTCAATATATTACTCTGGTTACCAGGTGGATTTGGGCCATATCCAAGCTTAAATTTTAACAGTGTTTTTCTCAAAGCTGTAATTGCATCACTTCCTGTCTTTGAAAGACCGTATCTTTTCTACTAAGTAAGTTAGGACAACAGTTTTTTTCACCATAGTAAAGGGCTTTGGCCAGACTGTTTGGTGATATCAGTAGCTCAATACTACTGCTATTAATAATAACACATTATATTATTTTGTTACGTCCTCATTCCCATGACAGGCTCTGCGTACTTAATAGACCTTCAATACAAATGAGGCTTTACGCAAACACATATGTGTGCATAAGAGACAGGAGTCACAGGTCAAGAGGGAGCATGGATCCCAGTTTCTGACAAAAGTATACAGAGACTGTGCTTCTATGCCTCATGTGGAGACACCAACTCACAGATGCGCGCGTGCGCGCACGCGCACGCAC
>JAWQUT010000271.1:856856-882470 GCA_033807755.1 Ellobium chinense
AAATCAAATGCATGCATGCGCGCACACGCACACGCACAAGCACACACACACACACACACACACACACAAAGGGAGGGGGAGAGAGAGATAGTTTAGACGACATCTTTAATATGAGCCCGAAACATAGTTTTGAAAAGCTTAGGTTTTAAGGCTGTTTTGAACCTGGACTTTTGCTGCTGTCTAATAAATAATGGCATGAGAATGAGGTCCAGATGGTGGGAGCACCAACATTAAATGACCATTGAGCTAATTTCCTTGATGTAACTCTGGTTCTTTGAATGAGATGGTGGTCGCTTGATCTCAGGGGCTGACACACAGCTCAAATACAATCTCGATTTTATAACTGATCCCTGCATTTCTAACAAAAAGCAAAATTAGCTTCATTTTGGTGGGTGGCTACATATCAGGAATACAGGCAGTGGATTCTTGAAGGCTTTAAGTTCACTGTTTGTTATCTTCCTCACTGCTGGCAAGAGGTGTGCAGACTGAGCTATACATTCAGGAAGACTGTGATTACTGACTACTTTCTCCTGTACTGCTATCTGCAACTAAGAATTAGGAATTAGTCAGGTAGTCCAGTAGTACTTTGGATCCATAAATAAAATTGCTGTGATTACCATTATCTGTGATTATTCTTGGAATGGGTTTGGCACAGTCCTAACAGAAATATACACAGGATTGAGGGTCAAGGAGTCTTATGCCATTCCAGCCATGGAATTTACTCCATGCATAGAGCGATACTGATTAAATTCTGATTTGCACCTTGAAAATACCTTCCTCCTCAGTTTGTCTGTATAAAATGCATCTACTATTATTAATTTAATGTACATAATATTGTATCATTTCAGCTGCCAATTATGGGGATGGAGTGTATTTTGCCATCAATTCATCTTACTCTGTGGCTTACTGCCAAGCAGATTCAGCAAGGAGTTGCAGAATTTTCCAAGCTCGTGTTCTTGTAGGAGAGTCAACTGTCACACAACAGGGCATGAAAGCACCCCCTTTGAAACCAAATAGCTTAGTCCCCTTTGATTCTGGTTCAGATAATGCCAATATGTATATCATTTTCCATGATGCTCAAGCATATCCTGAATACCTTATCACGTTTAAGAGCTGAATGAGTTGAATGAGCTGACCTCTTCATGGCACAGTTTTGAGGACGTCTGATTTTCCTAGTCCATATAGAAATTTCTTGGTCTCTAACGTCTCTAAATACAGAGATAGGAAACTCTTTGCTTAAAGATGAAGTAACAGATGATCTTCAAAAGACAATATCCCTTCTACTACTTCTAGCAATTGTTTTATCCCTTTGATTCCTGACCATGATGAAAAAAAAAATACAATGTTGGGCTTTCCCACGGACACCACAAAATGAACCACCCAATCAGGAGTTGAACCCCCAATGATCAGATTTAAATGTTTAGATGATGTGCTTCCAACGAGTTTTAGGAAAATGTTTTTCTCATTGTCAGGAACATATATATGCTATGGGCAACTGAAATAGAGGTTTTTGTGTTCTAATCAGACTGTTCATTTATCAAAAGGATTTACTAATACTGGATGGTCTCCATTATCACTCAGATGATTAGGAGAGTAAACGTAAGAACAATTCATTGCATGAGCTACTTTATGTCACAAGCAGCATGACACAGGGACACAATACTCTTTGATGCAAGGTGCTAGAATGAGTAAAGAATAGTTGTTTTTCACCTGCTCTGTGGACTTGAGGCAGTTTTATCATGTGCTTAAATGGAAAGCCTAACTGATGTGGTGTAATTTCGGTATGATAATCAAATCTTTCACTTGGTTTTATTGAACTATTGTTGTTAAGTCAAAGTAACTGAATGGTGGCAGTTTATGACCTTCGGTATTTTATGATAGAATTTATCAACCTGTCAACTTGAAACTCAGTGCTTAGATTAATAAATTATAAAGTAGTAGAAAATTGCTGTAAAGGAATACCGATACTGCTAAAGACCACTGAATATTAAAAATTAGGACAATATTTGTAAGGTCTCATGCTAGTGTTATGAAATTACCTTTTGTCTTAACTTGTATATCATTTTTCATGATTTGAAATTTCAGTTTCAAAACCAATGAGTGATTATGCTGATATATAAAAGAAAACAAACCCAGAAGATCATGTATGCACAGAAGAGGCACCCCTCCCCCTCCTCCCCTTTCTGTAGGCTACGATTTCTGACTCAACATCTGTTTCATCATGCATTTTGGTTGTCCCATCTTGTCCCCTGCTTCCCATGAATTGTAATGAGATGAATTGTCATGACCAATAAGTTTATGTAAAACTGTTGAAGAGTCATTTAGTGGGAGGGATTTAAGCATCTTTTGTTGCTGATTTTTTTTACAAAACTAACTTTCATGACCTATTCCTCTTTAATTGTTCTTGACTCAGGCATTATAAAAGTTGAATGAGTTTTTCAATGATGAGATTCACTCAGTTTGTAAGTTTGCCACACTCAGTTTGTAAGTTTGCCAAAAAGACACAATAATAATTGATACTTAATGATTTTATGTGTGCAATTATGTCTTTTAAACTTATGAAGTTGTCTTGTGTAATTCCCATGAAAAAAGAAATAGTGTTATTCATTTTGCTGAGAATATTGTTGTCAAGGCGGCTTGCTCCCTATACCAGAGCGGATCATTTAGTTCGCCCGGGCGAAGATAATAAATCACCGGCTGACCCCGGTTTTGATAGGTGCAGTTGACTGTTATCTCACACTGCGTGAGTAAGAAATTGACCAGTTGTATTCCCCTCCTATCAACCTACTGCCTGAAGAAACCTAAGAGTGTTAGGTATCAAATAAAAGCTTAGCTTCTGTACTTGTCTCATCAGTAACGCGCTTATGTTTGCTCAGTCCTTTTACTGTTGACAGCAGTTCGAAAAGTGCATATAATTTTTGTTTACATTTTTATGTTTTTTTGTGCTAAAATATTCATAACAAAAAACTGGAAGATAACAAAACCTTCCTAGTGGGTTCTTCAGTTGGATAAATAATTCTAGTAAGTTGTGTTAAGAGCTTATAACGAGGCGAGCTGTGATAAATGATTTACCGAAGTGTTAAGAGCATCACTCAGTTCAGAAATGGAGAGAAATATTCATTCCTTTTAATGTATATGTTTCAAATTCCATATTATTGTGATGCTTGCAGGATTTAAGTAATAAATACACTTTGCAGATTCAGACTTAAGTCGTTTTTTCTCACTTTTAGCAATGGAACATTCATATCAGTACCACACTGATTGTCTAAACAAACTGTGTAGGGCATGTGGTGAACATACAGTGACTAGAAAAGCGCCAAAAAAAGAAACCCGCTTTGTATAGACTTCAATTCTGATCTGAAACTTTACTATAGAATAAACATCGACAATGATGAAGCTGACAAACATTCTTGCAGTATTTGAGAAAAGTGCAGACGTTGGATATTCCATCTCAGGGCAAATGTGAGCGATGTAGCGCGTGTAAACTAATGAAAATGCCTATTCCTTTAAAAAAACCATTTTCAATCATTACACATCGTACTTTATAAAAGCACTGAAACTTGGAGTGTTTAATCACAGATAAGATCATCTGAAATCAGTAAGGAATGCCCATCTTTTACAAGTTCAGCCAGAACTGAAAGCTTTGATCCCACAGCCCAAGAAGAGGAAGTTAAAGAAGGAGGCCCTACAAGAGTGAAACAGGATTGTCTTTGTTGTACAGTGTAAATATCTGACTAGCCTTCAGTTGTATGTGGGGGTTTGTGTGTCTGTTAGGTGCTGTAAGAATGCAAAACTACCAGAGCTTACTATCAGGACTAAAGGAAATGTGGGAACAATGATGCATAGTGGATATAACATCTTGCTTGCTTGGGAGTTCCAGCATGAAAGACACCCAATCAATAATGTTATCACTGTAACCATCCACCAACAACATCTTATCTGAGCAATAAATTGACTCTACTGGCTTCACCCAGACTCGCCTCGTCGTGAATTTAAGGATGCGAGAAAGGTCAGCCAGTGTATGTTCTGCCTATCTTTGCATGGTCACGTTTGTGTCTTCGGTTTTCTAATATATGTATTTAAAAAACCTATGTTGCTACTAAAATTCTTCCAAAATAACCTTATTTTTCAAATCCGTTCTATTATGAAAGTGTTTCAGAAACTTGCATGAAAATTATATGGTTGTTATAAGCATGATTATCTCTCTCAATCTATCTAATATTCTTTAATGCCTGATACTTTCTGTGAGGTAAACGAATGATTTTACAACCTATGGTTATCACTCTGGCGGAACAAAATCAGTGCTCGCCCGATCAGCTGAGCGCCGGTAGTTTGACCTGTGCCTGACCCGCATGCCGGGACAAGCAAAAGCCATTAACTAGGTGCTCCGCTCTGAAACCGCCATGTTGTATGTTGCATGTTGTGCTTGTATTTGTGAATTTTGCAATAATATGAAAATAATATTATTTCCTTGAAGAATTTTTAAACGAAATATCTAAAAAAAAAAAAAAAATCATTATTTATCATATAAACAGTCATTACTATTTCAGTGGCATCAAAAAAGAGCTTTACGTGTTTATAGAATTTACATTGCTAAAATGTTACATTTAAGTATTATTTCAATATTTAGAAAAAAAAAGAGCATTTATGTCCAGACTAAAGTCATGTTACTACATTGCATATATCTAAAGCGTAGCTACTGACAGATTTTATGGCTGACTAATATTTATTAATAAACAGAAAGGAACTGTAAGTAGAACATAGTGTTAATGACTTTAGCTAAAGGAATGATGTTAAAGTTAAAGGAACTGCTCTATTTTTACATAATACCATTACTTTTGCTTCCAGCAAGGGTTAAGCCGATCTAAAACAAAATACCTTATCTCAGATTTATCAAACTTAATGCTTTGTTATTCTTATTACATCATCAAAGGTGTCTGATGTACTTATACAGTATTTTTACTTATATGGTTGTGTGCTAAGCCAGTATACTTATGATACTTCAGTGCATTACAGTTTGATAATAAGAATGATGTCAGAACACTGGCATGGGAAAACAAGCTACAGTATTTACTATCCTTCTGTTATTTTCACTTATAAACGTACACAAATATTTGAGCGGTGTTTCTCCAACAAGCTTACCAATTAACAGCATCAACAGAGGTTACCTTGTGTGAATTTTGGCGTGTCTTGTCAATTTAATTCAATCACAGATTGAAATCTTATTGATTCTGACCAAATATTGTACATTATGATTCATCAATCACTTAATCACAACTCCCTGGATACACAGAAAAAGTTGTGGTTAGAAGAGTTGTGATTATCCATTGACTCTTTCCTAGAGATTTATCATTTTGGGGAAGAATAATTATTGTAATTAAATGGAGTTTTTCGAGTTGTTATTATTCAGAGTCAGCTGTATTTGATAGACTTGCTGTAAACTTTGGTGTTTATGTTTGTCATGGCTATGCACTTAATTGGATGGTTTTGAAGGTAATGAAAGATCACTAGGAGGGGGAAACAAGTTGAGCATCTTTCACAGCCTTTCAGTTTCTATGTTTATCATGCTTAATTTTGTTTACTTTATAAGTGATTTTTTAATGAAATTAGAGGTGAAGCTTAACATATACTGGGGAATTTGGTTGAATTGACACTGGTTAATTCAAAAAGCTGCTTAATCCGGAAGATTTTAGGCCCAGTTTCATATATGTATTTTTGCAAGCTTGGGGCAATGGAGGAAAGAATATTATATTATGTGTGTTTATGAGTCAGTATCATGCAATTTTGTGTGTTTGGAATGCACAGAATTTCTATTTCTTTTCTTTTTATTGAATTTCATATTCAAATCAATGCAAATATTGCAATTCACAGATTGTGACACAGTTTTCAATCCAGTTCTTCACAGTTGTAATGTTTTATCAAAATTTCAAGCAACTTTGTTGATTTTTGGCACTGTAGACAAAATAATAATAATCCATAAAATTTCCATCACTTTTTGCCCACTATAGGTCAAAACAGCTTCCACTGTTTCCACCGGTTTTGACCAAATGTTGTCAATGGGTCTGAGGGCTGCAATCATACCACGGCCAGCCACCAATTTTTTGTTCGCATTTTGCTGAGGTAATTCGAGATGTGGCAGGTATCAGGTTTCAGGTTATTTCAGGTTACCCATTGCGCTTTCACAAATGTGGGCTGTCACAATTTTGGGATGGGAAAGTGTGAAAGGAAGGGTGGAGGTAATGCTGCTTTTGTATTACAACAATTTTCAGGTGATGTTTTTTTTTGAAGTAGGTTACCTAGCACCTGCCATGTTTGCTCTTAATTTGAGGGACATGTAATTTGCTGTATGTTATGGAGATGTATCAGAATATAAATTTCCAATAGAAGAATTAATTTTTTCTTCAGTTTGAGTTGATGGTTCAATCTTTCAGTGAAGTCTGTCATGTTCTCCTGTTTGCATACAGTGGATCCGTATTAAAACATACATACAATATTTATCCTGAAGTAGGGTTAAATAATGCATAAGACTTCATTCTGTAAGAAATTGACAAAATATAGATTTAAAGCTTCTGTTCTGCTTTGATTACAAAAGTCACCTCTGATATGGTTGTTCTGACCAGCATGGTGTGAAATCATCTGTTTGTGAAATCAGGCTGAAATAATAGTTTGTTTGCAGCTTGCACTTTGATTTCATAGTACACAATGACTGACAAACAAGGTCTTGGAACTGTTGCCTTCAAAGGGCCTGACTTTGTATTTTCCCTAAACTGTCATATGTGTCAGCAGTGGTTCCATGTTCATGTAATTACACACATCAAGGCTGTTCTGTGTTCCTTGTTCACTGTGAGCTAATATATTTCCCTAAATATAGCAAACAAACAACACGAAAAAGAATCTGAAGACTATTGAATGAAACAACACCCTAAGAATTTAATTTATACATCTTGGCCTTATACTTGTGGACAAATAGCGCTCTTGTCTTTATAATCTAATTTCTAAGACTATCCTAAGTGACAGAAGAAGGCATTTGCCAGGGGTAAGAAAAAAGATCCTGGAATCACAATGCTTAAGTGAGTGCAATTCACCCGCCCTCAACTTTTTTGCTAGGAGTCTTTTTCTTTTCACCAAAAAAACAAAACTAAACGTAATCTAACAAGCTGTATTTCTTGTCTAAATATCCTATTTGGAAACAGCGATGCACAGTTGTAATGGCCAAATTTGGACAGTCCTGATCATCCTGTTGTAATCTAGTTCTATTTTATTGAAATGGTAAGTTTCAGTGTTGTATTAACCTTTGGCATGGGAGTTGATTGCTGCAATTTTTTGCAAGTTTTACTGTGATTCTGCAGTTTTTTAGTTTCTTTGTGTGCAAGTTTGGTATTTTTTGGTGGAAGATTTGCTTGGCACAGACAGGCCTGTTTTGCATATACGACACTTGATAAACTTTTTTCTGCATGAGACATTATAGTTTGTAAATAAACCTGATGCCATTGCCAGTGGCTTGTCAGTCATTGTTTGTTATGTTTTAGAACCATCCTTAAATAATGGAGGGAATTACAAGTTACATGACTCTGAAAGCTTTGACCACAGTATACGGTGGTGATATATGTTGTATTAGGTATGTGGGTATGCTACTAATCATGATGTCCATGACCAAATGCACAGGGATTTCCTTTATGTCACTTTAGTTGCAATAATGCATTGTACTGCTAGGATGACAAATGGCTGACACTGAACTTTCATGTTCTTTGAAAATAGTCTGAGTCCACCATTATCTGAGATATCTAGCTTTGCGGTTTCCATCAGTATGGAAATCAAGTTTAAGTTTAATAATTGGTTTGACTTAAATTGGAGATTACCATGCGATACAATAAGATCAACATTAGACCACCATATGGAGGAAGGTGGAAGCCACTCAAACTGAAAATCTATTTATCCACAACATTCCCAATATTCTAACAAATTTCCCTCTGAACATTATGAACTTATTTTTCTGTTTGCAAAAATACAGTTGCTCGGATACATGCTTCATTCAATATCTTCATGCTTTCCAGGCATAAAATGATCCGGACAGCCTGCATTTTACAGAAAAAGACTGTATGACAAGCCAGGTCAAATTTATTTTCTGGCATCTGCATATAGAGGCTAATGTTGTCTATTTTTTCTCATAGAATTCATAATTTCTGAGATAGCCAGCCGTATCTGCCACTAATTAATTGAAAGAGTGAAGCACAGTGGGAATATTTTATTTTTTGCATTTTCAGTAAAATCGTGACTTTGGTGCATATGTTCCATTTTTGTAATATGGCAGAGATCTTTGGTTACACTTGAGACAAATCTACCATGGTCCTTGGCACAGATGGATGTGCTTGAGATAGATCTGCTACTGTAATATATGGCATAATGTTTACCTAGGTGTCTCTTATGCAGGTATGGAAACTTTCAGAATTTTTGTTTAGGATTTGAATGGATCAGTAGCCTAACTCCCTAGAATGTGAGGAAAAAGCAGATATAGTGTAAGGGGATCAGAACCACAGTAAACAGCGTCTTTAAGTGAAGATGGGATGACTGTTAGAGAGATCCAGGTTCAAATGTATACAAACCCATAACTATTATCTTAAAGCTTAATTTTTTTTTATGCTTTATCTCTGTTTCTCTTTTGAATCAAACCTCCGTAAATATTACTGATTGTTTTTCAGCAAGCAGTGTGCTTAACTATGTATGTGACAGTAAGTCTAACAAAAGTGTAGTCTCGATCATGTGTATGTATTAGCGATTTAATTTTATTAATAAAATGATTTGGTGTAGAAAGAAATTGTATTGTGATTTTGTCCACTTCTTTTGTGTAATGCATAGATCCAGATCTTTGCATCATGCAATCATGTCTAAAATTTGTCTGGATGACAGGAATTTGTTTGACATATTACATATATATTAAATTGACAATCCAGTCTTCGTTGAAATCAAAATCTCCCTCCTATCAGCCTGACATGGTCTATTCTACATTCAATGGCAGTCATCTGATCAGTGCGTAGTGACTCTGAATCCATCCAATTTATCACAGTGGTCTTCATTATAATAACGATGGATTTATGAGATCTAGCTCACAACCACAGCTCTCCGACAGAATGAAAAAACACTGAATGTTCATTCCACCCCCTATGTACGAGTATAAACTGGTGTCACATATAGAGATAAGAAAGCAGAACATCAATAGAGAAAAAAATCTATATAGATGACGCATCAGCAGAGAAAGCATTGGAATACAGGATCGTTGTTACATTGAGAAAGAATATTCCACAAACCGCCTAGTGCAGTCCACAAATTGTCATAAGATATCTAGTCACACAGAAAAAGCAGAAAGTCTTTGGTTGTTAATTGGAGCCTCACACAAAAATAAATGAAAGTTGTTAGCCATGTTCCATTTCCCTCATAATTAAATTAAGCCGCAAGTAATGAACACTTCTCATTTTCTTTCAGTCACAAATGTTATCACTTTTACTGGTGACTAATGATTTTAGCTTGCACATAACGACTTTAGGACTTTGTGCTGGGGCTTGATTGAAATCTAGTAGTTACTTTCTCCCAATAACTTTTTGACTAGACATAACCTGGTGGCATGGCATAGAGTATTCACTCTTTACTATTTAAGGGGGGGGGGTGTGAGCTTCGTCTTATAATTTTATCAAAGTTTTTTTATTATGTGTTACAAGACTTTACAGTGACAAAGGGGAGTGCAATACTATCTGTATAAGAAACTATAAGAGTCATTCACATGCCACATTTCCACATTCTTCCACAAAATGTTCGGATCTGTTATCAGGACTGGCACTGGCAACAAAGATAAGAGATACTCATTGGGGTCAAATTATATATATTATAATTATGTATTATATCATGGGTAGGTTACCTGGTGATACACTTTTCATATACTGTGCATGTACCTGTTGAATTCAGAACCTCTTTTACTCGTAACCTAAGGGGTGTTAACCAATTCAAAAATACAGAATACAATAGCAGGCAGCAGTAAAATTGGATAGGGTATATAAAAATGTGGTCAGGTAGATCGTCTAGTTTGATGAATGACTGCATGCAACCATGCAGAAAAATGTTAAGTCTTTTGTATGTGTGTGTTCCCGCAGCCGTAAGGGTAGAAACTGTCGGCTACTAGGGTAAACCTCTGGCCTACATTTAGTGTGCCGTAACATGAATACATGGTAGATAACAAATGTTAAGTCACATATTAATCATTCTGCCCTCTATTATCTCCTCACATTAAGAAATAAGAGTTAGCTGAATCAGCATGGACATGTATCAGAATGCCTGCTAGACTAGTAATTATCATACATGTATTGCACATTGAGCGAAGTGTTGGGTTTGATCATTTATATTTTGCTTTGTTGCACTAGCAGCTTTCCACAATACAAACCTCAATATTGCCTCTCTCCGTTCTCTGCCCCTTCCCATCACCCCCACCCCACCCCCACCCCCTGGTTTATATTTTTTCCTAACTCGCTGTCTTGATTTCGTTCCACATACCCAAGCCGCTTTCATGTCTTCTCATTTTCTTAGAATAACTATCACAGCGTGATGGGGCGAATTTGGAAAGAGGGGGAGGGGATTGGATTTTTTTCTTAGTTTTTTTCTTAGGGGAAGTGGAAGAGTTGATGCGGGGACCAGGGGTGGGAGCAGGGGGTGGAAAGAAGGAAGGAGGTGTGCTAAAAGTCTTCCTGCAATGTTTTTAGTGCCCGAATGATGACGGCTTGGATGCAAATCAGTACGTTAGGGACTTGAAGTATACTCGACGTTCATATCTCTGTTATAGTTATAAGGACTTTCGAGTGTTATCATAAGACTTAATGTGTTTGTCTTCAGAACTGAGCCTACCTTATGCTACAGCAGGAGACCCTAAAAGCATAGGCCTACGGGATTCATACTGAAGGCGAGCAAGAAGATAGCAATCGTTTGGCTTATCTGAAAATTATTGAAGACGCACTTTGATAATTGGTATTACAAGTCAGGACAGTTCAAGCTGAAAATAGTTTATTAGTAGGGGCCTAAGTGTGCCTCAAGTATGAAATTATTATTATTAGGTTAGAAACGCGCAAATATTTGTCTTATCTTATATTACTGTGTATTGTCGACTGCTGTCACTCCAGTCCTAATTTTCATGGCCATTATTATTGACCACTGATGGAGATTCACTGCGATGTGAATAAAAGAATAACTCTTGATAGCCCTTGACAGGCAATTTTTATGTCTTCGTCTGACACACCACCATGAAAACCCAGCTGGGGTTTCAGGCTATTCCCAAATGTATGCGGGTGGAAAAGCATAATATAGTATTCTTTTTAGATGCATTCTTCATCCAATTTCCAGCATTTTGATATATAATATTGCATGGTTCCATTGTACTGAGGGGGAATGGGACTGGGTAAACGAAATGCTATGGTTGATTCTGACACGACCCTTCTGAAAATTCCGTAAAATTGGGAAAAAAAATTCCGTAGCGAATGAGTTAAGGGTGATTGGGGGCGGGGGTGGGGGGACGAGAATGTGAGCCTAGTCTGATATATTTTTTTTTAAGCAGTTACATATTATAACCTACGAAGTGTGACACTAGGGATTATCCCAAATCACTGTGAAAGATGAATTTTGAGAAGACCGGCCGAACAAGCCTACATAAGAACATTTCCTGTCCCTACCAGCAGTTAAATCCAGGGCCCCTCAGCTTGCAAGTATGAACATGTTACCGTTACACCACAGGGATGCTAACTTCACAGCAATTTAAACCTTAAATAGGACCTACCTACTGCCTAAATAGTGTTCCCTAACTTCCATGTGTAAGCCAAGAGTTTACCCATGACCCTAACACACTTCCCAACCGCTCACACAAAGAAGAAAAGTTAGTTCATAATGGCAGGCACTCGGACATGTCTCTTTCAAACCCCTGCCCGAAAATGTGCTGCTTTAACCTCAACTGGCTAGAGAAGTGATACATGCATTAGAACACGCCACAGCTAAGGTCATTAGGGCCCTGAGAAGGAGAAAAATATGACTTGAAAAATATATCACGCCTAGCTGTAAATCCAACTCAAGTGATTTCAAAAGTAATGTGTGTATGTAACTATCTAACAATCACAAAATGTAGGCCCGATATCTTAGTCAACGCAAATACATGGAAGTGGATTCCCGCAGAAGACTCCTCATATGACCTCCATTATCTCTCCTCATATGACCTTTCAGTGCGTAGGCCCACTCGTCGGAACACGGTCGCATTACTGGTGGTGACATTGTAAACTTATCAGCAAAGCAACGACAATAGCACAATCACCATGAACAGCGATCCTGCACTGAAACCCACATTCAGCTTCCTAGAAGTTTCTACCCGTGTGCGCGAGACAGGCTCAATCCTTACTTCCTTGTCGATGTATACTATAAAGTCGTATCCTAGTAATCATGTAAATTACTGTGGTATGTTGTCCATAATTTTAAGTCATATATATATATAAGTCACAGATTATGTCTCGCCATACTAATGAGCAAGTTTTGTGCCAATCTGCTGTTCTCCGACCTCGATTTTGGGCTAAACGCCACAGGCCGAGGGCTTCTTTTCTAATGGTTCTGTGTCGTAGAATCGTCGATCACTTTTTAAGCATTATGTGTTACATGTATTATCGGAAATCTATTTCCTTGTTCAGAATTGCCGCAAACCTAGAAAATGTGGAAAAAATGATTAACAAAATAAATATAACAGATTTTATTATCTAAAATGTCAGCGATGCCACATGAACAAGCAATAAATGGACAAATGGCGCCAAGACAATAAAACTTTACAATAAGTATTAAGATTGTATTAAGACAGTCATATAATATATTATTAAGTATGACTCTTATCTTTAGAAAAAAATATGCATAATATATAACTAACAAAACACAACATACTGTAAGCAACTGGGAAAAGTGCGAGAGTCACGGGTGAAGACTAGGCTCACACGTGAATGTTAGGGACGATTTAAGAATTAAATTGCTGTGAAGTTAGCGTCCCTGTGGTGTAGTGGTAGCCCGTATTCAGACATGCAAGCTGATAGACCCTGATTCGATTCCCGGTTAGGACAGGAAATTTTCTAGTGTAAGTTTTTATCGGTCTTTCTTCTTAAAATTGATCTTTCACAGTAATTTGGTAAAATCCCTGGTAACACACTTCCCTAAACTATTATGGAACATCTGAAAAAAAAAAAAAATCAGATTGAGCTCACGTTCCTCTCATTTAATAATAAAGAATAAATACTTTATGCCTTTCCACCCCGTTACAATATTCAAAACAGCCAGCAGCATTACCAGTTTGGAAAATAACCGGAATCAGAAGAAAACAAAATGGCTAGCTTTCATGAAACAGTCATGGACATTTCAAAAGCATTAGATCGATGGTTAATTTAGTTATGAACTCCTCTCTTGTGCATCATCCAGAATGAAAAACATCGACGACCGCACTGATTTCAAATGACGAAAAATTTGCTGCATGGTGGTTTCAATTAGACTTTGTTATCATGGGAAAGTATGTGAACCATCTGGAAACATCATGGAAAACTGAAAAGTCTTGGAAAATGTTTGTTAGTCTGTGACACCTTCAAAGAGACAAATTTAAACTGACAAGACAAAAGCAATCATCAGCACACACCATCTAGCAGCGTAGATGAGATGGGCTGGGGACTCTTACAAAAATGTCTTTGTTCCCGTCCACCCCTCCCTTTACCCACTTTAAAACTTCCATGCTTTTAGTTTTATCATTATTCACTCCTCGCCCTCAAATCCTGCACTTCAAATTGCACTGACGGTACTGGAGAAGTCTGGTATTTCACTGCCCTTCCCCTCACACAGAATCCTGCATTTATCAAGGTACTACTACATTTATCAAGGTCCTCTTTATGCTGCACTGACTTTAAAATATTTTTGTTTGGTTGCCTTTCACCCCTCCTCCCACTTTTTAAAAAATTATTTCTCCCTTCCCAGCAGAGAGGTAAGTTACTTATTGGCTCTGGATACTCCTTCCCTTTCTTTTATTATAATATTCTTCAGACAAAAGGATAGACTTGAGCCCTGAGTGCCTAAGATGACCTTAAACCTGCCAACAGTATATTATAGCTTTAGCCTAATTCGGAGAATATCAAGGGTGTAGCCTAATGATTTATAGTCGTGGCAAAGAGTGTCTATAACAGATACACAGTCTTGGTGTAGCCTAAGACTACGTTTTATTTCACTTTCCCTCAGGCCTACACATCTCACGCTAGTCTATGTTTACACAGTAGGCTGCCCCTACTTAAACATCACATTTATCCAGGAAAGTCGCAACGGCGTCACATGCAGTGGTCCGGATTTCCCCCTACCTTAAAATAGCCTATTAAGTTAGAAATCGAATATAGCACACGTACTCGTAACAGTGAGATTGAAAGTAATTTCCTCGGGTACTTCCCAGAAATGGGCCTGCACACTCACAGTAGTCGTAGTTAGATTACTTATTCAACGCCTTTGCGACCATTTGTGGAGGACAGCCAGCATCAGGATACAGGGTAAATTGATAGATAGGAGATGTCTCTGTAGAAAAGCATTTTAGGGAGCTTCCAGTATCTTCATTGATGCGTTTTTCTTTTGCAGTATGCCAGATTAAAGGTGAAGTAAATTTTTCATTTTGGTGATTTTCCAGGGAACTGAGGTATTCAGGTATGAAGATGCCTTTTTGTTTTTCCTGAATTCTAGGCCCTGTAAGCGTTTTACACGCTCACTGACTTACCGGGTCTCGAGCCACAATACTTACTTATAACAATGTACAATTTAGTCCCATAATTTTGACATATAGACTAGAGATATGCCTCAGTACCAATTAGAATCTGAGAACCTTGCCAGCGAACGAGGTGGTCAAAGATTCTATGCCTTTTCATAAAATAAACAGGAGAACCTTACCTTCTTAGCAACAACCACACAGTTAAGGTGTGCCCCCCCCCACCCCCCGCCCGTTCTGGGGCTTCAAAAGTATTTGTTCATCTATCTATGTTTTTAAACTTAAAAATCCAACTCTTCTCTCCCTCTCCAAGGCCACTTTTCTGAATTTACCGAAACTATTTAAACTCGCATACCCTTATGTCAGGTACACCAGGCATTTTTTACGTGTAAGCCAACTTTAGAAAGCTTCTCCTCATTGCAAAAATTAATATCCTCCATGAAATGTATGAAAAAAGAAGAAATTAAACCATTTGCAATTATGAGTCAAAAATTTTATACAACTATCAGAGACTAGCCTTATAAACATCATCTGGTGAATGCTTCTGATGTGGGCTGACGTGTAATGTAAATGATTAGGAAGCATGAAAGTGTGTACAGATGAGTAGCTTGTGAAGAGAAAGAGCTAGAAAGAAAGAGAGAGTATGTGGTATCTGTGTGAGAATCGAAGTGGATGACAGTTGAGTTATTAACAAAGATAGCCGATATGTAGTTATGGAAAGACTGATGTGCAACAGATGGCAGTTCGGACTAAGGGGCGAAATGGATAATTTGTTATTTTTATTCAAATACATATTTATGTTCAGTATTAGCTTAAGCCTACAACAAAGTAAACTGGAAAGTGGAACCACATAAAATGTTTGAGCAAGCAGATGTGGATGAAATAACAAAAAGAAAAGCTAATCAGCCATCCAAAAGAGGATGCGGGAGGAGGTTAGGAGGAAAAGAGTTTTAAATTGATGAAATGGTGTAGTGGAGGNGGGGGGGGGGGGGGAGGATGGAGAGAGAGAAGGAAAGAGATGTTTGATTACAAAATGTGGGCTGGAGGACTGATGGCTTAAATTTACCATTAATTTTAATTTTAAAAATGTCTCTAGACCACATGACTAGCTGCTTTAAGGTCAGTTTACCAATCCAGGTCCTGGATGCCAGATGATATTTTAGTAATATGCTCTTTCAGCAGGCATCATGCTCATGTTGCTGAATAGTTGCTGACCACAGTGATGATGCATGTTATTACTGGTTGCAGAAATGATGGAAAGGGATTGAAAATTGAGGAAGAAAGCACTATAATACAAAATGATATTTCTGTCATTTTTTTCAGCAAACACATAGCAATCAGTTGTTTCGTATACAGATACTAGGAGAGCAAATAACTAGTATGACAACAAACACCTGTGCTGGCATAAACTAATGGCTTTTCAAGCAAATGTGTCAAGTCATCTAAAGATTATCTTCATCTTAAGCTGTACTGCAAGCTGATACCGAGTTATCATGCATGTTTCTTTGTTTCCTACCAGTTAGATGTTCCCAGGGACATAGGAATTCCAGATGTCAAAGACCAAACGCCTTAGAGTTAAAGGGTTGCCCCCAGAGGTGACTGAGGATCAGCTTGTGCTATTGTTCCAAAACAAGCGTCGTCAGGGTGGAGGGCCTGTGCAAATGGTAGAACTGAACAAAGAAGCGAGATCTGCAATAGTTACATTTGAAAAAACTGAAGGTAAGCTGATGTATGTAGAAGGAGCATTATTGCATTTTCAGCAAGCTGTTTATGGGGTGACTAATTAGAGTTAAAAGTATGAAGTTCAACAATTGAATATGAGGTCAGATGTTCAAACTTCTAAGTATAGTGTGATGGAGTCGAGTTTGTTTATTTTAAAGATTTGTCAAGAAAATCTTACAGAATGTAGATCATTGTCTTTGATAGCTTTCGTTTCTCAGAGATCATGATGTCTACAGGAATGGACTCTGAGGCATTTGGCAAGCAAAAACTTGGCTTAATAAGTTATTGCACTCCTGTCATAAGCCAAAACACAAAATATGATTATTGTATGCATTGCTTTTGTTCATGATGCCCTAGCCTATCCTCTTTGATCTTGATTTTGAAGGACATTTCTATTGTCAATGACTGATGTCAGATTATTTTGATTTCCTTCAGCTGTAGACACTATCCTGAAAAGAGGTAAAACAGTTGACATTGATGGAGAAAAGGTCACCGTGACACGTCTGGTAAGCAGGAAAAGCACACCATTAGATGAAAGATCTGGCTCTGATAGTGAGTTGTCTCAAAGTCCTGAGCCTCATAGTTCAGAGAAATCCCGGAGGCAGCTTAGAGATTTGCCTGAGAATTTAGGCAAGAAAAAGGACAGTGGCTCCAAAAAGGAAGTAACTATACAATGGAAAAAGTCTCTAAGGTCATCAAAGTCTTCTGTGTCCCATGACAACACAGGCAGCAAATATGAGGCTGTGAGTGAAACTGAAGATTTGCAGGATCTAGTACAAAGAACCATCAAAGCTAAAGTCAAAGATGTGACCAGGAGCAAGGATTCCTATTTCTACTACCTCACAGACCCCAATGTCAGTGATGGAGAATTCGATGAGGACAGCATGGTACTTGATGGCTTGCGTGGATACCTCTATGTGACATTTCATAATGACAAAGGTAGATTGTTTTCTCTCTGTGACATTCTTCTCATTTCTTCTTCAAGTAAACAAATTAAAGATACTGTGTGGAATTCTAGGAGATCATCTGAAATCAGACCACTGCAAATGAGAATTGTCAAACAGGAATAGCGTTCTTCACAAGCCTTCAGACTGACTTCACATGAATGAACGCTGAAGTATAGTGTAAGCAATGTGATTGACTATAAAGTTACCATCTCTGATTACAACATTAGAATAAAGAGAAATGAGGATTGACTATAAAGTCACCATCTCTGATTACAACATTAGAATAAAGAGAAATGAGGATTGACTATAAAGTCACCATCTCTGATTACAACATTTATGAGGATTGACTATAAAGTCACCATCTCTGATTACAACATTAGAATAAAGAGATTTGAGGTAGTCAGATCTGCTTATTTGCAACTTCTTAGGGTTATGGAAAAATTTGCAATTTTCTAGGGAATTTAATGGAGAAATGTGAAAACTCTTTATGATGACAGGGTCGTGATTAGACAGAAGTCATGATTATCTGAGTTATGATTAATTGCAGTTAACTGTGGATATATATATAGGCCTAAATCAGCTTAAGTGGACAAGAGTATGAAAAGCTCCTATTAGATTTTTAAAAAATACTTTGAGTCAGCATTTGTTTTGTCTGATACCTTATTGTAACACTCATTTCTGTCTTTCCAAAATGGAAATTATTTTGCCTTCTCTAGGATCTGTAAAGGACAGACATTTATGACCAAACGAAGAATCATTTTGATCTGTTAGTGTTACCTATAGTGACATTAGAAATTTATCAAACATATTGTTGTGAGCATAGTGTAAATTTCATGTGGAAATGAATGTCATTGTGCCAGTGAAATCCCTATTATTTAGTAAGAGAAAGTCTTAAGGGTAAAAAAAATTGATTTAAAATTTACAGTGTACGGTTTATCACAAAAGTCAACCATGTCAGTTCACTTTCAAACACCTGCTCAAGATTGTATGGTTTGGCATTATTTTGATGAGCACTTTCTTTTCAGATGTTCGAGCAATTTGTCGTCTTCCGCACAGTGAAGACAGCAACTTTTTGTCTATGGAGGTCGCTACAGAGGAAGACTTCAACATTTATAACAATCTGCTATCAGTACACACACAGGGCTTCCAGTTTGATTCTGAGGATAAACTGAATGAGCTTGCGTATTTTGTTAAAGTTATCACTGACTTGGAACTTGTGGACATACATTGTTATGATGAACCAAGATCGCTTATCCTTGAATTCCCTCAAGAGATGCTTGAAGGTACAGTGGAAACCGTGATGCTGTAGAGTCACACTGTGTCTGGAATATAGGTGGTAGAAGTTGCACCATTGATTATATATGTAACATGAATTCCATAATTTTTATGGATATGCTGTTCATGCAGGTTAAAATGAATTGATTTTAACAAAATTTTACTCCAGGGGACAATGACTTCATTGTAAGCATGCTGGTGTAAATGCTCAGAATCAGAGCGGGCTCAGAATTATGAGCATTGTGGAAGAAGATGAAGAAAATCATTTTGCTCACATAACATTTTTGCAATATTATTAAAAACTTCATTTTCAGCATAACACTGCACCTGAAATTTCAATACTTTGCAAATTATATTTCTATTCAAGCCACAGTATTGCTACACCATTAAAGTGATCCGTAAATTAAGCTGTCAAATTTTTTGGTCTTATTTTGTAGTTTTAGTTCTTCCTCAGTTTGGAAAAGTTGCAGGACTGAGTACAAAATGACTGTGTAAATCAAAGGTTGAAAAAACATATTATTAATCATGACAATCTGAATACGGCCACTGTAACTTCTGTCCTTTCACTTAAAAAGATTATTTATAGAACAATGTCTGGGCAAAAATGAACGAGAAAGCAGTGACGTTTACTGGACATATGAAACAAACACGTCAATATATAATGAAAGATTGAGGAAATGATAATATGGTTAACAAATAATTGTAATGAAGACTGTATTCAGTAGGAGACATGATGAATTGCTATCAGTAGCTTGAAACATCTTAACATATAGGCTAACCACTTTGAAATTCATGAGACACAAATGGATTAGTCCATCTAATTTTGTTCCCTACAAATTGATGCTAGAAAAAAATGTTTTGTTTTCTGATATGGGGTCAACTCTGCTTAATTGCTGTCTGGATAACTGCAACTTCCACTCAGCTGCAAGTCTTCCACTTAATTGCAACATATTCCATGTCACAAAAAACTATATTTCTGTATGACAGTCATTGGATAATTGCAACTCCTTTTAATCACAACTTTTTCGATATTCCCTTGGAATTGAAATTAAATAGACATAACAAATAAACAGGAACCCAATAAACCCCTGGCATTGTGTGTGCAAGATAATGTAGTTTAGCTTTCTGTGAAATTCAATAATTTGTTAAAACACGAACTTGATATTCTCCTAAGTGCCTAATATGGAAAATTGTGCATTCATAATGCTCTAATCTTATAATTCATTTTTTTTTTGTTATCTGCTCTCAGGCCCAGCAAATATAAATGAAATTGCATGGATGATCTCGACAGAAGAGTTTTATGGCATCCATCTCATCACTGCTCCAGTGTTCAAGAGTAACAAAGTGATGGTGTCAGGCCTAAAAGAGACTACCACAGAAGAGACGCTAGTACGATTCTTTTCTCATTCCCGCAATGGAGGAGAGCCAGGAGTTGTGGACAGCACTGTAGAATGGCTTGGGCCTAATGCTATCTTGACCTTCAAATTTGAAGAATGTAAGGCTATCACAAGTGGATTTTACACGTTTTTCTTTGCGAGAAGTGTTAGCAGTCAGGAATTGTGTTGGGGTCAAGGGTGAACTCTAGGTTCGCATGTGGAGTTTCGGGAACAATATTCAAGCAGTAGGTACAGTATTCAAGGATTAAAATGCTATGAAATTAGCATCCCTGTGGTGTAGTGGTAGCACTTCCAGACTTGCAAGGTGAGAGACCCTGGGTTCGATTCCCAGCTGGGCCATGAAATTTTCTAGTGCAGGTTTTTTCAGCCTGTCTTGTCCAAATTGATCTTTCACAGTAATTTGGTAAAATTCCTTTTGGCACACTTCTCAGGATGATGAGTAACAGCTTAAAAAATATTATTAGACTGGACTGACATTCATCCCCTTTAATAAATGATACTATATGCCTTTCCACCCGGTTACAGAAGGGGAGAGAGAGAGAGAGAGAGAGAGAGAGAGAGAGAGAGAGAGAGAGAGAGNGCAGGCAGGCAGGCAGGCAGGCAGGCAGGCAGGCAGGCAGGCAGGCAGGCAGGCAGGCAGGCAGGCAGGCAGGCAGGCAGGCAGGCAGGCAGGCAGGCAGGCAGGCAGGCAGGCAGGCAGGCAGGCAGGCAGGCAGGCAGGCAGGCAGGCAGGCAGGCAGGCAGGCAGGCAGGCAGGCAGGCAGGCAGGCAGGCAGGCAGGCAGGCAGGCAGACAGACAGACAGACAGGAAAAGGAAGGAGTGTTGCATAATGGTTTTTATCGACTAAGTAGCTTTGCTTAGTTGGCCATTTGGAGGTTCTCAATAATTTATTAATATATGAATGAAAAAAATAATTCAGCCATACATTATGATGTAAGACACTACAAATTTCCTTCAATTTACAGCGCATGCTGTTTTTAATGAATAGAAAATTACATCAGAGAGGACTGATAGAGCTAAAACTCCAGAGGTTGTTTGATGGGTAAAATTATCAAAATGTATTGAAGAAGCTTGAGTCAGGGCAGTAGTTTCCGATTAAGATCCGATTATTTAATGCAGAACAGTGGAATACAGATGGAACAGAGATAACCTCTCCATGTGCCTGAGAACTCACATTGGTGATCCCACAAATTCGGGAAAAGATGCAGTTCTTGGTGAGGCAAAAAAAGGATCTGGCTCTCTTTTGTCGTTGGTTTGCTAATTCTCCAAGAAATAGTTCACAAAAATGAACCTTCTCTGGGGCTATCAGTTGGAAGATTATATGCTTACTAGCTCATTCGTTTGTCTCTTGTATTTAGCAGAACAAGGAACGTCATTTCACAAATTTCCAGGCAGTGGTTTATTGAGTAATCTGGTCATGGTTCACCCACATTAACATTCTGTTTTGGTTATAAACCTATCCTGTATTTGAAACTATTTTGTTTCTCTATAACATAATCCTGTTAACATCCACCTGCAACAACGTTTTTCCACCTAAGATCTTTGTCCCACTAGCCACGGACAGAATATTGATACAGTTGTGATTACCTTTGTCAGATCTTGCCTGCATTAATACGCAGTACTGTGACAGCTGCGGGGAAAACACCTAGACCAATTTCATAGGCTCTTTTCGCTGATGGCATGTTGTTGGTTTTTTTTATGAATAACAGCATCATTACAATGCATCTTTAAATTTCTGTACTAATTTCCATCTCAACCATGAATCATTGGTGAAGAGCCTGCTTCAGCCCAAATCCTACCTTTCTTGTCTTCTGAGCATTGGGATGTTAGCTAGAAACTACTTAAGTAGAAAACGTGTGGGGTTATAAACTATTGTGTATATACTAATGGATCAGATGAGGCAAGTAAATCATGTACTGTTTCATTACCACTTTAAGCACAGTATTTAGGATGGATGGCCTTAGAAGAAATTTTTGGTTTTTTTATCCGTTGATATTTTACTGTTTGAACATTAACAGAACACAAACATTGAATGTCTCTAAATCTGTGTAGATAGAAAGTTTAATATTTAGTGAAAGTATTAAGTATTGCAAGTCAGACAGACTCTGTGAAATTGTAAAGAAATTGTCTGAATGCACAAGACATATTGTGTCAGTAGGGTTTGATTAAGATCGGGCAAAAAATGCCATGGCTTCCTTCATAACAGAGAACTGACATGGGTCGCATAGATCTTAAAACAGCACAGGATCTCTTGAATCCTTGAAAGCAGCAGGTCAGTAGTTCCAGGGCAGCTGTCTCACCTGCCTCAAATTTAATCTGGCTCTGAGTGTTAGTATAAGATCTTGGCAATGGATTTGTTTAGAGATGAATTCCCTTGTGTTATATTTGATGTTATCTTTATAACAATCTGAATTCTTTATATATACACAGAATAACAAATACAGTAAACAACCAAAAAATGATGCAAAAAATGGGTTATTATCTCTTTTGAGTAAAAAATGGCTAAAAATGTAATTTTCGAAGTAAAAATTGAACATTCTGTCTCCAGTGATAAAAGAGTTTGTTCATTTTCTCTCAAAGTTGGCACACTGCTTTTTTGTGTGATCAGGATGACTTTTTAAGTACCACATTTACAATTGGTCATAAAATGAGCCTTCAGTGAATTATATCTGGCTAAATTTTATGTAGAAAACTAGGGTTATTGTTTATATTATGGAGAATGTTTTCAGATGTGGTGATTATGCTTTTCTGTAATACATGCTCATTGGCGTAGCAGTAGTTTTCTCAGTGCATAATTTCAAATTGATGGACTACAGTAATAGTTTTTTAGATATGAGAGACAAGGAAATCATAATAATAAGAGAGACATAATTTTGTGGGTTATCTTTCCCTGAGGAGACATGTTAAACTTGTTGTTAAACTTGTTAAGTGCAGTTAAGTTTTCGATAAGTTTTGGGTTGTCTATTTGATCTTTCCCTTTCCTGATTCAGCCTTAGTTGCAATACAGAGATGCTACTGGATCATCATCATCACCTTCCAATCCTGCTACAGCATTAACAATTTTTTTTTGTTTGTTACTGAATATCCTCTCAAGGTGTTAAAAACGTGCTCAGTAAGACGTCCCACAGACTAGAGGGAAGAGAACTGAAGGTGTGTTATTTCCACCCTTGTTTGACATCCAACATGTATGAGGAGTATATTGAACATCGCCAACAGGCACTGCAAACACATGTTGCCGAAGCCAAGTCCAAGAAGGGGTCCTCAACTCCAAGAAAAGGTGGAAGCAGCAACTATATTGAGGCTAGTGAAGATGATTATAGTGAGGATGAATCAACTAGAAATGAAGATAAGAATGAGTTGGGAGATAAAGAAAGCAAGCACCAACCCATCACTAGAGAAGAGTTTAAAATCGATGAAATGTATGAACTTGAACTCTTGCGGCAGATCAGTTACGAGAAATATCTGGAAGAAAAATACAATGTGAGGTTAATCATTAATTTCTATGATAAGCTCTGTATTCTTGAGGGACCACAAGATGTCATGAGGGTGGCCAACATTGAGGTATTGAAGAAAACTCAAGAGTTCAAACAAATGGTGATTGGGCCCCTGGATGTAGAGCAAATGGAGTTACTCAGCACAGAGAAAACCCAGATGAAAATAAAGGAGAAATGGAAAAAGAAAACCATTGCAGCTTACCTTCAGCATAAGGGTGATCGTGTTGTTGTGCAGTATGTACCTATGCCAGGGTGTAATGAAAAAGTAATTGGTCAAGTGGTGAAAAATCAAGTGATTATGGAGACAAAATCACTTGAGACAGACGATGCTCTCACAGTGTTTTTATCACCCAAGGGCCAAGAATTTCTCTCAGAGCTGAATGAAACACACAATGACTATCAAGCAAATGCACGTGTAAGACTTCATGCAGAAGAAAAGAGTTTGGTGATTGTGGCCCCATTGAAGCGCCTGCATGAAATTCAGAGTGAGATAGACAGATTTATTAAGGAGTATAAGCTTGATGATGCAGAGGTAGATGCTTCAAGAGAAAAACAAGAATACATTGACAAGTTCAACAAATCAGAGTTGGATGATATCATCAGCTCACTGGGAAAGATGGCAACAAGAGTTCAGTTTAAGCCATCGACAGGCAAGATTCATGTGAAGGGGCCCAAAGAAGGTGTTAGTCATGGGGAAAGAAGCCTTTCAGCATTATAGTAAGTTGCAGTGTGTAATGAATAAAGATACTCTTTCTCCTCCCCTATCACTACTTCTTCTTATTCTTCTTCTTCTCCTTTGTCCTCTTTATTTATTAGACAATACTGTGACACACGTTTCAGATGAAATAAAAGTCAGCATAAAATAGTTTCAGCATATTGGAGTAAGACATTCAAAGCTGTTTGAATAGCTGCATATCATAATTATAGCTCATACAGAGAGAAAAGCATAACTACATTTTCTTGTTTTAGCACTTGAAATTTGTTCACATCATGTATATATAGCATATCAGAAATGAGCCCAAACATCATGTAAGTGTACATATGAAGCTACTCTAACTCCCTTTTTGCATTGACAATATTTGCAGCTCTGATATGGAGAAAGATAATAAAAAGAAATGTTTAAACATCACTATGTATCAGTATTCTAGTCTGACCCCGACAGTAGAGTATCCAGCAATTAGGTCAACTGTGACCGTATGTTTGCATTTTTATTCTTATAATATTGCCTTCTGCAATAAAAAGTTTGCCAGTGGAAATTGTGATCAATGTGGAGCATGATTTTGCTTTCTCACTATGTTAAGTAAATCACAACAATTCAGTTGTCTGTAAAAACACTGGTACATCCATTATTCCTTCATATAGAGCTGTAAGTGTGGATCAGCAGTTTACTCAGATTTACATACAGCAGCAATGCCTTAAAGAGATTAATTTCTTAGGAACACTTTGATGCAGTTTTACAGTATTACTCTTTGACTAACCCCAGCAACAAAGTTACGGCTGAGAAGTTTGCTGTATCACTTCTTGGCATCAAAACCTTTCTTGGCTGTCCTGACGGCAAGGATATCTGGCAGAGGACTGAACGGAACCATTCTTGCATGCTAAAATATGCATCAAATCAAGGTTCAAAGCCTGATGACCATGGTAAAAGCTCATTCTCAGCAAGTTTCAGAGGTGGAAAGACAACAATGAAAGGTAATGGTTTCATGCCAGGTATTTGTAGTGTTGGTGCACAAATAGTTTTAACCCTTTCATCACCAACTGAAAATTACTTGAAAGAAACGAAGCATGTACTCATACATGTGCCTTTTCCTCCTGGTTACACTAAGCTTGGTGGTGCATGCAGTATTATATGGGAATGTTAAAAGGAGTAAGTTTATGACCTTCTGAGAATTGACACTGAGATGAAATGAAGGATTTGAGGACGGGCAAATGGGAAAGAGAGAGTGATAGCGAGGAGAGAGAGAGAGAGAGAGAGAGAGAGAGAGAGAGAGAGAGAGAG
>JAWQUT010000271.1:891274-909694 GCA_033807755.1 Ellobium chinense
TCTCTCTCATTGGCCACCTCGCAATAACCCAGCCGACAATAAGGAGTAGGATGGCATGGTCGGGGTAGACCGTTCATCTACATGACACGTTCTCTGATCTAACCGAAATCCACCAGACAGGCGCAATCAAGGCGTGGGGGGAGGAGACTATACCACGGTTTTCGGCGCAGTAGCATATCGGACGGGCGAAGGCAATGATGCGTAGCGTGGGACGAAGGGGGACAAGGGGAGGGGGAGGTGGAGAGGAAAGGCTTATCACACCTATTTCGGGGTGGCAGCTGTCACTCAGTCAACCAGTCTGCCATCCGTCGTGCAGTTAAACCGTCTGTGTACATTGTTTGTTTGTCAACTGTAACCCTTCAACCACTGATTTTTGAAGTCATGGGCGCTGAAGAGTGGTCGATTATCCGGAGTGAGAGGCGATTATCCAGTGACTTTTATAGAGAAAAAATTCGGTTCCCTAGGAAACGAGGCGATTAAGCGGAAAAGGCGATTAAGCGGAGGGCGATTAAGCGGAGTCGACTGTATATATATATATACACACACACATGGTTTTTCACTACTGTTCCAGTCATGATACTTGGGATTGACTAAGAAGGACTTGTACCAATGATACGTTAGTGCTGTAAGGCTGGGTTATAGAATCATGAAGATTTTCAAGGAAATGGAGCAAAATTCACTCATAGGATTAGCCTCTTGGATAACAAGTTTTAATTCATTTTAGTTACACTGTATTAACAAGATGTTGAGTCACAACAGATACTAGACTGTTTTGGTGTATGATGTTATAGAAGTGTTGCACTATGCCAAAGTCATAACTACCATCCTCACATTCCCTGTAGTCCTGGGGAGGGCATAAGGGAAGCACACATTTTCTGTAATAAAAATCATTGTTAGATGATGCAAAAGATATATCTCTTGAGATTCTTGATCTTAGAGATGATCATAACAGGAACAACTGTCTGACTATCCTAATCTCAGGGTGTATGTGACTTCCTCTGCATCCTTCTATCTTTCCTTGTAGCCTGCTATCAGTTTCCAACCATCTCTTTGACTAGTTAATCAAGAGCGGAGTTTAGCCATCATTTGTTATTACAGTCGACTCCACTTAATCGCCCTCCGCTTAATCGCCTCGTTTCCCAGGAAACTGAATTTATTTTATATAAAAGTCACTGGATAATCACCTCACACTCCGGATAATCGACCACTCTTCAGCGCCCTTGAATTCAAAGATCAGCGGTTGAAGGATTACAGTTGAAAAACAAATAATTATGTACACAGACGATTTAACTGCACAACGGATGGCAAACCGGTGGACTGAGTGACAGCTGCCATGCCGAAATAGGTGTGATAAGCCTTTCCTCCCCACCTTCCCTTTCCCTTGTCCCCGTTCGTCCCATTCTATGCATCACCGCTGTCGCCCGTCCAATAATGCTAATGCGCCGAAAGCTGTATAGTCTCCTCTCCCCAAGTCTTCCGTTTCAGCGAGACAGAGAATGTAAACATTGCATTGGTGGATTTTGGCTAGATCAGAGAATGTGTCATGTGGATGAAGGGTCGATCCTGACCGTGCCATCCTTCTCCTTATTGTCTGTTGGGCTACTGCGAGGTGGCCAATGAGGGAGACCGCGGAGATCAAACATTTTGTGCGCTACAATACCATCATACTCGAGTCTGTCCTGAGTCTGGCGATGAGAAGGTGTCAGTGCACGACATCAAACAATGACATCAAAGAAATTTAATCCCATTACAAAAAATATGGCCTAAATTACCTTCTCTGCTTAATCGCTTCTCCGCTTAATCGCTCACTTTTTCCGTGATCCGAGGAAGGACGATTAAGCGGAGTCGACTATATTTGATATAATATGGTGCAAACTTGTATGAAGTGGTATTACAGACTCTCCATGATGATGTTCAAATAAAACCAAGACAGAAGAAATATCACTTGGTGGAAAGGGGGATGGGGGGAGGAAGGGAGAAGAAAAGGGAGGGGCCTGACCAAGTTTATGTGAGAACCTCCTGTGAAGTAATTATGATGACATGTTTGTGTCAAAGTAATTTTTGTTCTTTTCATTGCCAAGCTGATGAGATGTCCAAAAATGGATTGGCAGTGACTGGTGGTCATGGGCTGGCTTGTAAGCATATCATTCATCTGAACAATGAGAAGTTTGGGTACCACAAAATTGAGCAAGGGGTGAAGCTGGCCTTGGATGCTGCCGAGAGTTGTGGGCTGAGATCTTTGGCTCTTCCTGCCATTGGCACCGGTGAGTGAGACTTAAAACTGAGAATTTGAGATAGAATGAAATAAGGTAGGGGAGAAAGCAGTTTCAGGCAAAGAAAGCAAGAGGAAGACATTGTTAGTGAGAACAAGCTCAAGAGAGAAGTGAGTAACAAAATAGTCTACAGTAAGATAGCAAAGGGGAATGGTAGAATTAACAAATTAGACAAAGGAGAAATAGAGAAAGGAACAGTAGTTTTAGCCTCTTCCTTTACTGCCAGCTGAACTGTTGAGTGTCCTGATCAATGCCAATACTGTTGCTTGCCAAATTGCCTTGGTGTCATTTGTTGGTGTAAATAAATTATCAAATTCCTGCTTGCACATTTTAGTCATATTTTGCAGGAAAGGAACTCATGACTGAAATTAAGAGGTCAATGAGAAAAACCTGTTAATTATCCTCAAAATAATGCTAAACATAAAACAGTTCAAGGCATCCTGCAACTTTATGCATCTTTTCTATTTCCAACCCTTTCTTTGCAATCTTGACTATTCAACAAAAACAGCCAGGAAAGATGCAGATATCAATCGCATCAAGGAGATGATATTTGGGGCTGTAAAGAAGTTTGGATCCAGTGGTAGCCACAATCTCCAAGACATCAGGCTCGTCATCTTCTCTCAAAATATTTTGAATGCATTCCTGGAGCAGGGTCATCAAGGACGTGACAGCAAGCACTTTTCAAGTAAAGGTATTGACTCCAAACAATCTGTAACCATAAATGGTGCTGTGAATTGTTGAAATCATCATGCCCTGCAATGACATGCCACCATTTATGCCTCTCATCTCGAAGTCACTCACTCCACTTATTATTTATTGCTTCTTGCACTACAGCCATATTGCACAAGCATCATATTTTATAATCACCCTTTTATATTTTAATTACACACTGTTTAAAATCTATAGAAAGAAACTGAATTTTGGAGTTAATTAGTGGAAAGGGTGAGGATTATGACATGTGCCATGGGCAACAGCTGTTTTGCATCTGCAACCTGCACCCAGTGCAAGTACTAGACCTTAAACTGATTATTCAATTTACAAAAGTCGAAAAGTATGCACATTTATCTTTGTTATTGCTGACATAATATATGCTATCCATTCTTTTCAGTCTGTGCAGAATACAAATTTTATATTTCTTTTTAACCTGAGTTCCAGTAAATCTTTTAAGACCTTTGTTTTAATGTCCACACAGAGGTATGAAACCTTTGAGGACATCTGCAGTTTTGCTTACTTCCTATATTCTTTTAAAAGAATGAGGTCTGTGACATTGTTTGTTGAGAAAGCATGTAGGTGTAGGAAAATAATGGTATTGCTGACTGGGAGGGGCGTGGGCAGTAGGTTTGGCATCTTTGTTTCTTCCATCATCACTTAGAGATATTGGGGGAAGTAGAAAAAGAGTAGGTAGAACAAAACACAGATAAGGTGCTATAAATGTAACAGGGTGGCAAGGCATATTCTATTATGTTTATCATTATTGTTAAGGGGGAACAAATGTTATCCCAACTGATAATTTTGGAAGCTATTACACATTATGTAGGGAAGTTGTCACTGGGGATTTTGCCAAGTTACTGTGAAAGATCAACTTTGAGAAGAAAGGCTGAATAAAACCTAACATAAGAAAATTTCCTGTCCCTATCAGGATCTTAACCCAGGGTTTCTCGGCAAGCAAATTAGAATGTACAATGAATACAAGCAAATCTGAATGTACTCCCAGTACACTTCAGGGATGCTAACTTCACAACAGTTTAAATTTTAAATACTTACAGCCTGAATACTGTTCTCTAATTTCATGTGTGAATCTAGTGTTCACACACGACACTGACACATTTCCTGACTGTTCACATGAAGAGAGATAGAGAGAGAAAGGTTTGAGGGTGGCAGGACAGCTATACAATTGAGAATTAGAATGTGATACCCCATCCCACTGCATAGATATACTGTATGATCCCAGCCACTAACTCTACATGCATATGCAAAGGAACTTGCAAAGTATGCATGAATCTTATTGGTCATGCAATCATGAATGCCTTTAGGAAAATAAACTGTATCATTCAGCATTTCATCGCCTTCCACACGAAAGGGTGTATCCCTGTTTTTCACGTTTTTAAGGAGAGCGATTTACGTCTGATTCGATCTTTCTGAACTGTTGATATGTATTGTAAAGTGATTGGCTTCGGCCTAAATAAACTTGAACTTGAACTTGATCATATTGATAGTTAGCTTAAGCCCTTAGGAATTTTATGCTATATCTTCGTTACTATTTGAGCTAGGAATACGCCGTTTTGTGTGAACCTAGTTCTGAGATAGCACTACGTACTGGTGGTGATAACTCGAAACCATCAAAAATCAGGACACGCCCTTTCATGTGGAAGGCGACGATTTATAACATAAATGTCAAAATACCAACATACTGCTTATCCCACATTTCTGGATCATATTTAAACTTTTTTCCTTGTCTAATACTTGAGCAGATCCCAGTCCTTCCTCTGCAACTTATGATGGGTCTAACCAGCCTGATCGTGTGGACTTGATTGTATACTCCAACAGTGGGAGATCCTGTGAGGCAGCAAAAAAGGCTATGATCAGGGCCTGCAGTGAAAAATATATAAAGACATCAGAAGAAGAACCCACTCTGAAACACTTCCATCTCTCTCAGGTGCAGAATTATCATAAGATTCTTTCCACTGCATAATTTAACAAATGACAGTACATTTCAGCACGCTTCTTCTCTAATTTGCTGGGTTTTTTTTAGACTCATATTGGGAACCCATTTATAACAGCCTGGGTTGTAACAGCAGCCTGATTAAACCAGTGGAATTCCCAATCCTCTTTTCCTCCTTTTTGTTATTGTTCATTTTTATTATACTGGGCCTGGAGGAGCAAAAACTCAGCATTATGGCATAACTGCCTCACCTATATTATATTTTGCATGAGTAATGTAGTTTGACAGATGATGCATCCATAAAACTGAGCTAAAATAATGGTTTACTAGCTGCTCACCCTGTGACTTCAGAGAATGCAATACTTGAGAACAAGGTCTTGGGATCAGAACTGTTGCCTATAGCAGATTTCGCTCAGTGTTTTCACGTAGGTCATATAATAATATGTTCTATCAACAATGATTCCATTGTCATAAAACATCAGTTTGGAAACAGTGGTTTATGGTTATAATGGCCAAAGTTTAAAAGTCGCAACCACCCTGTTATAACTGAGTTCTAATCTATTTATTTATTAATGACCACAGAATTTTTGTCCTAGAAATAAAACATTACATTCAATGCCTCAAGCTAAGTCTACTTCTAGATTCAGTGTTAAAGATTTAAGATGTAAATGGTCATGGCTAATGAAATTTTAAAAAGAATTCATAACACAATCATTTCAAGTAGTGGACATTAAAGATGGACGCATATTATGTCAAAAATAGTATTCCATTTTCAATTACCTTTTCCCTCTGAAAATAATCTATACTGTGCACTAAACTAATTTTGCAAAGAAATAGCATCATTCTATTGCCGCATGCAGGTTTTTCTATGAGGCAATAAGAGGGATTCGAGTGACCGGGAATCTGGCCTTTGTGTCAAGAGTTCCCATTGCTAGAACCTCAGAAACTTGTGGCAAAGATGATGACATCACTTAAGTTTCAACAGCTACAGACACTTTGATCTGACAGTGTCTTATTAAGCTTCCAGTTAAGGTTCTGGTCATGGAAATTCAAAAGTATAGTTTGAGCGTTGAAGCCAGTAAAGTATACTGCATTTTTATTACTTCAGAATGATGTTATTTGACACATCTGCTGTTTACATTGGCATTAAGAGACTCATACCCACATGTTATCAACTATCGGCAGAACACAGGCTAGACAGCTTGGCTGTGTGGCTAGAATGTATTTAATCCATTTAAGTATCTAACACTGAAATATTTGAAATGCAGATAAAGGAACTGGAAGCCATCGGTCTGAAACACCAAGTGCATGTGGCAGTCAAAGGTGACAAGGGTGTAGTAGCGATAGAAGGCTTCTCATCAATGGAGGCATTGTTGGAGGTGCAGCAGAAACTGAGAGAATTTACTAAAGCTACCTATGAATATCGGCACCAAACCGCAATGAAACAAATTAAGGCAGTGCCTACAGCCATCCAGTGGCAGTTCAAAAAAGGAGATGAGTGGAAAGATTTTGAACCTATGTAAGTGTGGCCTTTTGTTTAGATTTAATTATTTTGTGAATTGGCAGATCTAAATAGTGTATTTCTGAATTCAGGTCCTATATGGTAATTGCTGGATTTGGCTCCAGTATGGTGATGGTCATGAAGATTCCAGTATGTTAATGGTAATTATAGAGAGCTTAGGTTAATCAAATTTCTCTGCCTTGTCTATATGGGAAAGGGGTATTTTCATTTCCATGCTGAGCGATATGTCAAACCTCTCAGTTCTTGCCTATCACTAAGAATAATCAAAACAGTCTCATGATCAGCAGTCTGGTGTAAAAAACCATATGAAATACCATAGGAACAATTCGTAATGTTTTTTTTTGTTCATCTCTAAAAAATGCCCATCTTAATGTTGTATTTCATTCATTGTTACAGTGCTAACTCACAGTTAGAAAGAGAATATCAGAACAAATCTAAATCCTGTGACATTACTGATTCAGAAGGCCGAAAGTATCACATAGACTTTGAGAATTTGAAGGAGACAAGAGCAGGCAAAAATAAAGCTGTCCTAGACATACAGAGGCTTGATCGTACCGGCACTAAAGGTAAGTTATGAGTTTTGTTGATGTAGAAATTATAGAATAAAGATTTGTAAAGTCTAAAAAGATTGGTGCTGCAGAATAACATGCATCACAATATTTGGCTTAGCTGAAGCCACTATTTCTTAGTTTATGTGAACGGTGTGAAGGGGCATAGTGCTGGACAATGTATGAGATGACATGATCATGTTTTGCAGCTGAAGAAGAATATGTAGTTTCCTAAATTTTATGTTTTATGACTATAAGAATATGTCATCAAATCTTGTTTGTCAAGGAAAGTTGAAAAGTACCTCATACTACAGAGATTTACGCCATTCCAAATGTGTCACTCTGAAGACATTTTCTAAACTCTTTACATTCTTATTTTGCATGCAGGGCTTTAACTCAATTGCACCCAAATGTGTCTATCCGTAATCCTTTTCTTACCTATTCCCTAAAAGAAGGTAGATAACACCTTACAATATCCATCCACTAATTTTATTTCAATAATATCACATCCATTTGAACTGTTTAGAAAAGAGAATTGGACAAAGAAATCTGGGACTAAATGATATGACCATTAACAAAGATGTGCATTGAGTGTATATCCATTTCCAAATGATGCTAGTGGCTATGCCTCTGTTAGGTGAATATCTGGGTGCTGGTGGGCACAGTTAGCATATCTTCACAGGGCACAAGCAGACATAATTATTACAGCTGGCTTTAACAATATTGCAGACAACTCAAATCTCAAATTTCACAAGTTTTAGTGTTCAGTTGTCAGTTGATGTAATGTGACATGTCATTACTTTTAACCTTAACTTGTAACTACATGTATCTGCAAAGTAAGAAGAGTGACATCACAAAAAAATTACATTATCAAAATAATGAAACTGGTATGCCTGCCACAGTCATTGTTTGCACACATTCAGAAATCCTTTATATCTGAAGCTAAGAAAGTAATTCATGGCAGTTGGCTCATAATGATTTTCAAAATTCAGTATCCTCCCGTGAGTGTGAAAACAGTATATCTTTTTATTATATCAGTTGTATGCCCCTTATTGCCGTTGATTTCACAACATATCTGCAGTACATTTTAGATGCATTCATTTAGAATAGATTTTTACCTTCATGCATTTAGTATGGCATAGCATTTTGAGTCATACTGAACCATACTGGAAATTATAGTGTGGACTGGAGGAAAGGTAGAGAGGGCGCAAATGAGGTAGGATGACTCCACGAGCCAGTAAGGCAGTAAACTCCGGTTGTAGCGGATCCCATGCAGGCTGAACAAAGTGCGGTTCTTGGGGAGGTGGAAAAGAGGAGCTGATCCACTCAATTTCACAGTTTGCTGAACCTTCAAGCGATATTCACGAGAAAGGGCTTTGCCCTCACTGGGGCTATTGGTTTTGAAGTTTAAATGCTTACCTATTCCCTATTTCATCTTGTTGTTCAGCACAGCAAGGGAGACCAATCCAGAAATTCCCAGTAAACTCGCTATTCCACAACTGCATGGTGAAGTATTTTACAGCTTCACAATTTTTTAAGTCATTTGACATTACTGATCAACCTGATTCCAAATGCTGGATGAGTTTTAGTCAAAATAAAGAAACTACATTATGCTCATGAAATAACAATGTCTGTTTGTGAATCCTACTACTCTCTTAGTTTGGCTCCTAACTGGTTTTTGTTTCTGTACTCTGTACCCAGAGGAGCCCTTACCAAAACATTGGGACCCAATGCCTACCAAGGATAACCTCATGCTTGTGCTTTTGAAATCTGACAGCACCGAGTACAAGACAGTGGAGACTAAGTTCCATGCTGCTGGGGCCAACGTCCCAATTAAACAAGTATGTAATTGATATCTTCTCTGAATTACTGCAGAAGTATTTTTTTTCTGCAAGGATCTAATTTTTCTAAATTTCATGAGTTAAGGTTGACTTTTGAAAATTACATCCCGCCAAAAAAAGTTTCATTTAAAATTGTTCAACGGCTTACTTCTAGTTTATGGTCATTATTAGTTACTGATAATAATAATATGTATTTCTATCAATACAAAGGAGGGCTGTCAAATACCATATGTTCATAGATTAGTAGCATCACTCCAGATTACATTAGACTTCTGCACCTCTACACAGATGAGTATACCATCATCTGGGGCTCACAAAAATGAGATCCTCATGGAAAGCCAATTTTGACTTTTTGAAAAGAATTAGATCCTTGCCCCAAAAAACCCAACATTTTAACAATATTCATCTCTACTTCCCTTACAGCAAACTATTATGAGTGTAGCCATATGGCAATGCAGACAATGCAGCCAGGCCCACTCTGCAACTCCATGGGCCTGAGAAATTGTAATCAACTGATCCATGTATTTCTGTGAATACCACAAAGGAAATGGTGCCCCTCACTGGAGCTATCAGATAGGTTGCAGGAGCCAAATTGTAAAAGCTTCTTTGAGCCATTCAATAAAAATTTTTTGTCTAACCACAGGAATTTTCCGAGATGGCCAAGACTAGTCTGCAGGTCTGGTGCCATCACTGTGCTCAAATTATATACTGTTTACGGTGGGGATCCTTCGGTTAGATTTTTCACAATTTTAAATTACATGAAAAGGGGTTAAAAATTTAACCTTCTTTTGCAGGTCACAGGTCCGCACAAATGAAATCCGCTGAAGACATTTGGGAAACACTGCCTGCAACAATTATTTTTTTACAAATTCAAAGCTGAATTTCACTACTTTTGCGGTGTGGTTTCATGTTATATGATTATTATATTATACTCTGCTACTATCGACTCGGATAGTCCAATTTTTTTGACCAATTAGGCTCCTGCAACCTTGAGGTTGCAGGAGCCAAATTGTAAAAGCTTCTTGGAGCCATTCAATAAAAATTTCTTGTCTAACCACAGGAATTTTCCAAGATGGCCAAGACTAGTCCATAGGTCTGGTGCCATCACTGTGCTCAAATTATATACTGTTTACGGTGGGGATCCTTCGGTTAGATTTTAAATTACATGAAAAGGGGTTAAAAATTTGGCCTTCTTTTGCAGATCACAGGTCCGCACAAATGAAATCCGCTGAAGCCATTGGGAAACACTGCCTGCAACAATTATTTTTTTACAGATTCAAAACTGAATTTCACTACTTTTGCGGTGTGGTTTCATGTTATATGATTATTTCTACTTATTTATACTCTGCTACTATCGACTCGGATAGTCCAATTTTTTTTACCAATTAGGCTCCTTTTNCTCGGATAGTCCAATTTTTTTTACCAATTAGGCTCCTGCAACCTATCAGTCTCAAAATAAATATGTCTACCAGTGCTCCATTCTTTTGTTCAACAAGGAATGCTACTCCACTAATTCCTAGGTAATGGTTCATTGAGTTAACCTGTCTTCATACATGTATGGTTTTGTTTTTTTACTTTTGAATTTGACAAAACAGACAAAACATTGAAATGAATCAGAGTCCAGAGTATTGTTGGGGAACTTGGGTGTGTGTTGGGGGGAGGAGGGGGAACAGGCGAGGGACTTGACTTGAAGGGAGGGGGGAGGGAGGGAGGAGAGGTTAGATATTAATATGCTGCCATTATCACGACTGAATAAAGCATTTACGGCACAGGAATAACTGGCATGGAGGAGAACAAATACCCATACACAGAAATTCATGATTGAGTGATAAAATAGTTGTAGATGTTGAGGATGATCACTGTCAGCTTTCCTTGTGTATGATAGTAGAACATATGCTGGAAGGGAAAATACTGGTTGAGACTTATTAGACTGTGATTAGAGTCTTTACTTTATTTTTTCAGATTCAGCGGGTACAGAACAAGGCCTTGTACCAACAGTATGCAGTGAAGAAAAGAGAAATAGAAGCTCGCAATCCACAAGGTCACCAAAATGAGCTGATACTATACCATGGCACAAATGCAGCTAACATTAATGCCATGAATCAAAATGGTTTTAATCGCAATTACAGTGGTGCAAATGGTATGTACTTACACTTTGTATTTGAAATATTTAAGATGCATTTGATTTAGTAGAAATCTACACTAGTTTATAATTTGAAAACATGATAAAGTATTCTTCTAGATTAAATTAAGCATTTATCATCATTATCGTCACAACTGGGTATAAGTTTGCTAATATTTGTGACGAAGAGTCATCCTTATAATTGCTAATAAAGCTTTGAATTTTAATTTCAGCGACAGTGTATGGAGAAGGTGTATACTTTGCAGTCCATTCATCATATTCTGTCGGCTATGCCAAACCAGATGCAGCAGGCAATCGTTTGATGTACCAAGTTTGTGTCCTTGTAGGGGTGACAACTCCAACCAGCAGTGGTATCAGAGCTCTTCCATACAGATCTGGCATCATCCCCTATGACTCAGGAACTGACAATGCAAATGCCAGTGCTAGACAAATGTATGTCATCTTCCATGATGCCCAGGCATACCCCGAGTACCTTATCACATTTTAAATCCTTTATTAAACAGATAGGGTATAATCAGTCATCTTTCGAGAGTGTCCTGCTTTTATTCTGTAAGTGGTGTTTTATTATAACAAAGAAATTGTTATTATTTATATTTGTGCTCTTTTGAAAGCCAAGTTCATTATTGTTTGAGTGTATGTAATGATAAACTGTTCTAGTCAGAGATCATTGTGGTCTTCCAAGACTGGGTGGTGAAAATTTAGGCCTTGAATCCGGTGCAGGCTACAGCTGAACACAGAAAGCCAGAAAGTTCCCATTGATATTTTACCAGAAAAACTCCTGTAAGTTCTTCTGTGGAATTACTGAGTACAGGAGTGTTGCAGCAAACAGTCAACATGATGGAATGATTAACTCAATGAGACACTCATTGAGACTGGAAACATTTTTCTAATGCTTTTCACACTCACTGGAACCGTGTCTCACATGTGTCGAGTACTATAGTCCGTTCAGAAACATTTGCCCCTCTTCACAGTCCAATATCTCAAAAACTGTCTGAGTGATGTTTTTGGAAATTTGCATATGAGGTGTGTAGACCGATGACGTAAGATGTTTCATAGTTTGCTTATTACAGGATAAGATGTTTTTTATTTCGCCTCTTCGCGCTTAGTAAATCATAACTGACCATGAATTTTTAGGCCCCAAAATTTAGAATTGACAGTACCATCACGACTTTCAAGGATACATTTAAGCAACAGATTGGGGGACCCTACGCAACTATTCAGAAACTCTTTGCTAAAACCAATGTAAATTTGCATGCTTAAGGGCCCTAAACTCATAGACTTTTCTTTAGTGCTGAGCAATTTGAGAATTTCATGCCGAATGACATCTTTGTCAAAAGTGTCAACTTTTTCTTTCCTGCCTTGTTTCAAACCTGTGGTTGGAGTTTTGGTGCCCTAAATCCACCGCAGAAAAGACCGTTTGTGCAGTCCAAGTCCAAGGGCATGTCTTGTTCTTGCCTTTGGGTCAGAAATCTTCCGATAAAGACAACCACATTTTGCTTCTCTACAAAAATATTTGTAGACTATAACTGCAAAGCAAAGAGTAATTAATGTTATCTTCATCTTCATTTGTCAGAAGGTAAAGAGGATAAGCAAAAGAAACTAAGATGAAAACACGCTCATGACACAAAAAGTCAGACAAGATTTCTCCACTTTCGAGAAGAGGTTTAGGAAAATCGTGCAGTGCGGTAAACATGTTTTCAGAAGTTGTTGAATTCATGTGCAAGATTGGAAATATCCTCATAGCTGTAATTATTGATTGACCTTGCTACTGTAAGTAAGTTAAAATATTAGCCAGAGAACCTTAGTCATTTTTTATATAAAACAAAGAAGCGAAATCAATAACGGCTTTGATCTTCAAAGGGAAAAAGGTCATCGGTACTCACAAACCTTGTGCCAAGTTTCAGTGAATTTGGTTTATCAACTGCCGAGATATAGCAGTGTAAAGAGGGGCAAATGTTTCTGTACAGACTATAGTTATGGTTGTTTTTTTGTTTGAGGCTATTATAATACAATGTTCATACAAAAATATTGGTGAAGGTATAGATTTGTTTTCTTCTGTGCAAAAAAAACAACAACAAAAACATTTGATCCTATCCAGACTAGATCTACTTGCTTATGGGAAATGTTTTGAAAATGCCTTAAAAAATAGTATATTTAGGAGTGCAGTTGATAAGTCTGGCCATATGGCCTTAATGAGTTAAATATATTTGGTCAAGATAGAATTTCATGTCTTTGAAATACAACATGATTTTATTATTTGTCTTGCATAATTAAGAGAACTGCTGAGTCCTGTTTGATTTATTATATATTAATTGTTATCTGACTAGCACCATCAGTATCTACACCTTAAGATGTGTGGTGCAACGGACTGAACACCTATAGGTTTACCCAGTTGCAGAGTGCAAGGATGTCAGTTCTGTAAACTTTCAAATAGTCAGTATTTGATCAAGCTGATGGTGCTAAATTTGTGCATGGGGGACATAATAACATACTGTATATATACATTAGATTTGGGAGATGACACTAATCACCAGCATCACTTTGTCGTAATGTGTACTGGGCCAGTGCCAGACTGTTCAGTGAATACCACTGCTTGGTAATTTCTGGAGTGGTATCCCTTGCTGTGCTGAACACAAGATGAAGGAAGGAGCTGGTGAGCATATAACTTTCAAATTATAAATTGAAAGCCCCAAAGAGGACAACATCCTATATGTGGTATTGGTTGTTGGGAAAATGAGCACACTGTAGAGTGAAGAGAGCCAGCTCCTCTTTTTGCCTCACCAAGAACTGCACTTTGTCCGACCAGAGTTCTCTGGTATATGGAGAAGTTGCCCCAGCCCATCTGCAACCCCTACCTTTCCAGCGGGCTAAAATATGTACTGGATTATATCTATTCAGTCTAGCCTGGCTCTGTAGTATAGCTTATAGATAGGCCCAGTGTCATCACCCATAGTGGGCACAAACATTTCATCTATGTCTGTAGTCCTGCCTTTGGCTGGTGTTAATAAGACCTTCAGTGTGATCAGATGTGTGTTTCAAGCCTTCACATTTATCCCAGAGGAGCTCATAAACTTTATGTGGATGAACGCTTAGGGAATCAAGCATATACAGTAAAACTCAGAAATAATGGGCAAGTTGGGACTTGATTTTTCCTTGTTAAAGTTAAACTAAAGTTGATGAGGCTGGGGTACACGACATCACTATAGAGCACAATGTGAAAAACTTTGCTTTGCTGTAATGATATTGATGCTTGTTCACATGACTTCACATTATTATTACCCCGGTGAGCCTAATCATTCTGGGCCTTTTTTAACTCCCTGGGAAGCATACAATGCCTGTGCCATGTACAGGTGCTGATCACTATCATTGTGACACCATCTTCCACTGCCTTTAGTTCAGTATCTACTTTTACAGACATACCCTTATTACACTAAAAAAGTTTACATAGCAAGAAAGCAAAAAAATACAAACTTGTTGCCTATCAATGGCGAGCAAGCAAATGGAAAAGAAGTGAGCATGTTGTTATGTACAAGATCTCTAATGAATAAGCCTTATCTGAATGAAAATCAGGGAAATATAGTAATTCCACAGACTGGAGACACTGATTATGATGACTGAATATGTAATTCAGCAATGCATTTAAATACTTTTTGTTTTATTATGTGAAACAATGCTTTGGTATTAAAAAAAAAGAGAGGTGGTAGGGATGGAAGAGATGTGCATTTGACTACATGGCCTGTGTAGGTCCTGTACTCAACCTACTCATTCATACTGTTTGACACAGATTTTGGTGCAGAATATGAATGACAAGGAATGAGAGAGTGGGGAGGAGGGGGAAGAGGTGTGAACAGTTTATGTAGGCCCACACCCACAGAGGAGATGGCAAGATATCATGTGACATACAGTTTAAATTTATGTTCTTTTTTTTTCCCCTCTTTTACTCGACTTTAATATCTTTTACAATCTATAGTTATTATTAGTCTAATATGGAATATGTGATTCTTGATAGAAGAAAAAAGGGACAGGAACTGACATTGGTGCCTTATTGTATATTTTTCTGTTGACAAGGTGCTTTCACACAGACTATTTATGGAGACAGCTTGATCAGTGAGAAGAACTGCATAAGGCTGGACAGATGCTAAAAGGATTAGAGGACAGCATCCCTTTTGTGGTATCGGTTGTTGGATTTTGGCATACTAAGCATACTAAGCACATGACCATGTATGTGCAAATGCAGGCAAAGAGTGACACAGGTATTCTGTAGGAATGGGGTTTTGCTCATTTCTAAACGGCAAAGAAGACTCTGTTGCAACGATCAAGATTTGTCGTGTTGTAGCTGTATTACTGTCAAACCATGGTTGTCATAAATGGTTGCTCATGTATATCAGTGTGACTGTTGTGGAAATGGGCTGATTTTGGTACAGTGGTACAGAAAATATGTGGAGTTGGAAACTTGCAAGTTTGTTTGACAAGGAAGAAAGTATAGCCTTTGTTACATCCTCAAGTCTGATAGTTAAAACTGCATACTATGAAGAAAGGCATAAGACTGAGTCTTGCCTCACATATGTTTTTTTCTCTATATTTATCTGTATTTATTTATGTTGCTATTGTTTATGTTTGAAATACTGTAACGAAGATAACAAGCAATCAGGAAAGAAATATATTTTTTATGTAAGATAAGGTCTGTTTTAAAGCTAATCCTGCATCATTTTCTTTGAGTCGCTTTTTATCAGTGCGACATGATTTCTATGATTATATTTACCAATGTTGCCTGTTTTTAGCTGTGATGATCCTGACTGAAATTTATGTTTGCATTTCTATCAATAAAAATGTTAGCACTTATGCATTCAGAATTCTGTTTTTTTTGTTTTCTTATTTCACAGTCACAGTTTTCTTCTTCTTTTTTTTTTTTACTTACTTAGTATTATTTTAAGTCTCTAAAATGATGAATTCTTGAAGCAACATGTTTCACTGAAAATTTCTAAATCATTTATGTGAGCAGCTGAAAAGTGTGTTAGGATCATGTGTGAATACTAGGCTTATACTGTGGAAGTTAGGAAATGATTTGCAGATAATAGAAATATGAGGATTAAATTGCGGTGAAGTTAGTGGACAATAAGATGGCACATCTGTCTTGTTAGGTAAGGGGTTTGAATTCGACTCCTAAAGGGATAAGATATTTGTTTGGCTTCAGTGCTAATCAGCCTTTTTTTTTCAAAACTGATCTTCCACAGTGTGTATGAAAAATCCCCAGGGTACACTTTTCAGATAGTTTGCAAGAGCTTAAATAATCAGTTAATATTCACAGTTCCTCCTGCTAAAAAAAAATTAATGTCATGTCTTATGATAATAAGACCATATTATGGTCTTACATAATACCTTGAAACTGTCCAATTCAGAAAAATGGATAGGCATTAAAGTTGTATGGCAACCATTTGACAAGAGTTAACAGTTGTATGCATGTACACTTTTAATTAAATTGTTTTCTTTTGTGTTGGTTTTTCCAGGTAAGACTATATCAGTGCCCTATCATTAAAAACAAGAGGAATGATAACCATAATTTTGTGTTTTAATTGTGCTTTCTATTTCACAGTCAAAGTTGCTGTCCATTTCCTCTCTCTCTCTCTCTCTCTCTCTCTCTCTCTCTCTCTCTCTCTGTATGTGTATGATGTGATGTGTGTGTACGTGTGTGTATGTGTGTGTGTGTGTGAGAAAGAGAGAGAGAGAGAGAGAGAGAGAGAGAGAGAGAGAGAGAGAGGAGTTAAAACACAAACATAGTCTTGAGATAGGACAGACAGAAAAAGCAACACTCCTTGATCATTTAGGACAAGAAATAGGATACTGACAACGAATGATGATCACCCACTGATCTGAATGATCTTACGCAGACCGTTCTAGGAGAGTTTTGTTCCCCTAAACATGAGATGGCTAGTGGCGGTTGATTTGTTGGTTATACGGCGGGATGCCCTATTCGGAAATATTCAAACAACACAAAAATAGTAGATGCAGAACATCAGGGAAAACAATGTGTACGAGTAGTATTTTAGTACCTTGTATGGCTGCTTCCTGCCAGTGGCAACGCGTTATTGGCATAAAGACACCACCTTTTCTCTCTCTTCAGTTCCCCATTCCGACTGTAATAAACAGATATTTTAACGATAATGAATCTCTCAAATAAAAACCACGTTTGTTTCAATATTAAAACCATGTACCAAATTAAGAAATTTCTGTAGATACTCCTCCTAGCGTGTTTGTGGAGGAAGAAGGAGGGGGGAGTAGACCGTTGGGATGAAGGAAAGGAAGAACACCGAACCAAGGCGGTGCAGTGTGCTGTTTCAAAGGTCTACACAGCAGGCAGAGATAACCGCTGCTTTGTTGTAGGTATGAAGATGCCAATAGCACCTGGCATTTTGATATGCTAATTTTAAATAGTCCCTATAAAATCAGAAAATTGGCCATGGGGAGGGGGTTAAGGGGTTGGATTTAATTTCAAAGGCTTAGATAGGTGCAAATATATGTGTAGACTCAGAATAGGTGAGGTTTAGTCACTCAGGTATAAAATTTGTGGTTGTTGCTAGGTGAGTAAGGTTACCCTGTTTACTGAGTGAAAAGGCCTAAAATATGAGGTTGTCTGCTTTACTGCCTAAGTTCTCAAAATCTAACTGGTTCAGGCGCATTTTTCTTTGAGTCAAAATTTGGAGGAAGAGCTAAACAACATATTTGGAAAGTATTTTGAAACGGCACCCCAGGATAAGTTAATGAGAGGTGTAAAACCTAATATAGCCAACAGTGAAAAATACATTGGCATCTTCATACCTGTACAGTTCAGCTTAAATTCCTCCTCCTCCCCCATCCCACTCCCCCACCTTCTTTTTTTTTTCGTTTTTAGATTGTTTGAGCAATTTTTTACACTTTCGTCGTGACCAGGGACGGAAATACATGTACTGTTACCGGGCTATTGGCCCCCCCCCCACCNCCCTACCCCCCAAAAAATATTTTTTTTTTGGTACCTTTCCTTTCTCATGTCCATAAGAATATTCAGAATACTTGAATGCTGAAAGGGACACTGCAGGCTCAGTAAGCACTACACAAGATATGCCTAAGCAGCTCAGCCCTCTGCCGGTGCCTATTGGCAGACCAAACAACACCCCATATTTGGAAGGACTGCGCTTTCCTGGCAGAACTAAGAGGTATGGCCATTGACTATGGGACGAAGCTATGTGGAAACTGCACAGACTTGCGGCTGTTTGGGTCAAAGTATGCCATAGCAGCAAGCATAAATATAGAGAAAATGAATACTCTTTTTATCCCTTTTCACTGCCCCTCTCTCATTCTCTTCTTCTCTCTCCTTCCTCCTCAGTCCTCAGCCTCGTCTCCTCACAAACATTTAGATCTTCTTCCGCCGGGTACCCCCCCTTCCCCCCTTCTCCC
>JAWQUT010000271.1:909904-934290 GCA_033807755.1 Ellobium chinense
GCTGTAGTGGTGTAGTGGTAAAAGATCCATCCCGCCTAATCACAAATCCGCCTCTGACCGTGACAATCGTGAGTTTGTTGGAGCTGCAGAAAGCAGATTTTTTGTTTTGTTTGTTTGTTTTATGACAACGACCGTGTTGAGTTAAGCATGAGTTGTATTCTGTTCACCCGCTAGCCAATCAAAAGCACTGACTTCATGATTAAGAAAGTGAGAACTACTCTAGTCAAGGCTTTTGAAGCGGCTGTTTCGAGTTGACAGTACAGACGGCATTGCCGTTATAGGAAAGATAAAGCGTGTGTAGACTAATTGCTTGAGATTCCTGCATTGAGACAATGCATTAATTTGGTAAGTTTGGTGTCTTGTGGTTTTTAAGCTAAATTAGCTGGCTTTTTAAAGACTTGTGAAAGTAAAGCAACTGCAAAACGGGTAGATAAGAAGGTAAATAAATGGTAAGATTCCGCTTATAAAGAAAAATTATTTGAACGCATATAATGTAACACAATTTTAATATCAATACAATGTATTCCACCATTAATAGTTGGATAATTATGTACCAAATACGTTTTACCACTTATTTACTCTCTTGTCAAGAATGGGCAAGTTTCCCCATTCGTTTAGTTGTATATAATTCAACCACAGCTGGACCTAAGAGCACCTTTATGGTACCGGGTGGAAAGTCAATTGTAGTATTCATTCTCTCTCAATAACGGGGAGGAATGTGAGCTCAAGTCTGATAATTTTTCAGATGTTGCATATTATTTTAAGGAAGTCCACGTTAGTAGACGTAAAAAAGGACAAGGAATGCGGGAATTGTGCTTTGGTGATGAAAGCACCAAATTTACACATTGGAAACAGCTTTCAATACGCTACAAAATGTGCTATAGAAGCATTCTGGGAGCTGCTTAGAAGCCGAGTAATTAGCAAAAACAATCCCCGTTAAATTAAAATGATCCTACAAACAAACCTTACACGCACCACCTTTAACCCGCGCAACCGTGCAACTTTCCTTTGTTATCACCGCCGACAGCCTTTGAAAGCGACCCCTGTGACAGGGACCCACAGAGTTCTACTATTGTTGAACTCTGTGCAGGGACAGGGACCCTGTTTAAATTGCTTCGAAATTTATTGACGGCACCGGTGTCGACCCAAATTTCGTTACCTCAGAGGTATAGTATATACTATTACCACACTGTACTATGGAAAAAAAAGGAAACTTTGAGTCAGTTTTGCGAAAAGACCGGTCTTGATTCTGCAGCCAGATGTGCGCTTTTTAAAAAAAAAAATCCTTGGAACTCTTAGCTCACTGTAAATAAATTTTAATAAGTTTCTTTAGTTAGATCTACTTCTCAGGGTTTATTGTGCATAACATGAAGAAATCGAGAGAAAAAGAAAGAAGAATGAGAAAGAAAGAGAGAGAGAGAGAGAGAGAGAGAGAGAGAGAGAGAGAGAGAGAGAGANAGAGAGAGAGAGAGAGAGAGAGAGAGAGAGAGAGAGAGAGAGAGAGAGCAAAAGTGGGCGAGAAAGGGAATTACAGATTTAAAAAAAGGGCAGGAGGACATGGTTTTCTTGTAATTGTTGTTTCTATGAACCTATTATGTCACTAAAAATATTTTTATCTTAACGAAAATTAGAATAATAAAGCATGTAGTATAGCATAAATTTTTTTTTCGGGTAAAATGGCCAAACGGAAACTGCCGCACGATTGGGGTAAAGGCTTTTTCTGCAAAGCAGACACATTTGGAAAAATTAGAGCATCCCCTTATTCTAAGCAAGCAAATTGTGGTCGTGAATATAGATCATTTTTAAAAGAAAAAAAAAACATGAATCTCCTCATCATATGGCCAAGGAACACGAAAGAAGTAATTTACAAGAATTCATTGTGGGTGATAATCCTGTAGAATTCCTCATGTCAGGCGAGGTCAAATGGCAAAAGTCATCTCGATTAAAATTTTCTTCTCCCATGATAAAAGATGTGGTATGAAATGGAGAAAAGAAGCAGAAATGCTGAATTTGCCCTACACATCAGTCACCGAAATGTGATTTCTACAGAAGCACGGCAACAAAGTGTTCACGTGTCCATCTCAACAGACAGACTCTAAAGATACAGAAACATCTGCATGTTTTGCAACAATGTATACACGGGAACACTGCATGCGGTTTTAACAAAACACATGGATGCAAACATCAGAGTAGCAGTGACTGCGTTAAAAGACATTCATCTTCTGGGTTTTCTCTCAGAGGGAGACCTGATTGCTCAAGAAGCCCACCACCACAAATTTTGCCATGTTAGATACCTCAGTAAATTCAGACGGCTGCAAGAAGCAGAATATTTAGAATCGGATATTATGCTTTTGACGTTGACAGTAGCCTAGCCTTCGCAGAACTTATGTGCTACTTAGAGGAAAACAAAGATGAGTTCACAAATTGTCAGAAATATTGAAAATATACTCATGTCAACAGAATACATCCATGCAACCTACAGATTAAAAGCGCGGTTACTGCGTGTCATTCCCGAATTAAATTATTGTCACTTAATCAGGCAGGGATTCACAATAATAATCAAGAACACTATTTCCTCTTTGCTGGAGAAAAGTAACTGGACAAAGCTGATGACGATGCTGTAGCTTTGTGGCGGTCTGGCAAGATCATCCGCAAAGACACTGATACATTTGATCTGGCAAATTCTGATTTTTCACTGAGATGCCAAGAATCATCTATTCCTAAATCACCCATAACATTATTGAAACTGGTGTTAGTTGAATCAACATCAGACAATGCCTCCCAGCATCTTTAATAAAACTTGTCAATTTCTCAACTGATTGGTACAAACAGTATCAGCAGGCTTAGCGAAGATGCATCTTCCACGAGGATCCCAGTCACAAGGGAGACACCTTTACCCCTATTTGTGAGCATTTATCTTTACAGCAACACCACGTCTCAGAAAATCATAGAAACTCTCTATTCGTTAGGGCTATGCGTTTTTAACAGGAGAATGGTGTAGCTGTCTAGTGATATAAATGCAGCAGTAGAAAGACGGTTTGAAAATGATGGCAAGGTGTGTCCAGTTGTAGCATAAACTTTTCACTACCGCTGCTGTCGACAATCTAGATTATAACCCAAGCTCAAGTACAATAAAGATATCTTTCCATGGCATGGGAGTCTCAGTATTTCAGCTTTCTCAATCAGACAGCGAAGGCATGTCATTTTGTGCAGCTGAAAAAAATTTCTCACCATGCACAATATTGAGCAACTTCACGGAGGTATAAGAGGAAATTTCCTTCAATAACTCAGCAATTAATGTACTACTATTACATCAAGTGTTACCAGTTTTATGCTATCCAACGACTACCTTATATAAAACTTCTTTAAGCAAATAATATTATAGCTTTTTAGTTCGCACTGCAATTAGTAAGGTTATATAAGAAAAAATAAGCATTTTCACGATTGTCTCCTCATTTAATAAAGCATAAAGAGCAAAAAACTAACACCCTCCAAAATCACTTTCCCACAAATTTCTCCACATGTTGTTTTATGTGATCTGAGAAGAGTTTTTGCAAATTTTCTCCTTTTCATCATGTAAATGCACAATTCTAGCCCTTATTATGTCCACTACGTGTCACCAGGGATTTTACCAAAGTATTGTGAATTGATCAATTTTGAGAAGATGGGCCGAAAAAACCTACACTACAAAGTTTCTGTCTCTGCCGGGTATCGAACCAGGGTCTCTCAGCTTGCAAGTCTGAACGTGTTACCATTACACTACAGGGACGCTAACTTCAAAGCAATTTAATTTATAAATACCTACTGCCAGAATCGGTCCCTAATTCCACGTGCGAACCCAGTGTTCACCTGTGACCCTAATACTTCCCGACTGCTCACACTTAGATCTAATTCTAGGCTAGATCTAGATCTTAGCGTCTCGCGCGCAGACCTATTTTTATATAATTGCCTAGTCCAGATGGTTGGTTAGTTAAACATGCCCTTTACAAGAAGAGAAACAAAAGTCATGATCCTGCACACTTTGTAGATGCACGACGCTTTGACAAACGTTGGAAAAAGACAAAACTGACTCGTCACAAATGTATAGAAACGATTGACGGTCTTTCCATTGTGGATTAAAGTGCATTACTGTGTTGCATTGCTTTTCTTATAAAATTTCAGAATGATTTGCATACAAAGTTGCACACTGACATTCTAAGTAGCTCGCTTTATTTTTTCTTTTTGTGGATGTTGATCTTAGGAAAAAGTAGGCCTAATCTCAAAGTACGGCAAGATTTCCGCAGGGTTAGGGGTAGGGTTAGGGTTAGGGTTAGGGTTAGGGTTAGGGGTAAGGGTAGGGTTAGGGTTAGGGGTAGGTGTAGGGTTAGGGGTAAATAATCCAAATGAAATTCATCCTGTCCCAATAAAATAATCCCTCTTTGGCATGTTCTTATTTCGGGGGTTGTTGCCTGCGAAAATCTTTCCGATTCGGTGCAAGTGCATTGATGATAACATGGACGAAAGACTGGCTTGTAGTTTGACATGTTAATCAATAATCGTAGTCCGGGATGATGTAGACGGTCATGCAGGAAACTAACTTTTAAAACGAGCAATGTCTGGATGTTCGGCTATAAACCTGGCAGCATTGTCGTGGTGGATTTCATCTAGCATGGCATTTTAGTTTGACACAGAAATAAACAGTGGTGGATTTCATCTAGCATGACATTTTAGTTTGACACAGAAATAAACAGATAAAGTTAACGTCTGATTATCGAAGCCACTTTGGCCCCCATTGAAATTATTGCTTTCGCTCACTTCTAGGTTAGTCCATGCAACTTTCTGTTGTACATAGGAAATGTGAAGTACATACGACTCTACATTTTCTGTTCCGTCCACGAATTTGATCTCCATTTGGCCTCATAGGCCAACACGTTTGACTACCTTTGACTACCATGGTCTCCAGAAACCTGGCAACTCTGAAAAGTAAGAAAAGTTTCTGTGGAACGAAATAGCCTAATACATGTACTAGATCTATTTATCCGAGAGAAGTAACATGCCGAATCTGGGGGTTCAGCCCATTGTTGACAGTTTTAACATTATTTGGAATTAAGGAACTGACCGTAGTTGTAGGAGTAACCACATATAGAAATCTCGATCTCTCCCAGGGGACACTAGGGTTAGGGATTCTCCTTGACTGATTCTCCTGTCTCGTGGGCCGTTAGGCATTATAAGGTTAGGGTTAAGGATAGGTTTAGGGTTGGAGGCGAGGAGAGAGAGCTTAAGTGGTAGGGTTTGAGCTCTCTTGGTAGGCTTGGGTTCTGGTTGTGAGGGATGTGGGTTTCATTCGGACTTCCTTCTTAGGGCTCTATGAATATAAAGTTGGGGAACTACAGGGTGGTGGGAACATAGGCATCTATGTTATAATCTACCCAAACCGGGTAGATTAACGTCCCTTAAGTATGACCATCTCTACGGGGTTGAAAAGGGTTTGACATGGATAATATTGAGATCTGTTAACACGTTTTCTACCATTCAATCTATTCACAGTGACAGATTCATGAAGTTCAGCAGCGACGACTGAGAACTTTAGAAAACCCACTGACTTTGGTTCTGGTGGATGAAGAAGGCGACGAGCGACAGTCTCAGACTTTCGTCCACTGGGCTGAGTATGAGATGACAGTAGCTAACACTTGCAGGCTGGAATAATTTTTTTGGACCACAGCCGAAAGTACAAACTGGCAGCTATGGCAAGTTGTACGGAATTCTTCATATGGAGTTTGATTTTTCCAGGTAAAAGTTACGGTAACCGATATTTCAATATGAAATGGATCTATAGAATTTATAACAATACATGTGGAATGATTTCCATTATATGTGAGCCATCCTAAAATAATATTTGATTATATTATGCTCCTGACTTGTACCAATCAACACACTGAAGATGGATTATTCTGATGTGGCTGGTATAAAAACAAAACAACAAAAAACAGGGAGGGGGGGGGCTTGCTTTATTTTGGAGGGAATACACAAAGAAAGAAAAGTGGTCGTTTTCAAATCTTGCAATCTTGTGTTTTCCCTGTATTGTTGTATGATGGCCTATATATGGAAATCTTTCCATACATGTAAATGGTAGTTTCAGGAGTTTGATACAGTTTATTCATTTCCAATATCGCAATAGGCTATAAAAAGGGTGGGAGAAGGATTTCCATGTGTGCCATCCTACATTTTGCTCCTGACCAAAGAGACTGAAGAGGGATGATTTTTAGGAATGGTATAAAAGAGAAGGGCTATTTTGTTGTGGGGATACACAGAAAAAGAAAAGTAGTTTTCAAATCTTACAATCATGTTTTTCGCTGCATGTTGTAGGATGGCACACATATGGAAAACCTCCCAAAGGATGGGTGGAAATTCAGTTTAAAAGTATCGGGAGGATTTCCATATGTAGTAACTGGCGATAAGGAGTTACGTTCGCTTCAACTGGTGCTCCTATCTCGATGGGCATTAGTGTTAGGGTTAAGGGTAAGTTTAGGATTAGGGGGATAGAGTTAGGGTTAGGGTTGTATTAGTACGTTATTCGGAATTGAAGAGCGTTTTTCCAAAGGTCACTAAGTCCACTTTCGTTGAAAATTTAGCTAAATGTTTCACATCAAGGCATTCCTACTCTCTTTTCATCCTGTGATTTGCTGATGCTTCAAAACAAGCTTAGACCACATTAACCAAGCTGGTAAAATATTGCCGTTTTCTCTAAAGGGGTTAAGTCCAAGCTCTCTGGCTTTCCAAAACGCGATTAGTCATCGCGCATGCACCGTATCGGTCACTTCCTCGGACGTTAAAGGTTGGTATCGAGTCGGAGTTAACTATAGAATCTTCTTGTTGTGAGGATGTTAATTAATTTTTGAGGCTTGGAATACTCTGAATTTAAGAAAATAATTGACAGACATGGTATGTTTATCTCAAAAAGCAGATATTTAAATTTATTTTGAATATAAAGAGGGCGACTACTTGCATCTGGTTCGCCCATCTTTACAGGACTTGGTCCCATTTAAAAGATCACTTATTTTAGTACGGTACCGGTAAATCTTAAACCTGACATTTTGTTGAACAGAACCTGTCTGTCTGTTTTCAATGATTACTGCACAAGTTTTAATTTTTATTTATTTTTTTTTTGTAATTGTTAATTGTACATTTTTAAAAAATCTAAATGTAGTAGATCCATACACACACTATTTCTCTCTCACGCTCTCCCATTCACACACACACTCTCTCACACATATGCACACATCAATCAATTAATTCAATTTCAAATACATTTTATTACAAGACAATACCATCAGTGAACACAATATTTACCTCAGTAATGTCAGTGTTTCAGAAGGAGCTAAGTCCATGGACTTGGAGCGTTTTGCAGAATCGCACAATTTGTCAACAACATTATTTAATGTATGAGTTTACAAAGATCTCATTTAACATCACACTCTAAAGTTACTCTTAAAATACTCTTACTTTATGTGGAGAGAGGAATTTGATATTTAATTCCATCTGTCTTTCACTTAAAATTTGTTTCTACTGACAAAAAATGTAAATTGGACTTAGTGCGTTCTGGAAAAATGCTCTTCAATTAAGGTACTGACCTTAGTTGGAGTTACCACATATGGAAATCCTTCCAAACGTATCTCTTTAGTGGAATACATTATCAAAAATCGGAAAAAGAAAACCACAACAGGATATGAGATCACAGATCTGGAATCTGACATACGCTATCCCAAGATGCACAGCTTTTATATTCCACCGGTGCACAACTTTCACTTTCTCCCATGCTAGTTTTGCACATAAATTCCTTATTCGAAACACTGTATAATGCCAAAATGGGAAGTGCATTATCAAATTGCCTGGGTAGGATTTCGATATAGAAGTGCAATATCAGGACCATATTAAGGGATAGTCACGGAATAGGACCGATCTTGTGGCTAAACCAATGACTAAATGAACAGCATCAATGCAAGAGCGGTCTTGTCCCAGGAGATAGCTCATATTAAAACGCCCCCCAAAAATATAAGCTTATAACAAACAAAAAAACACCGGGCTAAGTAAAATGTTTTTGCTAACAGCATGAATAAAGGTTTTCTCCCATGCCACCAATTTGAGTCAAATGCCCGAATCCAAAGGTTTAAATGGGTCTCGATGGGGTCATGATATTAGACAAGTCGCATCTATATTATATTGTCAACCTCCTCGGAATTAAGGTACTGACCTTAGTTGTAGGAGTTATGGAAATCCTCCCAAAAGACTTTTTTGCACTGAATTCCTATCCTGATTTGAAAAAGAACATTCCTGTGAAACATTTTTAAATTGAAATCCCGCCTATTTTTTTCCTACCCAAATTCTTGTTTCTTCATCATATTAGTTATACTGATTCCGGAAAGACTATGATATTGAATTCCAGAATTCAGCATTTGAGATTCCTGGCAGTTTGACAGATTTGGAATTACACATCTTTGGGAACTTGTTTTTAGGGATCGGTAAGCAAAAGGAACGTTTGCTTCAAAGTTGTAATAATAAAATCAAAATTTGAAAGAAATTCAAGATATGGAGAATATTGTAATGTAATCAGACTGCAGGTAGACCTTGTCATAAAGGGGATGTCAGTAAATAGGATGTCAGTGAGCACATATTACCCTTTATTTTGCATCATCGATGACTGAAAAAAAAAGCAAGGGATGTGTGGGCTGCTCACATAGTAGCACAACGAACAAGATCATGCTTCAAGAAAGAATGAATTACATAATAATGCACTGCAGCTGATTTACAAGACCTGTAACTAGTTTTAGGTCAGGCATAACAGTAATTTATTCAGAACTTAATTATAACAAATAGTCTAGGAGAGTATGCTTTGAAAAAAAAAAATTGAAAAAAAGATGGACAATCACTGGAGACCCTCAACAATTTTTTTATTGTGTGTAAGGAGTGTTTGAGAAAAAAAATCAGGTTAACGATGGATGAATTGCATAATGAAATGATACTTGAGTCAATACTTGTGTCTCGAATCAACGTCACGGCATAAGGGAGCAATCTTGAAATAAGAAAGTTTGCAAAATGTATGCCACATCCTTGGTTTGCATTAAGACTTTATATAAACAACGTTTTTGAGCACACGTGTATTATATTTACTCGAAATTGCGACCATGGTCTAGTAGCCAGCATGACTGCTCACAGAGGCACCGATATGTATTTTGCAGCCTGTCAAAAAGAAGCTTATGGGGCTAAACTAGGAACTGAAATATCAGGCTCTAAAGATGAAAAAAGCCACATATTATAACATTTTTGTTAGTTGCAGAAATCATGAATAAGATCATTTCTGAACACAAAAACACTGATTTTTTTTTTGTCAATGGTCAATAATTGTGAATCAAATTCATGTCTTTATGCTGCATATTTGATGGATTATATAGTGCATAATTCTGCTTCAATCGCGACTTTCTCGGATTTTTTTTCATTGCTTTGGGTGACCCCATATCTCAGGTCAGAATAATGGAAGATCATATTATTTTCCACCCAATGAAATTACACACAGCATGCACATATCTTTCTCATTCTGTTGGCCCTTGGAATCCGGTTCACTTGCATTCCTATGGATGTCTTTTATTTCATTTTTCAGTCCTGTAGAAGTGTTTGTACACGAAACGTTGATTATTTGTACTAAATTTATTGTATATCTTTCAAAAAGCTTTGCGTCAATTCAGAGCAGAATCATACTTAGTGTCAAAACAAAGCACAAACATTATAATATGTTTTGTGTCATACAGGTAACTTGATGTAGCCAAAGGCGACTTAAGTATCATTTTGACCGATTATTGCATAGTTATTTTTTTCAAGTCACTCACACAAGATTTTGTCCTTTTGATACAGAACTGAAACAGCTAGTGTGGCTGACCGTGTGGCTGCAGTGGACAATGAAAGATGAATACCTGCGAAAGATGAGCATGTTCACAGCGAAGACAATTTTCAACAACTGCGTCCAACACACCAAACAGGATGGACATTTGGTGGTCATAAAAAGCGGGAACAGAATGTTCAGGCACCCAAGTTACGAGAGCTGGTTTGCTTTGAGATGTGGATACAGGTTAGTTTAAACATTACTCAATTACTTAACTGGTTAATTTGTTGACGGAATCATTGTTGCATTCCAGACTACATTGTGTTTGCTCCGTTCCATGGTTCAAAACTCGGCCACGGTTATATCTTCTTGTCGTTTATTTTTCTTTTGCTTGACACTGTAGTGGGAACTGTCAAGAGACATGCCGTAGATACCTTATCATTCCCTTTCCAAGATGTTTTTTTCAAAGGTAGTAAGAGGCCAGATGACATCAAACCTCATGTACTTCACAAAAAGAAGAAAAAAAACCCTTGCGCAGAAAAAAATGCATTTTCATTTTGCTTAACGGATTTTTTGAACAAGCATGCATGAATGATTGAACGAACGCAGAACGATCATACAAGAAGGAAGTAAAAAGTGCACGGAAATAGGCCCAAACTTTTTGTTGGCAGCATTGTAGAATAAAGTTGCACTTGAAACTTTTAGGGCCCGAAAATAACTTTAAGAACTGAAACGTCTGTCCTTACCAACCTACACTCAAAATCGGTGTTTTGACCATTGTGATTTGTTTGGCATCATACATGTTTCATTTTGGTCTACAAAAATGCTCTCACACAAAAACAGTAGTGGTGTGCGCAATTCAAAGAAAAAAAAAAGCCATTGCATGAGCTGCGCAGAATCAAAACTTGTCATGCTCAGTGTGAAGTCTGGATATGTACTATATATAACATCCCAAGTCTCTTATTTGAAATCTAGGTTTGTAGGTTCGATTCTCAGGATTGGTGATTCATGTTTAATAGTTGAAAAAGATAACTCCTATCTCCCCACTCGGCTCAAATGTGATTGGCTATCTGGCTTTCAGACTGAAGGGTAGCGGAATCAGGGCACAGCACTGCGGCTTCATTGACTTTGTTATACGAAGCAAAATCATTTTTTTACATCTGTATTGCAATATAATTTATATGGGTACAGAGTGTAGTAATCTTGGCTGTGTGAGCTGGATATTATATAATCTTATTTACTTCTCTATGTAAAGCGCCCAGAGGCTGTATGTACAGGGATGAGCGCTATATAAATGCTATGTATTATTATTATTATTGTACATCTGATCTGTGGTAATTAGTAGTATTATAATGTGAATCCCGTCCAGGGTAAAGAAAGGGATAAATCTGATATTTCTGTATATTTCTATCTGTTCCATGAATCACAGTGAAGGTATACTCAGTCGTTGTGATGTGAAATTTTGTTACCTTAGGGAGAAAGCTTGAGTTTTTTTCTTCTCTAGGTATGAAGATGCCAATGTTTATTTCACTGTTGGCTATATAAGGTTTTACACCTCTCATTAACTTATCCAGGGGTCCCATGCCAAAATACTTTCCAAACATGTTGTTCAGCTCTTCCTCCAAATTTTGGCATAAAGAAAAATGCCCCTAAACCAATTAGATTTTGAGAACTTAGGCAGTGAAGCAGGCTACCTAATGTTAGGCCCTTTCACTCAGTAAACAGGGTAACCTTACCCACCTAGCAACAGTCATAAAGTTTACACCTCAGTGGCTAAATCTCACCAATTCTGAGTCTACAAATGTATTTTCATCTATCTAAGCCTTTGAAATTCAAATCCAACCCCTTTCCCCCTTTCCGATGGCCAGTTTTCTGATTTTATAGGGACTATTGAAAATTGCATATCAAAATGCCAGGTGCTGTTGGCATCTTCATACCTCTAAATTAGGGGTGTGGAGGGATGTTAGGGTGAGGATACAAATCTCCACGGATCCTTCCACCTCCCCCCCCCCTCNCCCTCTTCTGCGTACTGAATAACTGCTTTCAAAGTGAATAAAGTCTAGCTCTAAAAGCTTACTTATTTGCAGTTGTATTCGTAGTAAAAAGAAACTGTTTTCTATAAATGAATGACGCTACTGGATGAAAAATTATGATGGAGGAGAAAAGGGGGAACTGAATGTCTCAGCGTCACTGGGATAACCGCTCTCTGGTTGTTACAAAAAGAAAATTGTTCATTTCATATGAATATATGAAATACATATATAAGTGCACAGTCTGATAAGCACTAGGCAAGCCACAGTCTGAGTGCCTATTTGAAATTGTCGGAACGAACGATATCCTTTGCACATGCAGGTACACTACATGATATATTAATTTTAAGTCCTTTACAATATTATACATTGTAATATTTTTGTTACATGCGGGTGAGGGGTCACTCTAGGGTCTTTAGGATTGGGATTTGGGGGATATTATGACTTCGCTTCTCCTAGTCACTTGTATCCATAGTCTTCCTGGGCATTTTTCTGCACTGGCTACACAAAATTGTAGCTTAACAGCTTTGGCAAACTTTGTTCATATCTGGAGCTAACCTGTTTCAAGCCCAACCATGAATCATTGTTTCTTTCTTTTTATCATCAGTAACCCAGGCAAAAGGAAAACTCAACATCATTCTGAACAAGACTGGTCTGGCAAGCATGAAAAGCTATAGTTTGTGCGCACGTGCCCAGGACAATGATTCACCTGGTAAGAAATACTTTGTTTCTTTTGTTATAACCATTAAGATCAAGTATGGTTTGCCTTGGCCTTTTCTGATCATATTCCATATAATAATCATGCGCAAAACTTGATATCATTATATTAATAATTTTAGGCTGGTTCTGAAGGCAGCAGTTAAATTATTGTAAGCCAGATAACTTAAGACAGAAATATAAATTGAGGAATTTAAAACTTTATTCATCCTTCAAACTAACTTTAAGATTGTAAGCAGTCCTGTTTTGCTCCGAATCTCATATTTGTGGAATAAGAATTTATACATCATCATGTGCGATACAGTGTATATTTTCCTCTTATCACTGTGACTCTTAATATTGTTTTGGGTGTTGCTTTCTTAAACTTGTGTTATAATATACAGTAAGAAATTTCCATCATAGCGTTAATCTCTGTTTTCCTTCTTTCCTTCCTTCTTACCTTCCTTCCTTCTTTTTTTCCTCTTTCTTTTTTCTTTCTTTCTTTCTCCTTTCTTTCTTTCCTTCTTTCTTTCTTTCATTCATTCTTTCTTTCTTGCCTTTCTTCCTTCTTTCTGTTTTCCATCTTTCCTTCTTTCTTTCATTCATTCTTTCTTTCTTGCCTTTCTTTTTTTCTTTCTTTCTTTCTTTCTTTCTTTCTTTCTTTCTTTCTTTCTTTCTTTCATTCTTTCCTTCATTCTTTCCTTCTTTCTTTCATTCATTCTTTCTTTCTGCCTTTTTTCCTTCTTTCTGTTTTCCTTCTTTCTTTCCTTCTTTCTTTCATTCATTCTTTCTTTCCTGCCTTCCTTTTATTCCTTCTTTTCTTCCTTCTTTCTTTCTTTCTTTCTTTCTTTCTTTCTTTCTTTCTTTCTTTCTTTCTTTCTTTCTTTCTTTCTTTCTCTCCCTTTTGCTCTCTCCCCTCTCTGTTTGCATTTGTCTTTCACACAGTGTCTTCCCCTCCTCTTACTTTTTTTTGAGCATATGCCTGGGTCTCTTTACTTCCCACTTTAATGAGAGCTTACTTTTCTATCTTTACTATGTCATCAACCAATCTCATGTTTTCCTCCTTTAGGTACAGCAAACCCTTCAACGGACGTCTCATCTGCATGATCGTGAGATCTTTAGGCACAGCAGCATGTCTAGTTACAACAACTTTATTCTTCAGTCTCTGTAGGATCATCTGCAGCAGCAGCAACATCTACTCTATGGGCAGAATCGTTTTCAGCAAGACTAATTTCTCGGTATCGGCGGAATCTTCACATAGAGCAGCGTAATTCTTCCAGTTTCGACAGCATCAGCTGTAGATACAGTGTCATTATTTTTGGACAGAATCATCTTCAGTGACACAATCATCAACATTATCTGTACGATCTTCATTTAAAACAGCATTGTGTGCTTATAGAGCATTAATCATCAGTCACAGTATCAACTGCAGCAACTGTCTCATTGTTGTTGATTACAACGTCTTATGTGATATTATCGTTTTATTTGTCAGAAGATGCAGATATCAAAAAGTTAAAACAGGATCTTTAATAAAGATAATCTTGCCTACAGGAATAGCAGCGCGTTTGGAAATTATACAACATTATGTCCAACTTAAAAGTGACAATTTCACCAAGATCTTGGGTGTATTTAGAAAATACTAGTCATTCCTTTTCTATCTCACGGTGAGATCTGTAACAATATTCCCGTCCTTACACGCATTCAGCCGTCCTACTTTCAGTTGTTAGCATTTGCCCAACTCATGACAGTGTTTTTTGCCAACATGCCACTTTTCCTACAGCTGTAGTTTCTGATATTTGCTTTATCGTTCAAGATCTTATTTGCGGCTCCTGTCGACGTGTTTGAGGAGCACACTCCTGTTATGCCATTCTGGATCTGAGGTAGATGGTGTACATGAAGTTATAGCTGCTCTGGTGAGGTCTGATCTTCTGTAGCTACACATGACTAGCGGTGGTTCCTTGTATGTTTCTGTTGTCCAGTTGTTGGTCTTGTCCCCATGTTTCTGTGCTGTGGCGTCTTTTCTTATAGGAGTACAGTCTCCGCTAGCAAATGCCTGTAGTTATTAAGAAAGTCCCTATCAGGATTGACTTCTCTCGGCCGGCATGGCACGGTGCGAGGTCGGAGATCCATAAACTTTAAGGAAAATCAGACTAAGAAGTTACATCATCTGCCTGACAAAGAGAATTTTTTTGCCAGGCAAGATGCTGGACTTCGCAATCCAGATTTTTTAGAGGCTATAGCGTCATGTACAGACAGGAGTCTTTCAGATTTGCTTAACATGTCAGTCTGAAGAATTGGGTTTGCCTAATGAGGCAAGTTTATTCACAGGGACATGGAATAATGAGAATTAAGCATTTATGTCACAAACTATAGGCATTACCATTCATTAATTCATGTAAAGTAATTTTTCCGCCGGAGAGTCAGGGAGGTTTCTGGATTAACAGGTTCAGCTTTTGCAATGAGATCTTGCTTTTCTTGAACATAAATTTCGATCAGGGAAATTATGTAGTTATTTTTTTTTTTTTTGCTGCTAGATCTGTTTCAGTGGCTTTTACTCCGTGCATCCTGATTTTACATGTTTGCTTTCCTCCATTGCTAATCAACATTCTCTATATTACCTGTGCAATTTTGGCATGGAGACAACTTGCTCTTTGCTGGTAATATTCACATGCATTTCTCAGCCTCTGCTTCTCAGGTGCCTTTGTGGTTTTCTTAACATTTGGCTTGTTTTCTTTATTCTGTCCTATTTTTACCATACTGCCACACGAATAAATAAAAGAATTAACTTAAATGGAAAGGAATGCCAAGTGAAACACTCGATATATGTCTGTGCAGATGTAGGAAAGGAGCTAAAAATACTTTTGTCAAGCACATTGCCAGAGGATGCCACAAGTTCTGGTCTTTTGCTTTTGAATTCAGTGCTGTAGATCAAATCAGCTGGCTGGGAAGGTTTGTGTATGTTCCTGCAGATCATATGGATGCACATCAGGAAATGCCAATAGTCTTTCTTTATAGCGATCCTGATGCCAGCAACAGTTGGTCAGGATCAAGACATCTGGCACAGTTTGTATTTCCGATTTACACAGTCAAGCCTCTGCAGAAATAGCCCAGGAGATGCCACCATCTTTTCTATGGCGATCCTGAAACCGGTGATGGTTAGTTAGGATCGAGACAGTTTCTGGCATTATTTCGCGCCTAATATCCAGTTAGGTGTTCATGGAAAGAATGCGCCCAACTCCCTTGACAGGTCTTGAGAATTTATGGGGCTTTGATAAAACCTGCAACAAACACTCAGATGTCCAGCCTACCCGTAAGGTGCTAGGATATGTACCAAACACCCACAGCCATGGCATCAAATCCGATGATGGACTAGAACATGCAGTCAAGCTGAGGCACATATCGGAATGGTTGATGAAAAGACCCCAGAGTTCTGGCTTTATTTCGCTAGGACAAATCAGCGCTGTCATCTTTGCAAGTGAATAGTGGCGTAGGGAAGGCAGTATCTGAAACAATGTCATTTTCATTCTGATGAAAGGGTTAGCTCCAATCATTTTCTGCCAGACATGTATCTAGCTCAATCTCACAGCATATTATTTTGTTTACTCATAACTCAATCATATATTGTAAATAGTACTTACCACCTTTAAATCTTTGAGCCTGCTTTCCTCATTCCATTTCCAGATTTTTTTTCTGCTTCTATTTCCATTTTCATGCAAGCTGTTCTTGTTCTTTTTTTCAAAAGAAACAAATTACCCTTTCATATTTCTTCATTTTGCTTTCTTTTTGTCCTGGTTGTACATTGTATGCCTGCTGAGTTATTCTATAGATATCGGTAGCACACATGTTCAGTGATCTGATCTGTCACTATGTCATTTCTGCTTCATTTTCCCCTTCTGTCGTGTCTGCGTACGTGCTTAGATGAAAGCAGAATGATATATTCCAGTTTCTATTCTGACTTTCTTATCAAACCCCTTTAGTCTGAGTGCGAAGATCCATTCCTGTTCTGCCATTTTGGATTTGAGGCAGAGACTGTACATGAGATTATAGCTGCTCTGGTGAGGTCTGATATTCTGTAGCTACACGTACATGACTAGTGGTGGTTCCTTGTATGTTTCTGTTGTCCAGTTTGGCCTTGTCCCCATGTTTCTATGTTGTGGCGTTGTTTCGGACAGGAGTACAGCCACCGCTAGCAAATGCTGTAGTTATTAAGAAAGTCCCTATCAGGGTGAACTTCTCTCAGCCGGCATGGCGCGGTGCGAGGTCGGAAGCCCATAAACTTTAAGGAAAATCAGACTAAGAAGTCATATCACCTGTTAGCAAAAGGAAAATTTTGCCAGGCAGGATGGTAGACTTCGCAATCCAGATTTTGTAGATGCTATGATGTCATGTGCAGACAAGGGTCATTCACATGAAGTCTGAAGGTTTGATGTCATATGGGTGCTGGTGAAATGCTCAGAGTGACACAGGTTGTATCTATAAGTAAGTGTAAGGGATTGGCAGGTTCTTGCAGTTTTTCCTTGGACACCTTTCCTTCATAGATTAAAGCAGGTACTGTACGTTCTAGGGTCTAGTTTGACTTAAATGTCCACCTTCTGTAGACTCAGTGTGGAGCCCCATTCTTGGTCTGTCATTTTGGGCTAGAGGCAGAGACTGTACATGAAGTTATAGCTGCTCTGGTAAGATCTGATCTTCTGTAGCTACACATGACTAGCAGCGGTTCCTTGTATGTTTCTGTTGTCCAGTTTGTTCTTGTCCCTGTGTTTCCATGTTGTGGTGAAGTATCGTACAGTAGTACAGCCCTCGCTAGCAAATGCTTGTAGTTATTAAGAAAGTCCCTTTCAGGGTCTACTTCTCTTGGCCGGCATGGCGCGGTGCGAGGTCGGAAGCCCATAAACTTTAAGGAAGATCAGATTAAGAAGTTACATCATCTGCCTAGCAAAGGGAAGTTTTGCGGAGTAGGATGATGATCTTTCCAATCCAGATTTTTTTAGAAGCTAAAGCGTCACGTACAAACAGGCGTGATTCACAAAAATAAGTCTGCTAACTAGACTGTATATTTTACTCTCTAAAAGTGTGTAGGAAATGTGGCATATCAATTTTTAATTTTCTCTACCCAGATTTAGATTTAGAAAACCAGAGTGAGGAAAGAGTAGATAATAGCCAGAATGTAGGAGGTTTAAAAGTGCCCGCTGCATGATAGTCTTATCACACATCTTCCTAGAAGAAGTATCTTTGAGTAAATTTGCCATAACTTTTCTTGCCAAATGATCCTGGGCACTTGTTCTCAAACTGCATCATTCTTGAATCTGGAAGTCAAACTGCGAGCAGTCAAAAGCTAGCTAATTTCTTTTTCTGTTCCACTTGTGCTATATATCCTTTGCCTGGGTTGCATTAAGTCCAACTTATTAAATGTGTGTAAATAAACGGCCAAATGGGAAAGGGCTATCAGGAATGCCGGGGTGGGAGGTGTGTTGCAAAGAAATGAATTATTAAAACTCACAGAAGGCGTTTGATAAGGAAAATAACACAGAAGTCTATGAAACCATAGAGGGCATTTGCTTAGAATGCCAGAACTTTTTGAACCCACAGAGGGTATCTGATGAAGGGCAGAAAAAAAAGAGAAATCTGTAAACTGTGAACCCACAGGGGCATTTTACTGAGGCTGTTGGGAGACGTGTTGCAAAGAAATGAATTTCGTAAACTCACAGAGGGCATGTGTTTGGAAAAAAACCCCCAAAAAACAGAGCTCTGTGAACCCACAAAAGGCAATGTTTGAAGGTGTGTTGCAAAGAAGTGAACTTTGTGATCTCACAAAAGTAAATTGATGAAGGAAAAAAAAAAAAACTTTGTGGAGCCACAGGGAACACCGGCTGACGTTGCCAGCGCGGGAGCAGTATTGCAGTGAGTGAACTTTGTGAATTCACAGAAGGTATCTGATGAAGGAAAGAAAAAAAAATGAGAAAAAAAAGCAAACTCTGAACCCACGGGAGGACATTTCCTGAGGATACCGGGAGGCGTATTTTGTGAACTCGTAGAGGGCATCTGATGAAAAAAAAAGACAGAACATTTAACCATAGAAGGCATTTGCTGAGGATGCCGGGAGATGGTTGCAATGCAGTGAACTTTGTGAACTCACAAAAGTAAATTGATGAAGGAAAAAAAAAAAACTTTGTGGAGCCGCAGGGGACACCGGCTGACGTTGCCGGGAGCAGTATTGCAGTGAGTGAACTTTGTGAATTCACAGAAGGTATCTGATGAAGGGAAGAAAAAAAACGAAAAAAAAAACCGAACTCTGAACCCACGGGAGGACATTTCCTGAGGATGCCAGGAGGCGTGTTGCAAAGAAGTGAATTTTGTGAACTCATAGAAGGCATCTCATGAAGAAAGAGACAGAACATTAAATCACAGAAGGTATTTGCTGAGGATGCTGGGAGATGTGTTGCAAAGAAGTGAACTTTGTGAACTCATAGAGGGCATCTGATGAAGAAAAAAGACAGGCCGTTGAACCACAGAAGGCATTCGTTTAGGATGCTGGGAGCTGTGTTGCAATGAAGTGAACTTTGTGAAGTTAGGAAAGACCCGTAATGAGGATTCAGAGATTTATGGTGCGCGGAAGCTGAACTCACAACTGGACATCTGATAAAGATGCCGAGAGGCGTGCTGTATTTAAGTCAGTGCCAGAAGAACATAGTGATCAGAGTTAGAGTATTGAAAGTGCTTGCTGCTATATTGACAGTACTTTTAATTAATGGCCTGGTGTAGAGAAGGTAACTTAGTCATGTTAAGTGCCAGAACTCCTATTAAAAAGGCCGCATTTGGCCCAGATAAGAATTTAAGATAGACTACAGCTGAATTGTGTGACCACTCATGAAGTGACCTAAGGGACGAGTACTGGGAGTGGGAAGGTGTTGTGTACAGTAATGCATGATAGAGATTCAGAAAATGGAAAAGTACTTCACAAACTGGCTTCTTAAAGCCTTCATAAGGCACTGTATGCTTCCTCTTTCTGCAAATTTCCTGTTCTAGTTTAGTCATTGGCAAGTATTGAGTTGACAACTGATTTCTGTATATTTCTCTCTGGTTTATTGTTTTATGTATTTGTTTCCCCTCGCGGGGCAGGGCCCTATAAACAGAGATCTTGGTCACATCTCTGTTTATAGGGGAAGTAGAATGTCCCTCGCTGCCACCTGCTAGTAGGAGGTAAAAGTCCCCCAGTAGCAGGCAGACTCTGGGCACTGTTTTTTTTTTTTTATTCGCTTATATTAATTTGATCTTGCAAGAGAAGGGCTCATCTGTGCCAACACTGTTTTTGAGGAGACGGAAAATGTCTGTTTCAATATGGCTCACGTACATAGACACAGTCCAAATCTTTATTTCATTAATTTTGATAATAGACACTTGCAGTTTGACCAGAATATTTGTCAGGAGATGGGCAATGATAATATGCTGATCACAAAGATGCAAGAAAGTGATTTTGACAGAGAAACAAAGAAAAGACCTACTGTTATGAGATGTCAGTTTCTACCTCGCAGTTATGCCCGCCCTCTGCTATTAAAGATATTATTTAACGCTGTTGACTACCTGAACCAAAAGATGTAAAGTTTGTGTTGCAGCTGCAACTTTATAGAGATGAAAAAAATCAGAATTTACCCCAAAGATTTTACCACTGTTTTCTGCCCTCCCAGCACATTCTTTCTTCACCAGTGTCCAGAGTCTGTTTGTGATGTTGAGAAGCCAAAAGTAAATTTTGAATGAACACTATGCAGCCTCATACATTAAAAATCTTGCGTTATTTCTCAATGATTATGTTGTAATGCTCTGGTCTAAAGTCCTGGTAATAGCTAGTCAGACTTTGCTTAAAAATGCGAACACTTTCTGAATGTAAACATTATTAAAAGTATGCACTAAGAGATGTGGGGCTCCTTTATTTTCTTTTGCCTCATGGTCCTGAAAGCTGTCACTTGTACAGAGAATGATTAGCGGTGTTTCACTCAAATTTTGTGCCTATTATAAGCAAAAAGACTTCCAGAGTTGGCTGTTTTTCCATATTGGAGTTGTTAAGGGTCAGTCTACTGATGATAGATTTTTCTGGGCTACATCTGGAATGTCTCATTCTTGTCCAAGTGCCAACATGTTTAGTGTTGACTGAACAGTAAGCATGAGGAAGCTGAGTGATTGCTTTGGTCAGTCGCATATACTTAGTTATGATTCATCTAGGGTTCATCTGCAACTGGAAATCAGCGCTCAGTATTGCATGATTCCAGTGGCACCCATAGATGTAATCTTCCGTTTGTCTGTGGTCATTTAGCTAGTATACTAAGTCTGTCTGGGTACCTGCACTCGCAAGTGTTCAGCAGGTTTTAATAACGGGTCTGATTTATTTAGATTGGCCATCTGCCCGTCTAATAAACAAGAGAAAAGGCCCTTAGTCACTGCTGTTTAAATAACTTAAAGATATGGAAAAAAACAGCAGCTTATTCTGACTCTGCCTCAGGCAGCTTTTAGAAATTAATTTGAGTGAAACTCTGCTCTTGTATCTGATGAGACTGAACATAAAAGGTAAAAGAGTTTGAAGCAGAATAAAGAAATACATCAAAATTTGATTGCAAACTTTTCATGCGTAAACAAGAACACAACCTTAATTTATTGCTTGCTTCCCAAGACCACATGTCTGTAAATACATTTAATGACCAGTTGAAATTTTCTTTCTGCAGGGGCATTCCTATGATGTTTTTCTTAGTAACTTGAATGTCTTTTGCCCATTTTTCCCCTGCTGTGTTTTCTTTATTTATTGTGAGATTAAAAAAAAACCAAGAAAATATCCTTGGAGCCTTTTTTTCCAGATTTCACTTTTTTAAAAAATTCAACATCTTGGCAGAAACATTTTCAGCAATTAGAACAGGCCTTCACAGATCAATTTTAAACATGATATTATTGTCATCAACAGCCACAGTTTCATGAAGCACTGATGTGTTTATCAGACACTGCCAGATTTTCAATTCAGAATGAATGNAGGCCATTAGTTACTGCTGTTTTAATAACTTAAAAATATGGAAAAAAACAGCAACTTATTTTAACTCCGCCTCAGGCAGCTTATAAAAAATATTTTGAGTGAAACTCTGCTCTTGTATCTGATGAGACTGAACATAAAAGGTAAAAGAGTTTGAGGCAGAAGAGAGAAATACATCAAAATTTGATTGCAAACTTTCATGCGTAAACAAGAACACAACCTTAAGTTATTACTTGCTTCCCAAGACCACATGTCTGTAAATACATTTAATGACCAGTTGAAATTTTCTTACTGCAGGGGCATTCCTATGATGTTTTTCTTATTAACTTGAATGTCTTTTGCCCATTTTTCCCCTGCTGTGTTTTCTTTATTTATTGTGAGATTTAAAAAAAAACCAAGAAAAACATCCTTGGAGCCTTTTTTTCCAGATTTCACTTTTTTAAAAACTTCAACATCTTGGCAGAAACATTTTCAGCAATTAGAACAGGCCTTCACAGATCAATTTTAAACATGATATTATTGTCATCAACAGCCACAGTTTCATGAAGCACTGATGTGTTTATCAGACACTGCCAGATTTTCAATTCAGAATGAATGAATAGTGAACTCTGAGTTGGGCCATTCATGTACGAGCGCTATGATAAGTCAAAGTGTCAAGGTTGAAATGGCAGTAACGCACTAAAACCTTGAGGCAAATTGAGGACACGGCACAGACTGCTTAAGAAGTCTAGTTTTGGTGTTATTTTGGAAATGCAACTCAGTTGAGACTTTGGCAGTTTCAGGTGGGCTTGAAGTATTTTGTTTGAATAATGATATTTCCACCATTGAATTCATAATCGCAGAGACTGTAGGTAAGGGGTCACATTTACAGGGTGAAGATAAGACATGAGGTGTGCTGAACAATTAATAAGTCAAGGATCAAGAGGTTGTAGATCTGATTCTTGCCATGGTCATTTTAAGGTTAAAGGCAGAGAATGATGCCAGAATGCTAATGGGAAGCACTTAAATGATCTGGCCTTCTGGGATAGTAGTGATGTGTTGTCATGTGTGCAGGTATTTCACTCGAGACTTATGGATGATGTATATAACCTTTAGTATTATAATTGAATTTTTTTTGTTTATTATGATCCGTCAGCTTTATTGAATGTCAGGTTTTTTTTTGTAACTTCTGAAATCAGGATCTTACAGTGTTGTGCAACTTTAAGTGAGTGAAATGTTCATTTCTATAGGTTGGGGGACTTATAGAATGCATGGCTCTCACTTTGTGCATGACGATTTTTTTTTTCAATCCAGCTTCTTACAAAAGCGCCAAGACCTGGATTTTAGGGGAGGGGGAGAGGAGGGGAGGAGATTGGGTACTCTGATAAAAGGTGCTCTATTAAAGAATGCCCTGACGTTTTGATTTTGCCGTTTTTACAGTGTTATTAATGAGACTTACCGGTCAGTACCATAAATTTGAGACATTCTATCAATAGGGCTTTTTACAACAGCGACAGCAGATACTCTGCCTTTCAGGTATTGCTGCTTTGGCAACTGAATGAAAGGTGCTTTTGTGTGTGTGTGAGTGTGAGTGTGAGTGTGTGTGTGTGTGTGTGTGTGTGTGAGAGAGAGAGAGAGAGAGAGAGAGAGAGAGAGAGAGAGAGAGAGAGAGAGAGAACCACTTTCAAGATAGCAGCGGCTCTCAAGGTCAGCTCTCATCCATAACAATCATCATTCCAGAATTGTACTGCCTTCATTTATCAACCATGCTGACCTATAAGGTCATCCATTTTTAGTTTTGGATGTGTAAAGAATGCATACTGACCATTTTTGGTGGGCGGAGGGGGAGGGGAAGGTGTATACTATCGGGTGACTTTAAAACTTGATTACATCTTTTTATTTATTGGATCAGTTTCTCAGCATCTCTCCATCTGCGGTTTCATGAATCTTTTTTTCTGTATGAGATAATAGTCACCATATTGTTCATGATATTGCGGGATGTCATATTCCACAATCCAGGTGAAATGCATATTATTGAACATGCATCATTTTTTTAATGGCCAGTTTTAATGAACAGTATCAGAATTTGTGTACCAGCTCAAAGCTAGTGAGAGAAGTCACGATTTAGGGAATTAGATCAATCTCTGTTTACTGTTATAAAGAATTCAAGCATTTCGTGTTTCTCTCAACCTCATTTTGTGGAGTGTGGCATTACTACGTCATTGCAGATGATATTTTCAGCCATAAGAGTGACCACACGTGATAAGATGGACAGTCTATAAATGAAGCAGTGGTGAACAAACAACGAAGCCAGTGCTCAACAGGTGGAATATTCTTTTCCCTGAATTCCTTATGACGTGAACCTATAGTGACTGTGCTGTGGATTTATTGTGGGGCTTGCACAGTTTCACCTTTTGCAGTGTTTCTTGCTTATTAAATGTCTGTGCCATAGGAGATATAAAGAGATCAGTTGTTCTCAATTTGTTTTCATGCATGACATAGATGTATATAACGAAATACAAGTTGTATCATGAAGAAAAGCTATAAAGAACATAACGAAATACAAGTTGTATCATGAAGAAAAGCTATAAAGAACATGTAAGGATCTTGAGAAAGACATTTTTGTAGAAAACTGAGATATGAACATCAAAGTCTTGACGATGTTACTGCACTATGGGCTATCTGATTAAACAAAATACCTTTGACTGTGCCATAGTGGATAAAATCATTGACCTGATCAGATTTCACTGATGCTGCTGTGTTAAAGCCGGCATAACATTGCATCATCAGGTATCTGGTTTTGTCATGATAATTTTCC
>JAWQUT010000271.1:944112-954657 GCA_033807755.1 Ellobium chinense
TGTGTGTGTGTGTGTGTGTGTGTGTGTGTGTGTGTGTGTGTGTGTGTGTGTGTGTAGGGACTTTCCAACACATGTCTATATAATTATAAGAGCAATGGTAGGCCTAGTCTAAAATATTTCTAGATTCTAGAAAAAAAATTATTTACAGCATTGTGTAATCTGAAAAAGATCCAGAAATTATGATTTTTACTTTAAGTCTACAAATGTATTAGTCTCTATCCAGTAAGCCTATGCAGGCTACAGTATAGTCTCACGACTTCACGACCTCGAACTTGAGAAAACAGAAAATAATACTGCTTTGTCATGCTCTGGTCTCCTAGTCCCTCAATGTTCTGTTCTGAGCGGGCCAGGCTGCTAAATGAACCATTGCCGGGTAATTTCTGGAGTAGTATCATTTGCTGCGCAGAAAAAGAGACGAAAGATGGAGCAAGACGTCTTTAAAAAATTCCGAACAGATAGCCCAGTGAGGGCACCGTCTTTTTTTTTGAGGCATCGTTGGCTGAAGTGTTAACAAAATGAGAGGAAGAGAGCCAATTCCTGTTTCGGCTTCCTGGACGTGGTATATAATGATGTGGCCGGTAACTTTTGTATGTGTGTGTGTGTGTGTGTGTGTGTGTGTGTGTGTGTGTGTGTGTGTGTGTGTGTGTGTGTGTNGTGTGTGTGTGCGCGCGCGCGTGCGTGCTTGTATGTATGTGTGTGAATATATGTGTGTTTGTAGTCGTGAATGGGTATAATGATGTCATTTTTATGTATTTGGATTAATGTATTGTATTATTGTCAAACATGCTGTGAAAGCAAATTTCCAGTAATTGGATAATAAAGTTATATCTTATCTTATCTTATCTTATCTTATCTTATCGTAATTGCACTTTGTGTAAGCAGGTGAAAGCTTACTATATTTGTCATACTCCCCCCCCCCCCCCCCCCCCCCCCCCAATCCCCTTTTCAGTCCTCCTGAGTAACAATTCCTTTTATTCCTCCTTAGTAACAGCCCTCCCTCTTCCCCCTGCTTTATTGTCTCCCCCTGATCATCGTTTTGCCTCAGTTACGCCACAGTGCACATGGCCTGTGTGTCGTTTGACCATCCGAGCTCATGGGTCATTGCGTCATGGCGCGGCCCACGTGAGATGTTCGGTTCTTTGGTTTGATTGGCTTAAATTTTAAAATTGTTAGTGGTTACTCATTCCTGGTCTTGGAGGGTGGCCAACCTTTAGGATTGAGGCAGTGCGTGGTCAGCTAGCGATCAGGAAGCCGCTCTTCTGAGAGCTGGAGCACCCATCGTCCGCCATGCCTTGACTGTTTACCACGGAGAAAAGGCTTAATTACGGACCGCATTGGCACAGTTTGGTTTACATGTATTTTGTACTGGAGAAACGTTTGTTTTGCACTGGAAAGAACGCAAAAATTAATAAATTTCATATTGTATTTCATGTGTGAAACGGATGTGTTTCTGAACTTCTTGATGGAGTGAACATCAGATGCTTTTTATTGTTGTTGAGACTGGGGTGCTTGACTCCCTTCCCAAGCCTCATACCCTAATCACATAGGGACTTATTTACTACCATCATCACCCCAGCTAGACGAACCTACCCTATGACCATCATCATCATCACCACCTTCGGGGATCCTCCTTACCCCACCCGGTTACATTTGTTCGGTCTGTGCAATGTTTCGCCCCTTAAATTTCACCTCTCCTTCCCCCCTCCCCCACCAACCTCCTAAAAAAAACAGTGCTGATCTCCCCTTCTTTCATGTGCTCCAGAGTTTGCATTACTTGAGAAAAAACTAAAATCCCTCTAAATAACTGTCAAATCCCTCTAAATCACTGTCAAATCCCTCTGAATAACTGTCAAATCCCTCCCCAAATATGTAGCAAGCGAGGAATGTCTCCCTCAAGACATACTATGCGAAAGGTCGCCGGCTCTAGCACGTGGAGAAATCATCCTGTCCCATCAGCACTCTCTGCCTTAACACCAGTGTACAAAACAGCATATCAAATTTATGAATGTGAGCACCTAATGAATTCGAATTTACAAACGGGCATTTCTGGAATTCGAGTTTCGTGAGGTCTTACAACTGGGAACTTTCGCATTAACTATAGGATCTCTTACCATCGTAAAAATTACATCAGCGTTGCATGTTGGACGCTTCTGGGGTGCATTCAGCACTGACACACTAGTGTAATTCTTACTGTGGTAAGAGATCCCATCGATAATGCGCAAGCTGTCAATTATTTCAGCACTGTATTAATAATATTTTCTGAATCTGTCGCAGCAATTAAACTATATAGGTCAGAATACACTTACTCTGACATCTACACAGAAATAACGAGACAATATTATGAGAAAAAAAGACAGAGTGATGGACAAGTTAGGCCCACTTGTCATAATATCGTTTATCACAGTCCCATGATCAGCAGAACAGTAACATAATAGACGTTGCAGTGGAATGGCGTCATTAAAGAGGGTTCACACGGTTCCAGTTTTCGTTCGTATTTCGAACTTTAGTGGAACACATCGGTGTGAAATTCTGGTGCAGTTCTCTTTGGAGCTGATATGGAAGATTGCACGCCAAAGGGCAGCATGGTGCGACTGCTTTCGCTCCAATCGAAATACGAATGAAAATGAAACCGTACGAACCCCAAGTCTCAAAGTACCACCTGGCTTTCCCCCCTTCACTGCAATGAAATGATAAAAATTAACCAGATATGAAACAGCTGTTTTTTCTTAAAGATAGAATGAGGATGTTTCGGTAACATAATATCAGTTTTAGAAAGATGCTCATAATACAGAAAACAGAATGTAAGCATGTACTGCACCAGGCAAAGTACGGCTAAGCCTCTTATTTAATCGGACATCTGCTAACTGAAAGAAGTGACCTTCTTTGCATCTTCTATGGAAAAAAAAAATATAGCCCTCTTGGTGCCACCATGCCTCTGACATGAGACATCGGTGTCTAATGGCGATTGGTAGTACGGTACTCCTGAACGAAACGATAGGTCACTAGGCATAGGCTAAACCAAAACAGCCAGAAGCTATTTTTTAAAAAAGAAAGCTTGTTATTATCAAAATAGTTTGAAAAAGAAGGGGTAATGACACTTTTCTCATAATTTATTCAAAACTGCATTATATTTAGCCTGGAGTTACCTGATCTCAATAGATCACTGGGGAACAAAAATAAACTTTTTAAAAAGTGTTTTCACTTTGAGACCCATTTCCCCCTATTTTGAGGTCACTGATTCCAGATCTGGCCTTAGTTTTTCTGTATCAGGTCAAACTTTTACCACCCTTGATAAAGCTTAATTTACAACTGTTTCGACTCCCTAGGAAACAAACATTCATTAAAATTGTCTAAGGCCTGTGTAAAATACTTAATACATTAAGACTTTATTGTCTTGACAAAGATTACTTGCTGCAAGAGCGTTAAGGCACACATTTTCGCTTTAAAGAACGCCTGGAATGCTGTGTCCCAGGGCAGTCTCTCATCACACTCCAGCAGTAGTCAGCCATATGTGTGTCCCACCTCCCTTGATATCTCTCCTCCTTAATGTCCTGATGGTAACGTTCTCCTTGCTCGTCATTCACAGCTCCCAAATTAAATGGAAATTTGTCGATGTGACTGAAGAGAAAATGGACCTTGATGCTCATATTGTAGCCTAACTTTTGGAAATGTTTGAGCATGTTGTCAACAATCTGCTTATATTTCTCAGCTTTCCTGTTCCCAAGGAAGTTTCTCACAACATCCACAAATGATTCCCATGACTGTTTCTTTGTATTGTTCATAGATAGTCCAAAATGTGGATCTTGAATCAATTTCCTGATTTGTGGTCCATCGAAAATACCGGCTTTCAACTTTTCACTACTCAGACCAGGAAAGGCTACAGCTAAGTATTTGAAGCAGTCACCATCTGTGTCAGGGGCTTTGACAAATTGTTTCATGAGGCCAAGCTTGATGTGGAGAGGGACGAAGACAATTCTTTCTCTTTCAACAAGAGCTTCATGTTTTTCTCACCCACCGTTAGGCTTTCTCTTTCAGGCCAAACTTTTTGTTCTATAGGACAGCGATATCGATACATCTCTATGGGTTCATTATTATGTTTTCATATCACACTGTGTGTACCGAAACGTAATAGGATGAGGATTAGTTTTCTTGCTTATAATGCAAAATTCTATATTAAAATGATTTTGAAAAAAAAAAACATGGACAGATATCAATCAATGACTCACTACAAGGCAAATATGAAATTTGCGTTTCATTCAATCAGATATTTTGGCAATAAGCGCGTCACTTAGGGTAAACAAACAACCAATGATAAACACTGAATGAGTGAACTCCGAACGGTTTCCCCTGTCTTCAAAAAAATTCACTTTCTTGCAAACTGCTGTGCACACAGAACAAAACTACACTGTACTTATATATGTCAACATTGAGAATTATAGACCTCTAAAGCTTTTAGCTTCATAGTTTTGCATGTAATTCATTTTTTTTATTTTTGAATTTATTATGTTTTGTTAAAATAAAATTTAATTTAAAATTAAAATTACATATAATTATTCTCAAACAAAAAACAGAATAAACAACAGTATTTACCACCACATTTGCCTAAAAACACAGGTCATTATTTGTTTTTTAGTAAAAAAAAATGCAATGACTTCCCTTGACAAGTTTTGTGATTCTGATGGTTATGTCCCCTGATTTCACATATTTGTTACCATAATATATTTTTCGATAGTGTATCAAAATTTGACCTGATATCGCAAAACGGATGGCATTTTCGGACTCAGTAACCCCCAATTACCCTACAACAGGTGTCAAACTTAAAACACTTTTTACTGTGTTCCCCAGTGAGTCAACACTTTGGAAACATCAAGCTGTGCTCTGACTTTCAAGACTTGAGAACCACTTTTCAAGCGGGGGTGTCGAGATTACCGCATGCACTGCCATCATAGCGCATTGACCTTTAGCGAGGCAGTGCAGACATTGAGATACGAGTGATAAGGTAGTAGGCGAAGGTTACATCGGGTGCAGGTAAAGAAAGCCCGTTGAAGACGGCAGTGCATTGTTTCTCTTGCCTCCAGCTAGGAGTGAGAATTAACAATGATACTGTAGATCTAGCTATTCATTAATAAATCATTAATTATAATTTTAAGGCAATTTGTTCGACATTCGTTGCAGTTTGTGTTCCAGAGCACCTTGGAGGGCTGCAGAGGAGTATCTTTTTCACTATTTACAAGTTAATAAGGTTTGTAAGGTGGCATAGTGTATTTCATTACCTGGAGTAAATAGATGCGCTACTTCTCTTTGGCTAATCTGATATGGTCAGCCTGTCACACAGTCTGCACATTTATTATGAGTTTAAAATCACTATTATGTATCCAAAAGCATTACTTTCCTTGGAGCCAAACTCATTTCCCATTCTACGAATGAAACTACCATAGCTGAGCAGCAAATTACATGGCACGCAGGACGGAAGTGCTGGCCCCAGTTACAAACTGACAGAAAGTCAGCAACAAATTAGATTCGAGTTTGCACCGAAATGCACTGAAAATGGAAGCCCGAGAAAGCTTTTGTAACCTTTTTTTTATGTGGATAAAAACAAACTTAAGATGATTATCAAAACAACAAAAATGTCTTTATTCTTTAGATCTACCAGTAATGGCTTAATTCTTAGAATTTCAAGGAAATATGTTAAATCATGGAGATATACAACTTTAGAAGAGTGAAAACATTGTTTTAAGGGAATTGGAACAGAAATATAAATGAAGGTAATTTATTTCGATTGAAATAGACCATTTTGCCTAACTGGTAATTTTAGCCAGAATAGGCAGGACGGAAGAGGCTAGGACACTGAATACTGGAATGTAGGCATATTTTGAGGTCGAAAATGTAAAAAACCCTAAATAAATATTTTTTTACACGATCGATCCTTTTTCAGCTGTCGTTNGCCATATCTCGACTATTTGTGCACCAACCAACCCAAAATTTTGCATACATCTTCCTTTTGCCCTGAAGGTATTTCTTTTGATAATTTCTTCGCCTTAAAAGGTCCGTAAGTATTATTTTGACAATTACGAAAACTTCCTTTGTTTCGTGAATACTGTCCCAGTTCAGTATTTTTAAATGGACCATACGTCATTAGTTTTTGCGGTTCGCTCCTGAATTGGTTTACTTCCCCTGAAATGAAATGCTTACTTCCCGTTCCCGAAGTTTAAACCGAGCATTTGTATCAGATGCCGGGTCGAGAATGTGTACGTAGCAGAGTCGATGGCCAGAGTGAACATAATCATCGTTACGAAAAGGAGCAGAATCAATAGAATGAACATGACTTTGGCCCTGTGAACCACCAGTGCGAATACTGGTGCTTTCCGACAGAAAGATGCAAGTCCTAGACTTGGCTGTACCAACAGTCAAGACACGCTTCCTCTCATGCACATAGTGGGGGTTAATTTCTCCACTGATTTCATCGTAATGTGTAAGTCACAAACCAATCGTAACTGGTCCTTTTTTTAAAAAAAAGATGATGGGAGCGATGTTCCTGATTGTCTCCGAAATATGTAGAAAATGGATTTTCCCATATCCAGATGATCTGTTCCATTTTTTAAATTGACGTTTATGCTCATGACGTCACTACTATTGTGGTGTTTGTAGCCAAATTGGTGTTTTTGATGCCAAATTCCTCAGATATGGCGGGTTTTTATAGAGGCTGGCGTAGCTTTTTTTTATTTTCAGCTTTACCGATGTATATTTATATATATAATATATATATTATACCAAAATGACGTATTTTCTTGGTCATTACTATTAAACATCAGTTGTTAGACTACTCTGACAGTATATCTAACTGTATTCTCTCTGCAAATTCGTAGATCCATCTACCTCGTTGAAGACTGAAATGATTTCAGTGCATGTTTGTGGTCAGTTCCACACTCACCGAGTCGCCAACCCCATCCTTCCAACAGGATAGAGGAGGAGAGTCCAGAGATATGTCGACAATGGCAAATATACTCCTAAGGATTGGGGCGTGTAGTATCTTCGGGAAGATAATTGAAGAGCATTTTGCCCCAAAACTTGGTATATAAACTCTAAATATTTTTGAAATAAAAGGAAAAAAAAACAATAACCTTATTGCTCTATTTACTGTTTAATGACGTAAAATTTGAATGAGTGCAAGATTTTGGACTGAATTAGGTTTGGAACTCAGATATGCATCTTTGAATCAGCTCATTTTTCAACGAAAAACGCATTTACTGAGTTTTGGAAAAACGGTTTTCAATTATGTGGGGGTTTAAGTGTCCTTCCTTATCCTCACTACTCTGAGCATACGCCTTTCGTAGGATATTACGTGATTCTCGGGTTCTTTTTGAATCGGGACAGGGTGCTAACTTAAGGTTTACCATGTTTTAACATAATGGAGAGGTTAGATCTTCATCTGATGCTGAAAGAGACATTTTCGGACGTAGAAAATTAGTGAAATCGAGCAACGCAAGTTCGGGGAAGAGAAACATTAGCAAGAATCGCCATATCACTGTGCCTTAACCGCTGGAACACTTGTGAACTGGTTTCTAATTGTTTTGGCTCCATTCGATAAAAACTGCCTGGCAAGAAATTAATTTGCACTATGTGGCTGCACATGTTGTTAGATTGCCCTATTTCATATATCTCACCTGTAGCAGTTTTCTGGGGTCCCTACGCATATTGACAATTCACTGGCTTTTGAAGGCTTCGTCTAAAGCAACATTGTGTAACATAAGGTCTTTGCGTCAAACAGAACTAGATCTAGGTTCGCATCGTGGAACACAGCAGTTTCCACCATGTTTACTGGTCCCGAAGGTGAATTTACCACCCAACCTGCTCATGAATATTCGATAAGAAAGATCTTTTGTGAAGGAGAGCGCAATATAATATGGCTTGCTTTGCAATGCCAACTGCAATGGCCTATTGCCGCTCCGCCTCGGCGCACCAGGAGGTAGGCTGTGCCATTATGTAATCTCACACCGGCATACTACGATTAGGCAGTGCTAATGGGAATGGGAACGAAGAGTTTGCTTAGTTTCTGCAATATGGGAAGCCAAACCCTTCCTTAGCAAAGGAAAAATCAGTCTGTAGGCAAACCAAGATGTCTGCGATAAATGCGGAAGCGACAGGAAACAATGCACTGATTTGTGAGTGGTTTTTCCTGTAATTATTTCTTTGTCTCATTCATTAGCATACGGATCACCGTTGATTCTTGCCACATCCTCCTCCGACACAAGGTCATTGCAAAGGTGTTTCACTAACAAACTTGACACTGCAGATGGCTGCCGCCATGCTGCCGAGCCTTTTTTTCTTCCGGTTTTGTACAAAATACGATACATTTCTAACAAATCTCTGGTTGGTGTGCACTCTTCCTCACTGTGACTAGCGCGCATCAGCCAAACGTGTACTTTTGCTAAAGACTGCCCACAGAATACAAGGAAGAGTGTTGGCTTCTCATTTTGCCAAACTGGAGGAACCAAACAAACGTAGCCCGGGTCTAGGGCTAGGTCGGGGGCTCTGCCGACGGCGAAATAAAAAGCCAGACAGTAAGGTTTTGGTTTACAAGTCAGTGCACAGTACAGCGGGGTTTCCCGAAATCTAACTGCAACTGGTGCGGGAACGAAAGTGCAGTGTCAAAAGGCACTGAGAGGAACGGATTAGACTAGACTGCTAGACTAGGCCTAGGACTTAGATAATAGTGCAACGTTTAAACAACAAAGACAATTGGAATGCTAACGAGAGGAACAGTCTTGGCCCAAACAAAAGTTCATGCGTCGTCCCGACGGCTATCTGGACTATCCTTCCTCAGTCACCAGTGTTCATCAGACATGCTACAAAAATCAAACGAGCGAACATTTCATTTAGAGTCCCGAATAGATCTAGCCTCTTAAATGTCAGCTAAAGGTCTGTCAATGTTTAGCATTCTCCAATGCCTGAAATCGTATTCCTATTAATGTACACAGATCCAGTCACCACAATTTAAATGAACGCAAAGTCAAGACTCATCAATATATTCTCTGAATGGGAGTATCGCATGCATAGGTTTGGGATTAATTTAATTCAAAAGGGCGCAGTAGTATTTGTACGGCCTCCTGACTATAATTAGTGATCTAATTACTCAGACGGTAAAACCGACGTTTTTGGTGAAAATTGAGGAGGCGTGCAGCTGTAAAAAGCTGTGCGCCCCCCCCCCCCNCCCCCCCCTCGCCGCTTGCACCAAATGATACTTATATAGGATGACAATCTAAGTGGACATCCCCGGCAACAAGGTGCTGACCAGTACATTTAAATATTTAAATTTTTAGATGCAAAACAGAATCATTCACCGTTTTGGCGTTCTTATTAAGTTATTGAACGGGGCAGAAAAATGCTACTAAAAACAAAACAGAAATTGCGTTCAAAGAGCTCTTGAGGTTTCTATGAAGGCATTGAGCATACCTTGGAGTTCACTGATAGAATATTTTTAACTGATTACTGTTTGTTTTGTTTTTTTTGGCCAGTTAATACAACCAGTAACGGGAATTATGTCCATAAATATAATAATAATCAACTATCTATGTGAGAAATTGATGGCAAAAAGCAAAATTGAATCATTAATATCTAAAATCATCTTTTTCTGAAGAAAATGGGATTGTTAAACATAGCGGGCATCGTTTCAGACATTTCTTAGAAGATAACTTCTTAACCTTCTAAACTAGTGTAAAATATAGAATTATGAGTTAAGTAATTATTTTGTTCTGAATACCAACTAGTGCAAACTGGTATTCAGTTTGATTGTGTGTCTAAAGGACACCTCAACAAATGTGCTGTCACGAAGGCCAAATCATTTTGTCGTTGTCAATAAATGGGCTTGATCGTAAATTATGAGATTTTGCTTTATGTCAACATATTTTATGATGATGGCAGTATACACTGCAAAGTTCGCGCTAAGTTCACCTATATTTTCATTTAATGAATAAGCGAATTAGATTATCTACTACAAAAACTTCCTTAAGGAAACCAGTGTGTCATTGCAGTGTACAAATTCTGTGCACAACATATCCGCTTCCTAAAGATTTCTTTTGACAGGGATATCAAATTATTTCTGCACCATGCACTAGGGAGCAAAAATGATACGTAGTTCTGTTTTCACCCTAAGGGTTAACATGACCAGGCAGTTAATAGCTAAGCTTGGCCATCCTGGTTGTAATTATTGATGCATATAGATTTCATTTACAACACGCAGGGATAGGTAAACCGCCTTTGTTCCTTTTCACTATTCTTTTCACACTTTGTTGTCAAATGCCTTACAAGCTATGGTTTGTCAAAGGTGCACATAATAAGGTGCGTGAACAATAATGGAATTCAAATTAATGGATCAGTCCACAATTTTCCAACTTGTAATGTGCTCTAGTGGGTAAATTTTGATCCAGAAAATGGCCGAACTGGGACCTAGCTAGGGTCGTTTAGGCAATGCTATCATACTTTACGCCCTGTCTGTAACTACAAAGTTACAGGCCTGTAATTGTACTTTCACTGCTGGGTCCTTTA
>JAWQUT010000271.1:975020-986348 GCA_033807755.1 Ellobium chinense
TATAAGATGGACTTGGGATGCACCTTTTCTCTACTCCCCCGTTGGTAAGGATCGTGGGTGGACCAGACTTTCATGATGAGTTGCCCGTGTTTAAGTCGGGTAAAATTGGCAAAATAGCACTTGGCTTTTTTTTTGTTTGACTTTTTATTACTTTGAGATGATGTGATTCCTGAAGCAGCCGAGGTCAAACTTTTTCATGGAATCGTGTTCGTTTATAGTGCGTTTCAGTGCGTCGGGTATCCCATTGCTTCAAGCTCACTTTCTTCCCTCTCACTTTGATAATGGGACTTTGTCAGTCGTCTGTGCCTTGTGAATTCGCCTCGCAACTACATTAGTTCCATTCGTAGAATGGGGAATTAGTCTTGTGATCAATAAGACGAGGATTTAACAGACCATTTTCATGCTGACAGTTTACCTAGGCTACGACAGAGTAATTTTAACTGTACAGGCACATGGCCCTTGTGGCATTTTACCAAATAAGCATCAAGATACCAATCGTTTTATTAATATTACTTTTTTTTACCTCGAATACATCATGAACTCCAGTCTCAGAGGACCAGTCCGGCTCAGAAATTCGAACTCGTGAGGTTTTCGGTTTAGTGAAGTGAAGTATAAAAAATGAAGTAATCAGTCTGCATTTTAGCGTCAGTTCTCATATAATAAGTTTATAAGATGTCAGTGGTCATAAATTGCATACACCAAAGTGAAAAGGGGGGGGGGAGGTGGAGGGGCGAGCATTTGTACTCTTCACTTGATATGGTCCGACATTAAAAATACAGGTATAAAAGTCGGCGCACGTGAGTTTAGGGATAAAGGACAGTTAACATCAAACGTGCAAAAGGCATAAGCGAAGGGTNACTCTCTTTTTTTACATAGATCGTATTCTAGATACCTAAAGAATAGTAGGACATGTTTTTTTTAGACAAGGTCGTGGGCCCCTTGTAATGTTATTAATAGGCCAAAAGTGATTTTTGAAAAATCGCGGACTTACGAGGTTAGAGACTTTCACCGACGATTTGTACTCTTCACTTGATATGGTCTGACATTAAAAATACAGGGACAAAAGTCGGCGCACGTGAGTTTAGGGATAAAGGACAGTTAACATCAAACGTGCAAAAGGCATAAGCGAAGGGTCGTAAATCCATCGTACATAACTCGTAAATCTCCCCCAATTGTGTCGAAGTTTCAAAATTCAAGAATAAAATACTCACTTATAATATATTTTTTTTTCTACTTTGCAGACGTTGCTAGAGAGATTCTGCGACCATCTTGACATTTTTAGAATCCCTGCCTTCACTGCCATATTTGTGGCTATCTTCACCTTTTCTGTGGGTTTTATGGCAGTTCTTGTATTCCTGCCGGAATACCTTGTTGATATAAAAGGTAATAACAAGCTTTGCCAATCTTTTCACGTGTCAGTTGTCCCAGAAATAGCAACATGACAGAGGGAGTAAGTCCGTTCCTTTTCAACCTTCCCTGCCGACAACGATAGCAACCGGGGCTGGCTGATAGGAAAGATTATGAAGTACAAAATTACCATTAAGTCTTTGCTGAAAGTGCTCAGCATTTCATAACTGACTTCCCTCCTTTGCAGTGTTGCCACTCGCAGGAATTTTCTCCCTACGGCAGGGTAAAATGGCTTTACGAAATTGCCAATGAAGGAGAAAATCGTTTTTCGTAAGCTGGTGGGAAAATCGTAAAATGTAGCCAGGTAAAGTAGGGAAAATGCCAGGTTTTCTTCATTTTAACAGTAAAATTAGACTATAGGATTTTCTCTTACGTAGTTTCCTTTAAGATCGTACACTGGAAAATGTAAGGGAACATCACTCTCGTCGTAGAGGAAAAGCACATGACTAGTGTGGCAACAGGGGTCCTTTGCTTCCTACGTCACTGACTATCACAGCCGTCTCCACGAGAGACAGCCTTTTCCTTCAGCAGTCGTAAGATATAATCTTCCTATAGCGGTCTGTTCACACCTTGCTCATCTCAAAATATAGCCTGTCATGAGCAAAGAGAGGGAAGGCTTCGCTGAGGCGGACTGTGGCTGAGACGTGTGCACTATGAATAACCAGATAACTGTACAAAGAGGTTTTAGCTCCATTTAAGTAGTTTTGAGGAATAAATCTTTGATGGTTAATATTTATAGTCAGAAAACCCCCGCTCATTCCGAAACAAATTGTCAGCAAACAACGCTGTTGTTTATTCAGGTTAAAATTCTATGCCATAGTCCGATGTCTGTGTAAACTTTTTTTTTCATGTCTTGTCACGTTCACACATTGATAAAGTCAGCCAACATCTTTGCTGCTGAGTTTGCAAACCTAGATCTAGGCGCCTCTGTTTTTAGCGTGAATGCCAGCGGCGGCTCCTAACCCTCCAAAACTACCAATGCTGCTTCCCTTCTCCAACTTTCTCCTTCTCTCCCCCCCCTCCCCCAATAAAACAATCCTTCGCCATTTCTTCAAGTCACGAAATAGAACACACTGCGCTGATGTAGGAAGCTCTCTAATCCAGATCTAGATCTAGCTAGACTCTTGTTAGAGATCTCTTTTTTAGATCTAGTCATGATTTGGCTTGGTCACTTTTTTTTTCTTTGTTCTAATCAAGTGTCTTTATTTTCGTACAAAAATTCTCTCCGGTACTGCACGAGTTGCGCGTAATGAGGAGACGCCACTGGGACATAGTAATGTAAGAGTGTTTGAAATGGGCAAGAATGACTTCGACTGACGTCACCCCTCCTCTCATTGCAAAATAGGAGGTCACAAAAGAGGTCGCATGTATAGCAGTCACGATGCCAGTGGAGATACTAAAACATTATTCCTTCTTTAGAACACACGATTCTCACCACTAACAGACAGGCAGTGTTTTGGTTCCCATTATTTCATCTCGTTATTTGTGAATGGGAATATCGAAATTACATTTTGAGTAACAGTGGAAGTCGGTTAAACTGAAAATGAAAGGACTGGGCAAATCGTTTTGCGATTTATAGTCTTTTCGATTAAAACGAGTGCCTGTTGCATCGATAGCAGCACGACAGAAGACTGCAAACTTAGTGCTGAAGTGATCAGCTCAAAATTGGATGAAAAATATATATGAAGATGAATCTATAATTGCCTTGGTGATGAAAAGAAAATACGAAAGAAAATAAAACCCAACAGAATGAACGTACCAAATACCAGGGTCTATAATCGATGAAGAATTATCAAAGAGGCAAAAGTGTGGGGGACGGAGGACGGGGAGAGCCTGTATTTCAGGGTGACTTAGAGGATGAGACTAACGATATATCGGTAGCCTACCTTTGGTTGTCGTTAAAGGGATACGCATTTGCACTTGCAGCTTAAAAAGTCTCTGCCATTGGATTGTACTGCTGAGTGTTTTGCTTAAAATCGCTTGTTTATATACGAACGTGGGCATACTTATCTCTTCCCTACGACCGTCTCTGCAAAAGAAACACCCAGGTCCACTTATCATTAACAATTTTACTTCAGAAAACGTTCACGCTAGGGCCATACTTCTAACAGGTGCCGACTTGAACGGTCACTTGAAAGGCGAAGATCAGATCGTGATGAGCAGATATCGGTTGCCATAACGTAGAAACGGTCAGTTGATAGATAGTTGTGCTATTTCTTTTCCGTGTAAGGCGAAGTAAGCTTACAAAAAATATATAGTAACTTTAGCGGGATTTAAAAAGATGTTTCAGATAAAGCTGTTTTTCGAATCGATCGGTTTCGGTTTATCCGATTTCCACAGTCTTTTAAGCCAGATCGTTTTTGTTTGTGGCTTGAAAGCTGCACGTTTTACTGAGCGAATGTTGGACTGCAAACTATGTAAATTCTTACACACTGAAGTATTCAGCTAATTTTTACAATGAGTCCATTCCTTCTTCTAAATAACTTTCAGATCTAGAAACGAAGCAGACAATTGGCATGGATTTCATGACTACTTCTGATTCTTAGAAAATAATACAAAATGCCAATTTTAAAGCTCATAATCAGGTTATAAGAACGTAATGACAAGATCTTTTAAGATAGACAAAAATACTTCAGTGGATTCTCTTGTGATCAGTCATTTTCCAGCATTTTATATGTCAAGCATTTTATATAGTATTGATCTAAAGCTTACCTATTTCTGAAAGTGGATCTGCTTATTATCATGCCTTTCTAGTAAATTATGTCAACTTGTTGATCTGTTCAGGTTTAAGTCGGCAAGAGGCGTCTATAGTGGCGTCGGTGATGGGAGGATCAAGTGTTGTGGCTCGCGCCTTGGTGGGGATCGCCGCCGCTGATCCTGCCATTGGGGAGGTCATATTGTTTACAGGTCGGTGATCCATCCATCCAATCATATACCCGCCCACCCACTGATCCGTGTTTCGTCAGTCCATCCATCCATCCATCCACCCACCCACCCATCTGAACGTCCATCCGTCCGTCCGTCCTTGTTGCTGTGGCTAAATTATAGATTAAAAATATGAGGTAGGAAGAAGGAAATCCCAGCTCAAGACAAATAAAAACTTGAGTAAAATGTGCTATTCTTATCAACAATAAAAAGCACTTTAACCTAAAAGGAAGATTGGATGTTATAGTGGCACCTCTTCACAACTAGGGTTTTAAAAAAGTTCAGCCAATGTCCATATTATATTATTCATAGTAATATATTATGTCAGCTTAACAATGATTATGCCGACCCACAATCAGTTGCGTTCTTCGAGATCTGCACAAGTAGTAGAAGGATGAAAGGAAACTTGCACTTCATAATATATGTGAGCGGGTCTGGGCGAGCTTGTTTAATGAAAACCAATGCCTGGCTATACCTGTGAATTTCTAGAGTGGCATCCCTTGCTGTCCTGAGCTAGAGACGTGAAAAGGCGCTCATAAGCAATATATAAGACTCCAAACTGATAGCCCTCGAAGGGACGACGTCCTTTTTGTGTTATCGGTTGGCTAAAGGATTAGCGAGCTGTAGAGCCAGCTTTTATTTTCACTCACCAAGAACTGCACCTTGTTCGGTCTGCTTAGGATCGCCGATCAGCAGGTTCTTAATCTCAGGCACGTTGAGAAATCACCCGGTCTGTCGCCATTCTCAATCTTTCCACCGATCTACATATACAGCCAAAAAAAAAGATAAAAAGTTTTTCTTTCTTGTACCAAGAAGAAATTCTTAAAATGTTGAAATATTTTTCTATCATCCTGTCTCTTGTTAAGCACAATACATAATTTGATAATGTTTTCTCTTCCACGTTGCAGGCATGTGTGCCATCTCATCTGTGATATGTTTGTCAGCGAAGATCTGGTTCAGTTTTCATCTGGGAGTTTACATATTTTCATCTGCCTTCGGAATATATGCTAGTACGTGCAGTAACTTTGGCGTGATTTTGAGAGGGCAGGGTTGGGTGGTGATTGATATATATATANACTACTAACTGCTCTTCTTCTTTTCTTTAAACATTAATACCACAAAAACTATAGGTATTACTATCACTACTACTATTGCTATTTCCAGCATCAAAATCGCCAGCACCAGCGCTACCACTACTATCTATACTACCACTCCTCCTCCTCCTCCTCCTATTACTACTGCGTCTGCATCTGTTGTTGCTCCCACTACTACTACTACACTGCTGCTACTACTACTACTGCTACCTCCCCCTCCTCCTTCTCCTATTCCTCCACCCCCTCTCTCTCCTCTTCTCTCTCTTATATCCAGTGCAGATCTGTAAGAGGACGATAGTAAAAAGCCATCCATGCGTTGCTACTCCGCCAGTATACTGAAAAAATGTATTGCCATATTCGGAACCATTTTCCACAGCCTGGAAGTGGAAAAAAAATATGTGACAGTGTTAAAATTTGGCGATTTATTTTGCAATTTCGTATTATCTAATGCGTCCGTTTAATCAAGCATTTCTTTTTGGGATGAAGGGCGGTAACTGCGAATGGAGCTAAAACTGTGAACATTGATTATATTATCTAGTTATGTATTCGACTTCTGTACGTATATATCTTTATCATTATCTGTATCGTGTGCTTTCCCGTTGCTAATGTTATATATTATACTCCTGTTGTTCGCCCACGTATCAATATTGTGGTGTGAGTTTTAGTTAAATAAACGTATTAAACAGTATTTCTGTTGACACTGCACAGGTGCCGCTCAGGCCCTTCAAAACCCCTTCATTTTCAACATTCTGGGACTGGAAAAAGCTGCTTCGGGCTTTGGACTGATATTACTGGCTTTCGGTTGTGGGAGTTTGGTGGGACCGCCACTAAGTGGTGAGTATCACTCTATGTCAGAATTAAAATATCCGTCGTGTCATGTAATGGGCGCTACGTCTTTGAAGCCAAGGTATCTTTATTTTCTATTTCGCCCGAAACTGCCATGAAAATGATAGAAATTGATGAGAATAGAAAACAACTGTTATACAATGATGTATGTGAGCAGATTATCGAATCAAGAGATTCGGTGCACCGTCGCACTGTACAGATTATATTGCCAATTCAATTCTTCAAGGAAAGCCAACGCCTATAAAGAGATCCCTTTCTTTCTCCGCCAACAAGCGCAGAGGAAAACACTGCACTTCATGTGACAGGTTCACAGTCGTTCAGCTGAGCTCAGTATTCTACTATGCAGCTATCGAGTAACACAGATAAATTTCTTACCTTTCATTCTTTACTTAGAGGAAGAAAGCACCACATTGTCTTTTGCATATTGTGCCATAGGCGAGCAGAGAGTAATGAAGACGCGAATGATATCTGAGAGCTTGCGAATTAACGATGAAATATCTTAACATCGTACAGTTACAGCCACTGTGCCGAATACACTCTTGGTAGCGTTAAACTTGCAGAGTTTATATAACTACTACGATGGTAAGAGATTTCATCGTTAGTACAGAAGTTCTCAAAGTATGGCCATGCTACTTAGCCATTTTTATGCCCAGCTTAAAGTGGTCCATCATGCCAATTTGAATCGTGAGAATAATGATCTGAATTGTACTTTAGCATTGAGGTGGAAAAAAATAAATTATTTATTAGTATTATTATTAGGGACTGGCATGTTCGAACACAGAATTTGTGTTTGCGGAAATCTCCCGCCAAGATTCAGATTCGATGCATTCGGTTTCGAGATTTGACCTGAACTTCTCCAAAGTCTTAATTCATGTTCGAACACATTCAAGTCTGGGGCGTAATTCCTCACATTTCATTGCGAGTGTTGGTAACCTAAATCAGTATTCGGATTCATATTTGACGAACCTGAGGGCCAACAAATTAATGATGATAAATATGCGAATCTCAAAGTTTTGTACATATACATTAGTCAGAATAGACACCATTACTGTTACACTGCATAGCGCTTGCTTTTCTTGTCCACAGCTCAGCTGGCTGAGAGCTTCCCTCATTCTGTTCTATTCTATTTTGCTGGTGAGTAGTGATTAAGCCAAGAGTCTTCGCTTCCGCCTGTGAACTCTTCTGTGACAGAGTGTGAATATCTAGAGATAGTTAGGCTCAGAAAAAGATGCAGTAACTTCGTACTGACAGAAATAATAATTGTATTGTTTATTTGGCAAATGGGTGGCGTGCCCTAAGGATCCGTGAGGCATTAGATGCTGTCTCGCTACCCAGGTAACTGGTCGGCGTGAAAATAGTCTGTAATGTCAAACAAGTCTTGATCAAAGAACAAGAAACAGTAAAAACACAAAGGGCAAAGCCATCCAGACACCATGATATACACCAACTCTTAACTAACTGCACGGTGGGATCAAATCAGATCTTGAAATAACATTAATATTACCTTTCCCACTGGTAATGATTTATCTTATAGGAGGAAATGACAGTATCTGTTCATAAACTGGTTTTTCACAAAGCACATATACAGTTTTTTTCTTAGCATGAATTTATTCAGCACTGCTGGTTTCTTGTTACCAAGCCCTGTGCTGGTGTATGAACATTTTTGTCTCACCCTGTGCTGTTATTGAATTTGCTTCAAGTCCTTGTAAACTTCGTGTTGTGTTTTAGTGAAATTAATCTTCTTTTCTTTTGTTGAAAACAGGTCTGATGTTCATGATGACGTCTGTATTTGCCATTGTGCCATCTGTGTTCCATAAATCGTCCAAAACTGCAAACGGTACGCCGGCTGGTGCTGGAGACTTTCCCACTACTCATGAGGACACAGTTGATTTGGAGATTACTAAGTGCCTAAAAGATCCGCTTCTTTTTGGCTCCACATATGAGATCATCATAGACCCTGCCAAGTGCGAGTATGAGTGTGACGACACGTATGGATCCCATATATGACATATTGTTTTAAGACTTTCAGGAGCGAGAATAAAATATAAATAAACAAAACTTTTACATTTACCTTGTTGGGATATTGAATCTGCTACGTATTCAAGCTAGAAACCCGAGTGCTCAAAAGACCAAAGTTTATCAGAAGATTAGATTGAAATCATAAGTCTAATACATCTGCTTATCATTCCATGAATGCTATTTATTAAAGCCAGGCAGCTCAGTGAATCATATGCCTTGAGATTTCTGGGGGCTGTGTCCCTCGCTAACGTAAAGATCAACGAGCGCTTACGAATAAATGCGGTATTTAAAGTGATGCCTATACGAGAAGGCATGGTCTCCTGTCTATACGGAATATATTATACTGCCTCAAAACATTTATCTCACCTTTGCCTCATCCTGAAATCACCTTCCTTTAGTTGTCGGGATGACTGATATAGTCTGCAGGTGGCACATTTTTTCCTTTCGGATCTATACTTAGCTATGACAGGATCTCCAACAGCAATGCCACAGCCTGAAAAAGGGTGCAGAATGTTGATGTGGCTTGAGGGGCCAAGCTTGCACAATCATGCTCTTTCTTTATAATTATCATTCAATTCACACTTGATCCCTCAGCCACACTGATGTAGGCGGGCTAACTCAGCATCGGAATACGCAAGGATGATACAGGGGAAAAAACTCAATATAATTTGATATAATTGAGTACAGAGCTGCATGTGTAATAAGCCCTTACACGACATGACCATGTAGTAGTAGTAGTTTTGTTATTGTTGTTGTTGTTGTTTCAATGTCACTGGAAAACGGTTACGTCCAAACATGCTCAGCCCTCTTCTTCAACAGCTTCCTCAGCATCCATAAAATTATCTCATCCCTGGTGTTCTTCATCTAGCTAAAGAAATTATTCTTTGGGTCATTTAGAGGTCTTGAGATTGGAGAACCAACCGCTCTAGGGTCGACGAAAACCCCCCAAAAGCCACAAACGAGTGACTCAATCAATTCCTTGTATATTCATTATACGCCTGATACTAGTGACCCCTCCATCTCTCCTTCTTTTGCTTCCCCTCTTTCAATACCCCATCTCCCGTGTTCTCCTAACACTGTTGGAATCCTTTTCCAACATATCTACCTTATATTTATCTTTCATTGTCTTGATGATATCAACCTGCCTCATCCACCTTTTTTGCTTATCTGGTGCTGCCCCTGCCAACCAATCAACTCTTTCGTTTGCATGCACACTGGCATGACCAAGAACAACGTCTTTCTACTCCGGTATCCTCGATGAACTTAACCCATCTCCCAGTCTGTCTGGCCTCAGTCTTTTGTAACAATAAACAAACTGACTGAATCGATATGCATGCCACCCAGTAGTCCTGATCCAACAATCACTTCAATGCCGTCATCAACATTAAAGTCACGAGTCCCATAGATTCATTTCCCTATGATCTGCACATTGATAGCCCATGCAGACCTATTTTCCCTTCCTTTATTGACCTATCTGTGACCAGTGAAATATCGACATTACTTTTAAATATTCATTTTATGGGTCACTGTAGCCTTCTTATCAAAAATGATCAGAACGATTATAAAATATTGAAATTTTCTTTATACTCGTAAAAATGACGAGAAAAGTTGCTCTAAATCCCTAGTTCCTGAAAAACTACCGGTACATGTGATGTGATCTCAATTTTGCATGTCTTCGGGGTTATCTTTTAATCCATATAGGTGTAACCAAAATTGCATGGACAGTGTGCATGTGGCAAAATATTGAGAAGAAAATGACTTAACAACAGCTCATTTATTTTTATAAGTTTGTGATCTGTGCCAAAGGAAAATGACAATAATCACGGCCTTTGCACAGAAAGTTGGAGATTTAGGGGGTCTGCGACAAGTATAAGAATAAAATTTTGATAGCCATTTTCTAGGTACGAAGATGCCAATGTTTTCTACTGGTGGGAATGTTGGCAGTAAAAGAGACACTCTGAAATGTTAGGCCTTTTCACACAGTAAACAGGGTAATCTTACTTCCTTAGCAACAGTCACAGTGTTCACATTTCGGGGGCACCCGAAAGAATTAAAAAAAACAACAACAACAACAATAACAGCGTCATAACATGGTGAATCTAATTTCGCTTTCCCAAATTCCGAAATCCCCAAATATAACCGCCAGTCCATTCGATTATATCGAATAAGCGGTCAGTTTCCGTCTATTTACCTTTTGTGGATGGAGACACAAACTTTCTTTTTTTTGGTGTCTGTATATAGACTATATATGTATGTGTTTACATTGTTGTTTTTTTTCTCGACACAGCCATTGTTGTTATCCGACCTTCAATCGGTCACATTCAAGACGTCTTATGCTTACATTAGAGGAAGCGGCAATCTTGATAACCTAAGTAGAACTAGGTGGTTGTGCTTAAACCGTAAAATAGACAGTAGATAATGAGAAGTAGTGCTTCCGCACATTTACATAATAAGCCAAGAAGCCTGTTCTTGCATGGCTAGGCCACGCTGCAGTCTGACCGCAAATCATGGGTGAGAATCCACCCCTTGCCCTCTTTGCGTTTAAATGACTAAACAGACTCATCAAAAGTATAAACTACGACTCGTAGTACTCGTCCGAGAGCGCAGAACAAAAAGATAGAGGATTGTTGTTCTCATGAGAACTCGAAACAGCATTATCCTTGCTTTATCATCTCTTATTCCCATGTTTGTCAGTCTAATTTACAGCTTTGCATACCGACAGTGCCAACGGCTAAGATTTGCATGCAGGTGTAGATTAAGGAAATGGATGTAGATTCTAAATGCTTGAACTTGAAAAAAGATAATGAGATGGAGGTGAGGTGAAGTGAAAACGTAAGTCAGAAGAAATGGAGAATCCAAGGGGTAAAAGAGCAGGGGATTGATGAACGAGTGTATAATGACTGTAAGGTGGGTGTAGATGGTAAGAGGTGTATTGACTGCGAGGGTAGGAAGTGGTTTCATGTAGTTTGTGACGGGACAGATAGATTTCTACGATGAGTTGTGTGTATGTGTGTGTGTGTCTGGTGGGGCCGGGGGG
>JAWQUT010000271.1:986891-1031515 GCA_033807755.1 Ellobium chinense
CCTTTATAGCAACAACCACAAATTTATACCTGAGTGGCTAAACCTCACCTATTCTGAGTCTACAAATGTATTTGCGTCTATCTAAGCCTCTGGAATTCAAATCCAACCCATTTCCCCCCACCTCATGGCCAGTTTTCTGATTTATTAGGAACTAATTAAAATTGCATATCAAATGCCAGGTGCCATTGGCATCTTCATACCTGAATGTTCGATTATGGAACGGTTCATTTTTCGATCATCCAAATCTGCATGTAACTTAATAAAAGAATGCTCGGGAGTGTTCCAGGACAACAGTAAGACTTCTATTCATTTGACTTTACATAAAACAAGGTGGAATGAATGATGATGTTGGATTTCTTAACACCCATACCGGTATATCTCAGAAATCGAATCCAAGTTACTTGGTCAGCCTTGGCTGTTGTCATGAAATCACTAAGACCAGCCAAAATCTTCCTATTCAGACATCCTTGTGTTAAAATTATAATGTTGGCAATGGAAGAAACTTTAAGTTTAGGTATAACCAGGGTTGTTGTAACGAGTAAAAAGTAATGCCGCTACGAGTACTCGTTACAGTTTTTGAGTAACAATTACTTACTCGTTACACTCTTCATCTTAAGTAACGAAAAAATACTCGTTACCGAATTTTTGTGTAACAATTACAAAATTATTTGTTACAATTTTCGTTACTTTTGTGTGCGTGTGTGTTTGTGTGTGTGTATCGTGCTTGCTTGACGGCCCGATTTGGATTTTCGGAGAGAACAAAAACAAAAAAAATCAAAACAAGCCGATGTCGGGCGCAAACTCCTTCGTCTGTCCACGTGTACCTGTGCAAAACTAAACGGTCATGAAGATCATGATTTTCACGTAACGGTACCACTGATCATCCGTTGTTCGCTGCGTACCACGATCGCATTGGTTACCGGAGAACATTTTTCAGCTGTGGTTTTGCTTGAAATTGAGATGAAAAGGAGCCAGTGGTGGAGCGTAGTAATCTAGCCCCGATCCTCAAGGAGGAAGTTGGTTGGGGGAAGGGGTGAAGTGGACGGACATAGGATACTACTTATTAGGATCAGGCAAAGAGGTTATATAGAAACGTCTTTGGAATCAGGCCTCATCTTCGTGCCACCCAGTCGCGGGCGGGAGGGGGCGCAGGGGGAAGGGATGAAGGGGGACAGGTTGTGTCGTGTCGGGCTGCCCGCGGTGTAAGGGAAAGAGGGGTGAGAGGAGCGACTTACCTGCGTTTAGTCGGGAGGAGGTAGGGCAGGCCTGAATAAGATGGCTGTGAAATTTGACCACAGACACCAGACCGCAAAATGTTGTACGTTTTTATTCAATCGTGTGGCTTAAAGAACACTAATGTAACGGTCACGTGAAAGCCAGAATACGCCGGTGTCAGGCTTTATCTCTTCGTTTTAAAATACGACTTACTTATTAAGAGGATGAGGTCGGCCGGTTGCAAACGCACCTGGTCTGCACTCAGTACAGAGATATCATCACCCATACTGCGTCATAAGCTCGCACGCCATCCAGTGTCGTGGTTCTCTCTTACCGTTACCAATCCTGGCAAGCTAAGTGTTAAAATGTACAGATGTTAACCTTTAGCTTTATTAAAATAAACTACATTATTGAAGACCTCATAATATAGAATCTAGTGGCTATATTCTTTGCATTCAGTCAAGTACAAGTGGAAATTCCAAACATATTATTATTTTCCCTCCCCTCGGGCCTCGAATACAGTTTCGGATCTATCGAATTATAGCTCTGGAATGGAATCCGGATTCGATGCTTATAGGATCGAATCTGCCAAACCCTTAAAAATAAGTCTTTCAGAAAATTAGGCACCATGTCAGAAATTGTTTGTATTTGAAAAAGATTTGTACAAATAATTGGGTGCCCACCTCCCGTTTTCTTCCTATTAAAAAAATATACAGCATTAGAAGTTTTTTAAACGTCTTTGGGGAAAAATAATGCCAAAATCAAAGAAAAATTGAAGAAAAACAGTTGGCTTCAAGAAGATAAAAAACCGTAGGTGCCGATAACCAGAAGAACCGCTTAACGGTCAAAGGGAAGCAACCAGTGATATGAAAATCGTGAGCTAACTCTTCAGGAATTGTCTCCCATTCATTTCGGTCTATAATTTTCACGATTATGTCCCTTCGACCATAAATTTTGCAACACTTCATCTTCTCTCTCTCTCTCACAGACAGACAGACAGACAGACAGACAGACAGACAGACAGACAGACAGACAGACAGACAGACAGACAGACTGTATTGAGAATAATGTTAATGATAATGGTTATGATGATGATGTGTTGGTCGTTCCTAGAGATAGAAAAAGAGACTGAGAAAAAGAATGGGAGAAAGAGAGAGGAAAAATAGGAAAAAGGTATTGCTAGATTAGTGTCAATAAAAAACGTAGTAAAAATGAAGGTAGTAATAAATGGGAGACAAGTCACGGATGCACTAATTCACGATTGTCATTTCACTTGTTGTTTCCCTTCGACTGTTTGCTGCACCTAGCCTAACTTGTGTGGACTTTTTTCCCTACTGACACTATCAATTTATCGTCGCTACTTGTTCACTCTGAGAGTATCACCACCATTACATCAGCAATGGCAACAGCAGCAGAAACAGCACCAGCAACAGTATCACCATCACCACAACCACCATCACCACCTACGATCACTACTACCATCACCACCATCACCACCATCACCACCATAACATCTATGGTTAGGTCAACCTGCAAATCATCGTCATCATAACCTTTATCATTAACACTATCCTTAATATAGAAAACGAACGCTCACTCAACAGCATACGCACCTATACACAGACACGCATGCACGTACGCAAACGTACATACATTCACGCGTTCACATATAAAATACGCACACGTGTGCCCACGCACATACGTGCAGATGCCCACACATGCACANGACTGTATTTAGAATAATGTTAATGATAATGGTTATGATGATGATGTGTTGGTCGTTCCTAGAGATAGAAAAAGAGACTGAGTAAAAGAATGGGAGAAAGAGAGAGGAAAAATAGGAAAAAAAGTATTGCTAGATTAGTGTCAAAAAATAAAAAACGTAGTAAAAATGAATGTAGTAATAAATGGGAGACAAATCACGGATGCACAAATTCAAGATTGCCATTTCACTTGTTGTTTCCCTTCGACTGTTTGCTGCACCTAACCTAACATGACGATGTATGGAATTTTTTCGGATTATCCCCATTGACACCATCAATGTGTCGTCGCTACTGGTTCACTCTGAGAGTATCACCACCACTACATCAGCAATGGCAACAGCAGCAGAGACAGCACCAGCAACAGTATCACCATCACCACAACCACTATCACCACCTACGATCACTACTACCATCATCACCATCACCACCATAACACCTATTGTTAGGTCAACCTGCACATCATCGTCATCATAACCTTTATCATTAACACCATCCTTAATATAGAAAACGAACGCTCACTCAAGAGCACACGCGCCTATACACAGACACGCATGCACGTACGCAAACGTACATACATTCACACGCTCACATATAAAATACGCACACGTGTGCACACGCACATACGTGCAGATGCCCTCACATGCACATGTAAGCTCGCACGCACGCGCCCGCGCGCAGACACACACAATATTAGTGTTCGAGGTCTACCCCATTATCCATGACTTGGATGAAACGAAATTCCGTGTAATCTTAGGAACACAATCAAGAGAATGAGAAGCAGCGTAAAAGACACAAAAAGAGAAAGAGACAGACAGGCAGACAGAGAGAGGGGGGATGAACTGGTGTAAAACTTGTGGTCAAAGGAACATAATCGTTAAAAAGGACAGTCGTAATAAATGGGAGACAAATCATGTATGCACTAGTTATGGTTGTTATTTCATTGGTTGCTTCCCTTTGACCTAACTGCTCCTGTTTTGTTTAAAGTTGGTTTTTTTTTTCCTTATTCAGTTGTTTCTGTTGACAGCCATCAGTTACCAGCAGCAGCACCTTCACCACCACCACCAACCCCACCACTACCATCTCTACTATCGTCACTACAACTACCACCACTATAATTGCGTTAACCTAGAATCGACGGCCAATACATCACCTTCCTAACCTTTATATACACTATCCTACATAGGATTTCTCTCCTTCTTTCTCTCCCTGACAGAGATAGAAATGACTTGGTGAAAAATTTACGGTGGAAGGGACATAATCGTGAAAAATTAAGGTCGTTATATATGGGAGACAAATCATGGATGCACTAGTTCATGATTGTCAGTTCATTAGTTGTTTCCCTTTGATCGCTAGCCTCTCCTGTCTTGCTTGGATTTTTTTTTTTTTTAATTCGATTTTTCCCTTTACCACTATGAGTGCTTCGTCATTGATATTACTTTATGAGTATAACACCACCGTTACAGCAGCAATAATAATCTGGCGCCGGCCCGTAAGGAGGATGTTGGTGGGGGAATGGGTGAAGGGGACAGACGTAGGATATTAGGATCAGGCCTCACTTTCGCGCCACCCAGTCGCAGGCGGGTGGGATGAAGGGGGAACAGGTTGTGTCGTGTCGTGTCGTGTCGTGTCGTGTCGCATCCACGACGTAAGGAATGGGGATAAGAGGGGCGACCTTATCTGCGTTTAGTCGGGAGGAGGTGGGGCAGGACTGAGTAGGATGGCTGTGGAATTTGAACAGAGACACCAGACCGCAAAATGTTGTATGTTTTTTATCAGTCATACGTGATGATTGAAGAATGTTAATGTAACTGTCAGGTGCAAGCCAGAATACGCCGTTGTCATGCTTTATCTCTTCGTTTTACAAATACGACTTACTTATTAAGAGGATACGGTCGGCNAGTGCTTCGTCATTTATATTACTTTATGAGTATAACACCACCGTTACAGCAGCAATAATAATCTGGCGCCGGCCCGGAAGGAGGAAGTTGGTGGAGGAATGGGTGAAGGGGACAGACGTAGGATAATATTAGGATCAGGCCTCACTTTCGCGCCACCCAGTCGCAGGCGGGTGAGATGAAGGGGGAACATGTTGTGTCGTGTCGTGTCGTGTCGTGTCGCACCCACGACGTAAGGAATGGGGATAAGAGGGGCGACCTTATCTGCGTTTAGTCGGGAGGAGATAGGGCAGGACTGAGTAGGATGGCTGTGGAATTTGAACAGAGACACCAGACCGCAAAATGTTGTATGTTTTTTATCAGTCATACGTGATGATTGAAGAATGTTAATGTAACTGTCAGGTGCAAGCCAGAATACGCCGTTGTCATGCTTTATCTCTTCGTTTTACAAATACGACTTACTTATTAAGAGGATACGGTCGGTCGGTAGCAAACTCACCTGGTCTGCACTCATTACAGAGATAGAGATGTCATCACTCCTATTGCGTCACGAGTGATAAGCGAATCCGCCATCTAGTGTCGTGGTTCTCTCCACCAATCCCATCAAGCTAAGTGCGATATTGTCGTGGTCGACACATGCGAGTGGCGTCGAACGTGCTATCTCCAGTCTGTTGTGACAGGGTCGATTTCTTAAGGAAAATGCTTTATGCCTAGTGGGACCATTCAAGTTTATAGTTCATAGAGGTTATACTTTATAAATATACTTTGTAACTTGGGATCAAGGTTTATTTAAAAGGTAAAGAAGGAAAACTTCGATGCACTAGGACTGTATACTTTGTAATGAGGAACGCGTAACATACTGGTAGTTGATATCGAGGGCTTATTGTGTTTGGGCAAAACCTTTCCCGGATGCTGTAGTTTATCTAATTGAAGATGAATGAATGATTGAACAAAAGAAGAAAAGAAGGCGGAAGGCAGGGAAGGAAGGAAGGAAGGCAGGCACATATAAGATAATATGACATTGAGCTAAAAGAGAAAGAGGAAATGGACACTTAAATCTGTCATTTCAAGTCACAGAGGATCAAAGTTACAAAATGACCAATTGATTACCCTTTCTGATTCTCTAATCCCAAACCTAAAATATAATAGATTTACAATTTCATTGAAAAAAAAAAAAGAACACACACACTAATGTATACAAGGCGAAAAGCTTTCAACACAATGCACTTGGTAAAGCGAGATATACGGTTCCTAGGGTCGAATTAACGACACACAAGACTGAAGGATCATAAAGATGATACTGGATTAATAATAAAATACAAACTGTATAACTGAAAGTCACTGTAGGCTACTAACACACAAAAGATTGTAGGCCTATTTTGAAGATTTCTCTCTAAAACAGGCTGTGCACTTCAGAAAATTGTTAATTTCCTTGTGAAGAAGCAGATTTTAAAGAAAAAAGTATTTAAAATAAATGGTCATTGATACCAAAACGAACAAAGGCTGCTGTTTTGAGACTTCAACACAAATAAAGTAGATATTAATTCAATGACTTTATGGATACCACTCACAAGACAACCGTGATAACTTGTGTGAAACGTTCCAGTTAACTTTTTGCACGCATGTTTCGTTTCTTGGATAACCAAGAAACTGAGACCTGCAAGTAACTGAAAAGTAACAATTACTTTGCTCTTAAAAAAAATAAAGTAATTGTAACGATTACTCATTTTTCAGAAAAGTAAAGTAATTGTAACAGTTACTTTTAAAAGTAACTTTTAACAACTCTGGGTACAACTAATAGGCTATCAGCAATAACCAGATCTTTCATATTTGCAGCATATTTGACAGGGTCTCAGTATTTCATCCAGTTCAATCAGTGTCAGTCAGTATAAGGGTGAATAAACGAAAATTTTCATCAAGAATCGTAGACGTTAACTTCTATCGTATAATGGAGCATGGCATATCTCTAGGGTTGGTATTCAGGACCTCCGTCTAAACATATGAAACAAAATAAATCCATTGAAATCAGAGTCTTTAAGTTGGTGCATATGAGATATATTTTGCTTGTCTTTCAATCTTGGCGAAAATTTGATATACTTATTTCTTTACATCTGTCACTTTTTTTTTGTACTGTAAACCTGGAGCATCTAAAAAAACACATATTATAGCTTTCAGCAATTGATAAACATCAGTTTATCTGTGATCATTTTGATGTGCCTGGAGATAGGTGAGGGGGGTGGGGAGGGTGGGAGNCCGTCGAAATCTCCCTTCTCCCCCTTTCCCTACGAACATCCGCAACTTCTTTGTGCGTTCTAATGCAGAAAAAAGTAAGCCTATGTCTCTGCTGCGAAGATATATCTGTATATAATCATTTAAATTTAAAAATCAGTCTCTACACGACAGACATAACTTGCACAGAGCAGCTTGTTGACTGACCATGCTGACAGCTTGGATGAAGAAGAGACACGTTGACACACACAAGACTAAAGGCATGATCTTCAATTATTATGACTAGTCTACCATACCGTGTTGATCAAACTTGATGGAGAACAGAAGAGAAATAAGGTTACTTTTTTTTATGTGACACTGACAGCATGTGTTAGTATAACTCGTATTTAGGCTATGAAATCAAGATTATGATTGTTATATTTCTAGATTGGACAAAAGAAGTTATCATGCAAATTTTATAATAATTGCAAAAAGAAAAAAAAAACATGATTAACCGGAATCACTAATAATAAACCGAAAGAACATAGTAACCACTTCCGCCTCAGAAAGCTTCTCTTGGAAACGAAATGGCCGAAGTCGTCCAGTTCAAAAGCTAACAGCTACCTTTGTGACTATTGAAAGACTCATACGAAATCTGAACATTTGCTACAGATTTAGGCACCTATTATATCATGTGGAATGGGTTATTAAACTCGTTTGCTGTAATTTTGATAAGTTTATGAATCTGATGGATTGGCAGGTGACTGCCTGATGCGAAGTGATAAACTTCACTGGTATTGCCATAAGAAGGGAATGAGGTTTTAGATGTAATTTGATTACTTTACGTGACTCTGGAACACTGATATATCAACACCATGGCTGGAGTAATGTTTGAAAATGATGCTGTAAGTATTAGACCATGCCTATTAGAATGAGCTGATAGTCAGTGACCGTGGAATTAATATCTCAAATTCAATTAGTAGTTAGTTAGTAGTTCATTTAAAACTCTGTGCACAGTTTCTAGATCTAGGTTTGTCTCACATTCTGCTTGTGGAAGTCACATATTGATGTATCATAGCATGGATAGTGGGCCTTCAACATCACTCAAGGGGACCAAAAAACAGATGTACACATGACAGACACATGAAATTGCAAATTGCACATGATTGCAGCATGCAGTGAGATTCTTGCAATATTCATGGACATGGGAAGCATAACTCCAGTTTCACATCTGTCAGTAATGATGTAGATGTCAGCATTTTTGTCAAAACAGCCATGGCACAAGTGATGAGGGGCACTTTTTTTCTTTGATGCTGCCAAGGAGATTTTAGATTGGGAAGAGTCTTCTAATTCACATCTAATTACTGTATTGGTCAATGTACATAAATCTGCCAGTCAGTGCCTTCCTTAGGGCTGTAGTATACATCTAGGAAAGAATCCCTTGCACTTCCACATATGAATCATGAACAGTTGTATGTTCATAATGAAATGCAGTAGGGTATTGTTGTTGTAGACTGATGGGCAAATTATTGGGAAGAGGGCTTGGAGTTTGGAGATAACAGATAATGAGCAGGCAATGTATGATACTGCATGAATAGCAATTTACAACTATTATTATTGTTTTTTGTACATATAGGTACCACTGGTTAATTTTGGTATCTTGTTGGATGCAGTGCATTGTGAACTCTTCCCAGCCACCTGAAATTGGTAATATTATGAAACTTACGACAGATGTAAGAGAATGTAGCTGAAATTCAGTATCACCATGTATCACAAGTCTATGTTAAAATAAATTATTGAGTACTTTCAAAATAGTAAGTCTTGATTTGATTACAGACCCGCATCAGCAAAGCTATTCTTAGCAATAGTATGGCAGAACTGAGGGCAGCATTGAGGGATGGTGAAAACCCCCACTACACAGACAGAGTGAGTTATCAATCTGTATTTTGCTTTTCTTCAGTTCTCTCTTATCTGAATTTTTGTTTTGTATCTTATTTTTGTGAAAATCATGAAGATTGAAGAAGAAGAGAGCCTTATCTGAGTCGTGTAATGAGTGATATCTGCATTTCATTATAGCCTCTTACTTATGACATGTTAGTGAAATATGGCTTACTTAACTCTCAAATGTATATTAAACCATGAAATTGACTTCATCATTAGCTCTTTACTTAATGTCAAATGTTTTTAACTTTGACAAGATTTCTACTTTGTGTTCAAAAACTCTGTAGAGAGAAATTTGAGGTACATAGTTTGTCAAAAGTCTAAAATATAAAACAGATATGTTGTGGTTTTTTTTTCATTTAAACAGAAAGGCAACACTTATCTCCACTATGTGTGCACAATGCATCGGCCTTTCATCATTCACATCATGGTTGGAACTGGCATAGATGTGAATGCTCAGAATAGAGTAAGTAGTGCCTGCTATATTTTGAAAGATGGTTATCATGATCTGAGGTGAATCCATCATTAATGTCATGAGAAAATGAGGTGGATGTAAATCTTTCTCAGGCATGGTTGAGTGTGGTGGTGAAGATGACATTATTTCTTGCAGGAGGCAGATTGAGAAAATGATAACTGGACTTTTGCTAATAATCCAGTAAATAATTATGCCAGTTGAATTTTTTTGTAAGCTGTTAGGAAGGCTGAAATTCACAAATGATTTTGATGTTTGAAACTGAGTATGCCTCACAAGCACTTACACAACAAGGATGATAACAGTGATTTAACACTAGTAATGCTGGACAGCAGAAGTCTGTGCCATGCATTTGATGCATGTGACCAGTTACAGTGAGTATAGTCTTCATTGTAAGTTGCTGCACGCTAGATCAGTCAGTGAGGGTATTAGGTTGACTATTATGTTTCCCAAGTCAGCATCAGGACATAAATAAACTTACTTATAGCAAAATAAAATGGTACAGTAGCGGGCCTGTGTGACTGGACTGTTACTTGCTCAACAAGGGTTAACATTATATGCGGAACTTTTCATACATCATAATTTTGAAAAGACAAAAAAAGGGTGAGTTTATACCACTAAGATGATAACATCACAAAAGATATTCCTTTTGCATTTACACTGTTATATTTCTGTAATTTTTGAGTCACTTTATTTTCCATACCTATATAAACTGAATTTTATCCTTTGTGTTTCAGCATGGTAACACAGCTCTCCATGTCACTGCCCTTCAGAATGAGTGCTGTCATGTTGGAGATCTCTTAGCTGCTGGTATTAATCCCACAATAAAAAACAAGGTAAGATCCCTTTAACTCTAGATATGTGTGTGGATTTGTGAATGTGAGTAGATTTATGCCACAGTGTGAGTGTCCTGACAACAGGGCACAGAGATTGGTACAAGTGCAGTGGGCAGCTGGTAGCAGTTAAGGCAAGAATCTCCAGTAGGAAAAAGTAAATGGGAAAAAAATGAAAATGTGACTTTATTTACCCTGTAGGGAACTTGTTTTACAATGTCAATCAGTGTTATACATCTCTTTCATAATACAAACATAGTATAACTATACACATCATACATGTAATTACATAATATTACAAATGAAATACATAATAAAGTCACTGCTGGTCATTGCAATGTAGTTCAGTGGTAGTTCACCATCCTTCACATAAATTTGTAAAACACTGTTAATTCCACTTAATTGCAGTTCCTAAGTAACATGGAAAAAGTTGTGATTAAGTAGAGTGGTAAATAAGTGTTGTTTTCAGCCATAATTTGCAGGAGCAGGAAGGGAGCAACCCATTCTCTTCTGTATCCCATGTTCCCTGCTTATGAAGAACAGTCACAAAAATACATGCATATCTATCCGTGTGGTAGTTTAGGTTTTGTGGAGACATCAAAATGCCAGCAGCCGCATTCAAGGAAAAATTAATTGAAAAATTTGATCTGATAACCACAACCAGAGAGGCACAAAGCAGCCATAATCATGCTGATTTGTTGTAAAACCCTAATTCAAACAATTTAACAAACAATCCCCAATCTTATCAGTCTGCCTTCCTGGCAGCAAAGGATGTATTACTCATCAAATTAACCTTTGTGGCGCTGTGATAGAATTTATTCTCCAGTCCGCTTGTTACACTTGAATGCAGCAATAGAACATATATATATCCATCTTCTTGCTGAGTGCTGAGCACAGAATTTTGGTAGAATTTTGCAGTCCAGTGTCACTATCTGTAACAGTGAATTAATATGCAATACATTAATGTATAGGAAAAAGTATTTTGATTTAGCTGAACTGTGCCTCCTGACATAGGTGACTTGGTAATTGCCTGCACTTGAGGCAAAAAGTGGGGGCAGTAGCCATGTTGTTTAGAGGTAATCCTGACCACTCCATTTGTTTGACAACTTAAATCTTTCCACCACTGATCTTTGTCTTTAAGGTCACTGAGAAGTCCTGCTCATCCAGAGTGAAATGCATTTATCTAGTGATCTTTACACAGAATAAATATCTAATCTGTTTGCCGAGAAATGTTGTAATTAAGAGAAAGGTATGGTTAAACTGAGTTAATTGTATGACAAAGAATGGCAGTGTATTTACCAGTACACCCACTTTATGACGTCTTCAGTCTCATCGTCATAGATAACTTAGAAACAGCATATAAATTTAATGTCAGATACATTATCTATAGTAAAAAAATCTTAATTCTTTTAACATCATTGTTATCCTATAAAGGACAAAAAAAGCTCACTGAATGGATAACACAAATTATACTTGTAGAAATATTGTCATCCTTTTTGTGCCATTATGCATGTTTTAAGCCAGGACATGGTTTAGCCACAAGTTTCTGTGGCATGAAATTAAAATATAATGCCAAATATTATCTGCAGGATGGAAAGACTGCAGCAGAGATTCCCACCAAGAACATATTCTGGAAAAGCATCTATGACAAATATCAGGTAGGGACATGCAAATGACTATGGCATGTTTGCCGCATCCTTTAAGTTTTGCAGCTAATTCAGCTTAATTTGTGTGATCCCAAAATATGTAATACTGTTTCTGAAGCATTGATTTCCATTTAATCTAATATTCATATTCTTGTCAGTGAGTTAGATTATTCTCCAAATCTCACATTTGCCCTTCAAACATTGGTCCTCTTACATGTTCATTATACAGGGTCACCTTTGCATATTTTGATTAACTGTGGTGTTATCCCATGTGCATCTCAACATTACTTTTGTGCACTCTTAGTTTTCCTCCATCTCATCAACGTATCTCTCCAGTCACAGTTGTCTGTTTTGGTTACATGTACTCATCAATTTAAAATATTGCCACTGTGCTTCGAAAAAGGCATAAGTCAAACTTAATGAGATCAAGGCTCATATTGATGGATAAAAAAATTAAAATGCTTAATATTTATTCATCAAAATTGCAGTTGCAAAGATACATATTGACTGTTTTTTTGATTTGCCATAAAAATGTTTTCTCTGTGCTCTCTCAGAAGTGTGAAAAATGTCAAAGCACAATGACAATATTAAAGACTCAAAACAAAAATTAACTTTAAAAGAAGCTGATAACATCATACACGAGTAGTAAAACAGTACTCCCCCTCTTCCTTACTCCCTTTTCCCAAACTTGGTATTGTTTGCGTTATCAGTCCCCCAACTTAATTCATCTGTGTGGTTTTATATATCAACTTAACCCTTAACCCAGCCAGGAATTTTTGAAGCTGTGGCCAGCCATGATGTAGACAAGGTGCTCTATTTACTGCACAGCTGGGCCAGGGTGGATACATTGAGGGTAAGACTCTTCCTTTTATAGAGATGACATATGAAGTTAGTGAAGGCCTGTTCAGAATAGTCTTTGGTTTAAGGGTAACTTACAACATATAGTTGCATTAGAACAGTCATATGATAACAGGACTACGCATAATGTCTCTTTCTATTCGCTTTGTTATTGATGGTAACCTTTGTAGCACTAGACCCAGATTTAATTGCTTTAACTAATGGCGTATGGATGGCCGTTTCAGTTGTCACTCCCTGCCCAACTGGGAGAAGCCTAGGCTGACCTGTCCAGCTGGTATCAAAGCATTAAGGCAGCACCAGATGTGGTGTGACGATAACATGACATACAAAGCTGATGTTTTTGGGCATTCTTGTTATGCTGGAGCTGTAGCATTGTGAGAGTTAAAACTTGATTTGAAAGTACATGTAAATAACTAAAAAATTTCTCAGCTAAGCCATTAGTGCACACATACCTTCCATCATAAAGGTCACAGAAAACATTCATGTTTTTTATCCATTGCCTGGTTCCATCCACATGTCATGATTTCTCAGGCTGATGTGCAATGCACAAGAGACGATCATGGAAGTGAATGTACACATTTAAGAAGCCTCAGCATGATTGCATAGAAAAGCACTTGAATTGGTGGATAGCACAAAGTATTGTTATAAAAGTCTTACATTGATAATAAGAGCTGAAAAAAGAGAAATTTCCTCAATAGTGAACTATAATATCATATATCCCTTGTTATAGAATGGGCAAACTCTCCGCCAATTTGCTGCATCCCGCAAGTTTCATGATCTGGTGTTCCATATTGACGTACATAGTCACTCACTGGTGAGTTACAGTTTTCCATGGCAACAGTCTACCCTTTAGTTCATTTGTCTAGTGATCTCTCAGCCTCATGAGCTTGTTTCTTTAGGTCTGTGCTCTTGTTTTACCTCCTCAGCTATCTCTCCTCCATTTAAAGTTTTGATTGTGGTCTTTATGTAGATTTTCCTTATGCTGCTCAGATCTATCTACAGTATATGGTTACAGATGAATGAAATGATTTCAAGCCAGTGCTCATTGTTGTGTGATTATGCTTATGGACTGTTTAGTTATGTATGTTAACTATCATAAAGATCTACTTTAGTCTTTGTTTCAGTCTCTCCTGTATAGCACCATAGTCTAAAATGCCTCATTTTATGATGTGAGGTCAACATAATTCTTTTGATATTTCCATTCACCAGGGAGCAATATACTCAGTTTTAGAGGGTGACCCGGAGAAGGCTTGGGATTTAATGTCTCATACCAAATGTGACATCAATCTACTCAACTATGTAAGAGACAGTACATTTTGTTGCTTGGATGCAATACCTGGATAAACACCAAAATTTAGATTTTACCAAAGAAAGAAAAAAGTTGTCTCATTTCATGTCCATCCTGCTGTGGACATTTGACTGCAGTGAAAAAAAGAATTTCGGGCTGCTTAAAGCCATCACGTTATCTTATTTTTAAGTCCAAAGTCATTAGTTTTAGATTATTGGTTAACTATGTTGAATTCATAAATGGATTGAATAAGTTAGTGTGGAGATTTTTTTTTTTTTCTGGTCACTTAAGGATTATACTTCCTCGCTGAATTACCAGTTTAAAATGTTTGGAAGAAACAGTTTATTCTAATAAATAAAGAGAAAATCTAGTGTACATAGACCATGACATTAGCATGCTACACACCACTCACATGTATATCTAACATATATCTCCGCAAGGCTGCTGAATCAAGCCATATTCTTCAGCATGCAATCAAGCTGGGAGATATGAGGCTCATTCGCATGATTTGCAAGTCGAAGGTCAATGTGAATGTTTATGTCACAGTTCAAGGTTACCTCAAGGTAGGTTTCAGAGTGCTATGAAAATTTGTGAAAAAGTTGCCTTTATTCTCAAGTTGTTTTTCAGCTGATATTATGCTATTTGCACCATTTGCTAGGTACAGATCTTGAACTGACCATTTCCTTCACACCATCTTCTTACCATCTTCTGTCTTCCTGATCACTGTCCACCTTCTTATGTTCATCTTGTTGCACTTTGTTATCATCTTCCGCCTCTTTCATTTTCTTTTATCATTTTCTGGTAACACATTTTGGCATTTAATATAGATATGAATGAGAACATTTCCTCTTGAACAGAATGCAAACTGTAACTGGCTTGAAATATCTGTTTGGCTTGAGACAGGATCTCTGTATGTACTTGATCAGTTATCACAGTCTTTCCCTGGCACTAAATTGCCATTGCTGTCTTTATACCTTTTTTTTTTCAACCCTCTGGTTAAGTTATGTTTTTTGAGCACTGATGGCAAAGTCCCAAAACTCTTCAACCTGGTGCTGCCCCTAACCTTAAACTATGCAATCAGTGGAAGAGTCGAGGGATACTGCCAATTAGGGTATAGATGTCCATGTACATTTGTAGCGAAGGTATTAAATTATTTAGGTTTATAACCTGACTTTCCTTAGGCACCTTTATTTTTTGAAGTTCTTGATCCTGGCATCCCTGAAAATGTCATGTGGCTGGTGCTGAACGCAGGGGCTGATTTCAAACTGAAAGATGAAGTAAGACACCCTCTATATTCATTGTTTTATAAATGTATGAGTCTTTGAAAAGGGCTGCCTTGCCTTGCAGGACATTAAACAAAATCCAGCATGTTGTGTTGTTTACGAGCTATTTTTCAATGTGTTCATGAGTCCAAGCCTCACTGTTGGAATGTGTAAGTGTGAGAGACATGCTCCAATCTTAGTTCAACTCAATTTAGCCTAGTATTTATTGGCCAATTGAAAACATAAATTCAAACTACACTTGAACATGCGTATTAATTACTTTTGTGTACTGAAATTTTAGAGGACGTCCCAAAATTTTGGAATATACATTTGACTGATCTAAACCAGATGTTACTGCATGACTTGAAAAGTGTAATTGAATAGTGCTGGTTTCATTTACAGCATTTTCACAATAAATGTGGATGAGTGCAACAAAAGTTTTGAAGAAATATACTTTAGAAAGCACACCCATAGAGTGTCACTCCAACCTTTTCTGCTGATTCATGTTCTTTACACTGCCTTCCAATTAACCGATGGGGTGATAGTTTGCTCACAGGATGTGCATGAGCAGATCAAAATAGGTATCTTGAGGTATGGATTTATGGATACATGGGGTGTTCTCAACAAAATTCTTATATCATGTAGCAGAAAAAGTTGAGCAGCATATGTTATTTTGTCACTGTGCTCACATAAAGGACTATGTGATTTTTCACCTATGTTTGACTTAGGTCATGATGGAAGAATGCAGCAAACCTTGTCTTACCCAATTTGAGTGTGAAAGAGATAATCGTTGTTTTATGACATCTGTTTGTTGTCCACCCAGAGAGGAAGAAATGCTGGAATTTATGCTTTGGACAAGACCAACAGGAAGATCCCTTGTGAGGTGATAGCCTACATGCTGAAGAATGGACTGGATGTTTGCCAGAGGGATGCAGTAAGTAAATTTTTGGTCCGAGGTTCTCAAATGAGGTCTTAAAGGTCACACTGGAAGAGACCTGCATCAGAGTTGCACACCAAAGCATTTCAAGTGTACCACTGTGCAGTTCTCTTTAAATTTGATATGGAAGATTGCATGCCAAAACACAAAATTGTGCATTAGTTAATGTTATGAATTACCTCTTGTCACCTGACCAGGGGGAGGAGCTGTATAGACCTCATTGGTGCTGGTAACTTTTGAGGATATATGGGAGTCATCTTAAGTGGAAGAGATGCATTACTGCTGTCATGGTATATTTATGACCAGTTAGTCTGCTGAGTGATCATCATATTAAAAGATAAAGATAAAATTTCTTGTTTTTGTGATCAGCATCTGTAAATGACAGCGGCACTGTATGCTCCCCAGGGAGCTGAGAAAGTCCTAGAGTGATCAGGCTTGTCATAATAATAATAGTGTGAAGTCTTGTGAGTGGGCATAAGCCTGGATACAAGACTTATAACCCGCATTATTAATTACCACTGAGTAATCACTGTATTTTCTATGTCTGCAGACAGGAGTGACTTTGAGGGATGTTGCTAGATTTGCTAGACGAAGAGATATCCTCACACTCATTGACAAGGTAATTAATGAGTCACTGTTAAAGGCAGCACTAGTTACAAATTCCAATAACTTTAGTGTTCCTTCTGTTAAGCACATTGTGTGGAAACACCTCTGAAAACTCACCTAAAAAGTATCATCATCATCATCATCATCTCCATAGTCATCATCATCATTGATTCAAAAGTACATGAGAAAATTGTCAAAAACATCCATCCTTATATAGATGTCTATTTTTAGACATAAGAAATTTTAAATGTGATAAACAAGCTCCAAGTTGTATGTATGTATCACGTTAATAATAATGAAGACAAAGACAAAGAAGCCTAAGAAGTAACACCTTGAAGGGTGAAGTGTTTATCAGATAAGAAATACAGATGCTGGAAGAACAGTGAAAGCTGTTAATTATCATCATGATTATGGACTAAAATGATGTAATATTGATATGATACAGGTATTTTGTCTTTATGATCAAAAACTTCTTCAAGAACAAGAAAGCCAATAATATGATCTCTTTCAACGCCGGTCAGGTTTCTAGGCAGTAAAAGTGGCTGCATATTAATATTGTTCCTCAACAGGCTTATGTGAGAACCATCAGGAATTCAGATATGCCAGAACTGGAACGACTGGCTGTTATGGGCTATGACAGTTTGCTCATTGATTTTAATGTAAGACAGTGGCTCTGTTTTATTATGTATTCTATTCTGTGTGGGGGATTTTTTTATGTTATGTTATAGGATACTGTGTGATAGCCATATGTAGTGGAGATGAAGTTCTATATAGTTACAGGAAGGACTAGATCAAGGTAGGAGATTGGGCATGTTAAGGAGGAGGAAATAGACACAAGTGTGAAGAGAGATGTAAAACTCCAAATAACCACATATTAATAGATATGTGTAAGGGACAGCACTTATTAAATGAAAATGAACCTGGCATTATCTAAGATGTGAAACTAAAATAAACCCATGTTAACAGATATGTGGAAGAGACAGCACTTATTAAAATAAAATGAACTTGGTATTATGTACGATGTAAAACTTCAATTAACCACATGTTAACAAATATGTGAAGGGACAGCAATTACTAAAACAAAATGAACTTTGTATTATGTATGTTTATTAGCATGCCCTTACAGATTAAGCCAAAATGGGATTTATAAATTTCGTAAAAAGCACACTTTATTTTTTCACATTCAGTACATCGACTCCTCTTGTTTTTTTTATTGAGATCAGTACAGGGATACTTTCATTTACGCCAGTGGCAATGAAACAGATGAGGTGTTAAAGTTCACACAGTGGCTACCTAAATTTTATGTGAGTATGGCTTAATTCTGTTACTAACCTTCTTTGTTAGATAAATGGTAGCTTTTTTGAAGTTTAACAAAGTATACTTTTCTCTGTTCAAATGTTTGGAGGTTTTTGAGCATGTAGGTGCTTCAGCCCTTGTACATATTAGTCATTAGAAAAAAAAGGGGAAAAAAATCTGCACATTTAGAGACAAGAGATCTGATTTCACCTTGCCTTCCATGTCCTGTGATGGAAATATTTCTGTGGATTTTAGAATACATATTAAGAATTCATCAAGAAAAGGACATAAAAGATACTCATTTAAACAGCAGGAATTCATTCCTTGGCTGTGTGAAGATTGCTAACTAAAGATGGTTTTTATCCAGTCAGAATAGACAGTAAATTTCTCATTTTAATATGTCATAGCGTAGGATGCCTGTAGCAGTGGTACCTTGGGAACTATATGCCATTTTTTTTACATCACAATAAAACAACACCAAAATCTACCTGCATAAGAGTGCCACCTTCTTAAGGTGACATTTTTTGTAAGAAATGAGGCTCAGGTTTTGCAGTCAGTGGTAAATTAGTTTAGTCTACACAAATGTGTGTGAGAGAGAGAGAGAGAGAGAGAGAGAGAGAGAGAGAGAGAAGGAGGGAAAAATATATATACACATATATGTAGAGTGAGAGAATGTAGACATGAACACAATATGTGTATGCATAAAATCTGCACAGACTGCTATCTTCATCATATCTATGGTTCAGAATTGTTCTAACAAAAGGTACATTTCTACAATCCATGTCACTAATTGTAATGCTTCTCTTATCACAACAGCTGCAAGTACGAAAATTTCACTTTGCTGTTCGCTGCTGGTCATTGGATGATGTCACAAAGTTACTGACCACTGTGGACAGGCCAGACCTGTTGCTCAATGCAAGAGACAAGGTACATAAAATCACATACCCTTTTATATGACAAGCATAGTTACCCCTTTCAAACAAAGAACTGAAAACTGTTAATTCACACATGCATAAGCTACGCCTAATGGGTGAAAGACTTGCATTATCTTTGTCTTAGTCATCATTACTGTCTTATTTGAAGTTGTGCAGTTTCCCTCGTCCTCATCCACTCTTCCTTCCATCCTCTCACTTGTTCTCATTATCATCACAGGTCAGCTTGGTTATGAGGTTTTTAACCAAGTGGTAGACTGGTTAATGAAAACAAAATGGTAAAGCAACATTTGCCAAAAATACAAAAGACAAATAAGAAAACTCCTAATATCAGCATCAGGAAAATGTAATTAAAGGCTTTAAACCTGAAGAAATATTGCAAATTTTCATTTGTCAAATTTCATGCGGATGTCTGCGGCCATTTTAAAGAAAATTCCTTTGTATATTTCAGCCCCATCAACCTTTTTAAATGTTTATGATAATATTTCAGCCATCTTCTAAATTTTCAGATGGCTCGGGACAGTTTTGGTAAAAGAATCCATTTTCCCTTCCAGTTTTGTGAAACAAATTGAAATATGCACAACAAACCCATTTATAATCCATTTCTAACAAAATCACATATTTCTGAGGGGAGATTATTTTGTATTGATGTTATTAGAGAGGGTATGAAAATGGCATTTGTCTCCCTTGAGACCTGAGAATTTCAAAAGCTACATCACATACTAAAATACTTATAGTGCTGATTAGCTTTCTAGCATTGTGAATGTCTTGTAGAGACAAAATACCATGTACTGTAATCATATTAGTAAATAACAACTATATGTTTTGTCATTGCACGGTAGAGGTCTCAACTGACTCAAAATCATAGGTTCAGCTGTTGTGTAATATTTATAGCAATGAATATATAGTGAGTATCATTTGTGGTTGTATTGTAGGCATGTCCAACATTTCCATCTTCAGGGTGGCCGGACTGCTTTACATCTGTGTGTCTTGCACTGGAGGTTTGATGTCCTGAAGATGTTGCTGTCTCAGCCAAACATTGAAGTCAACGCTAGAGATAATGTGAGTGAACCTTACAACAACTTCAGTGGTAGTCTTGAGTTAAAGTCAGGTTAAATATTTCAAGTTTACTTCCAGTTTATACCAATGGTCAGACATTTTACTTACATAAAACACATACATAGTATAAAAGCAAATAAAGAAAAAATAACAAAGCAAGACAACATGGGATAAATGAAAGAAAGAAAGAAAGAAAGAAAGAAAGAAAGAAAGAAAGAAAGAAAGAAAGAAAATAAATAGCAATAATTGGAAATTGATCTGTTCTTACATTATATTACTATAATAATATAGTAATATACTATTATATTGTACAACCTGAATCAAGTCAAAAGTAGCTTGAACTACTATTTCTCATCTGGGTAAAGAAAATAAAACTGAAGGAATAAAAGATAGAAGGAAGAGTGCTAGATCTAGATCTTTGAATGTGTCACCAGAAAGACAATTTCTAACTTCACTTCTTTGAATTCTTTAAGTATTATGTTATGACAAGCAATTTTGCTGATTGGAGGCAAAATCTGCACTAAAGGGTTTCTGGTGCTGATGTGATGGATAGGATTTATGCTATCCTGGTGATGTTTGAATTGCCTTTGCAGTATGATATGGTATCTTTAAGGCTTGTACCTTCTAATTCAGATCAGTTCTTTACTTTTATCTGTCTCAGCTTATGAGACCAAGATCACACGCTCACTTTTAAATGTGATGAAATGTTCTAGAGGCATTTGCTTTGTCCCTCATAACCTAACATTCCAGTACCATGACAGCTGTAATTGCAAGCTGCTTCATTGTTCCTTCACCTCTGTCAGCAGAACTTAGTTTCAGCCTCAAACAGTTCCACCTCCAATTTGTCCAGGCAATCATTTTTGGCTGTAGATATATTTGGTGTGGATCTGGTGCCACTTAATCACAAGTCCTCTTAATCACAACTTTTTCCATGCTCTCGAGGAGTTGCATTTAAGGAGAGTCATCTGTATTTCACTTTTTATTTGCATTTTTTAAAACTATATGAAGGTGTAGAATATAATAAAGACTTAAAATTTTCCCAGATTGGACGCACAGCATATCACTACGCATGCTCTGTGGAAGAAGAAGATGAAAGGAAGGATTTTTGCCACATATTAGAAAGTGTTGGAGCAGACAGGGAGATTTTGGATTATGTAAGGTTCTGAAATTTCAGAATGATGTCAAAGAGAAATGTGAATCAGAAAGTGTGGACACTTTTTATTGCTGTTGCTGTAAAATACTTAGTAAGTGTTACTATCAACATCAGGGATCAGAATTTGTTTTCATTGACATTCTGAGTGTTTTGTAAACATTTGGAACAGCCCACATATAATCTGAATGACAAGAACATTTACATAAGAATAAAAGCAACATGTCTTCAAATGTAAATGCAGTCAAACCCAGCCAGGAAACCATCTGTATATTGTGAATATTTGCTGAGGCAAATGTGTTTTAGTGATGACTGTTCATACTTCTTTATATCATTGCTGGCATGGCANGTCAAATTTGATTTTGGTCGAGGTTATCACCTTTTATCATCGGAACGACGATAAGAATAAAAGCAACATGTCTTCAAATGTAAATGCAGTCACACCCAGCCAGGAAACCATCTGTATATTGTGAATATTTGCTGAGGCAAATGTGTTTTAGTGATGACGCCTCATACTTCTTTATATCATTGCTGGCATGGCATAGGGGGTATGTAGGCTACAGTCTGTCGCTATACTGTACCACAGATGTGATCTTTGCTTCAGTTGCACACATTTGCTCTGCAATAATATTTGTAATGAGTAACCATCTGCACTTTAGGTGAGCATCATGTCCATGGTACGGCATAGAGGCAGATGGTACTTACGCTCCATTCTTGCAATATTGTATAACCTCTTTGTTGCAATTGCTTGCTTCATGTGGTGGTGACTGCCTTTTTCATGTCCCAAATATTGCAAAACCCCTGAGGAAAAACCCTGTAAAAGGATACTGCCATGTGGCCAATCTGAAACCTTTCAAAGGTTATGTAAGGACTAATTTTATCCAGAGTGAATATAAATTAATTTGTCGTTTAATGGTACCATATTATAGCCCCATTCCCGCAGCCAGGGTATATCACCTTGGGAACAAATAGGCTAATATTTTTTGACGTCATAAAAGAAAAATCAGCTTGCATCAACCTACCCAGGGCGACTGCCTTTGTGAGGAATGAAGCCTGGTCACTATTCACAGGGTCTAATGCAGGTCCACTCCATGCCTGTTAAACTGAAATGTTTGTAATGTGATTGTTTCACAGCTGCTTGTGAAAAGCACAGCTAGAATAATTATGTTTGCAAGTTTGGAGTCCACACCTCTGTTTTGTAATTACCACAGTGTATTGTGAAAGAAATAATTTACGTCTCCAGAAAAATCACAAAGCTTCTTCTTACCTCAACTCTGCCAGTGCTGCACTTTGGATAAACAGGGAGAGGAAGGTGAGATAGTTCTGATACAGTTAATCCCACTCAAAAGCAAGCTATGTACTTCCACCTGCTGTGTAATGAAAATATATTTAGAACATGTAACCATTTATAAAAAGTCACTGGATAATTGGAATTCCTTTTAATCACAATTTTTTCATGTTCTCAAAGAGCTGCATATAAACAGAGTTGTCCCAATTGCCAACTGACACCAAATGATGAGTATAGTTTCCACCTGATTTCTGGATGACATTTTGGTGGTGAGGACATTGCCCTTAATGTCCTGACTTGTAGAATCCAACTAATGTGGCACTGATGTAGCATGAAAAGAAATTAATTTAAAGGTTATTGCCCTTGCTATAATCATAACTGTGCTTGTGAAATTTTCATAACCTTTTTAGAAATCTTGAATTTGAATGTTTGCAAATCAAGATGAATGAATGAATGAAAAAAAAATTCTAAACACTAACCATGCTTTTTGCATTTTTGTCCAGTGTTCTAAACTTTAGGAAGCTACATCCTTTTTACTCATCTTTGATAACAGTGTCAGTTCAGTGCAGACATTTTCTCCATTCCTTGAACTCATTGTATGCTTCAAGTAAGGTCATAAAAGGCTATATGCTACAAATGATGTCATATAAAGCTGTGCGCTATAAATGAGAATGTATAAGGCTGTATGCTACAAATGAGGTAATATAAGGCTGTATGCAACAAATGATATATAAAAATGTGTGCTATAAATGAGATTGTATAAAAAAATGTGTGCTATAAATGAGATTGTATAAGGCTGTATGCTACAAATGAGGTCATATAAGGCTGTATGCAACAAATGATATATAAAAATGTGTGCTATAAATGAGATTGTATAAGGCTGTATGCTACACATGAGGTCATATAAGGCTGTATGCTGCAAATGATCTCATAAAAAAAAAAAAAAATTGTATCAATGTTTACAAAATTTTAGGCAGGCTCTCATTCTCATGACATTATTGAAATTCATTGAGAGCTAACAAGAAAACAAAATTAATATCTAATATTTTAGAAGGAATTGTGTCTATTTATGATAGAAGAAAGATTGTGTGCCGTCCTGTTCAGAATTGTTAGAAGGTTCTGATAACATTATTTAAATTCATCCGCATACTAAAAAAATTCATGTGTAACATTTTATGAGGAACTGGGCGTCCTCATGATAAAAGAAGGGTTGTTTGCTGAATGGTTTTCACCAAATTTCACTTTTGTGGAATATGATGTTCTATATCAACATAGACAATGTATATTTTTTATAGTAAAATCAGGCAACATGGGAGACATTTGCACACAGTATGTTAGATCATTGAAATACTGAACAGTTTTCATAACAAGAATGCATTTCACATATATTTGCAGACTCGTTATGGAATGGAAAGGCAGCTGGCATGTGTGGACAAGGTAAAGTTTAACAGGAACAAGTGAATGTGAGAAGCCATAGGCATACAACAGTAAAGAAAGGAGCTTGAGTTTTTGCACGGTTGCTGCTGGCAGTCATTGTGTTAGACTGAAATTATGAGATCAACATACATACACATTGATTAGATCATCCACCATCGCTGTCCCTAAGTTTTACCATATCACCTGCTGTGCACTCTAAATATTATGAAAATGAATATAATGAAAACAAATTTTTTTTTGGATGTCCATCTTGATTTTGACAGATTTGTGCCACTTGATATGATATTTAAGAAAAGGCAAAGGGTGCCTAGGCTGGTAATTACAGGATTAAGAGAGAACACTGAGACCTTACAGGCTCATGGATTAGAGCATTGCCCACAAAATAAGCAACTTTTTTCAATTCTGGTATTGTAATGGACATCTATAAACATGTCACTGCCCATACTCCTGTACATTTGAGGGTAGAGGAGACTACCACTGTTTATTTTCTGTATACCAACAGAACCAGTGCAAAGATGCCAAGAGTTGAGAAAGATTGATACTATTTATGTATGCTGCATATTATTTTGATGAAATATAATATTTTGTTATCAAATACTGATAAGATTTTGTTATGCTCTTTGTATACTACCTTTTCAGTATGAGGAGCTTTGCCACATGATGAAGTACAGAAGAAAGGGACTAAAACATTTCAATGAGTCTGTGTGTAGGTTCAAGCATCCTGTGCCTCAGTTTGCTGACATAGTAAGTTTGGAAAATTGGTGCCTGAACTTTGATTTCAAACAGCCCCTGATTTCTAACCCTAATAATAATAAAAAAGTGTATTCATATAGTGTCTTATCTCCAGAGGGCTCAAAATGCTTTTCAGCCTCATGTGCACATACTCAAACCCAAATGCACACCTTCATGAACACACAAGACTTACATAAACAGCACAGGCACGCAATCACATATACACTCATATTCGCTCACATGTACACATTGCAGCACCTGCTTGTGTGTGCACTCAAAGAGCATGAGTCTCAAGGTCATGTTTGCATGCCTGTCTCAGATATTACTGTATGTGAGGAACAAGTGAGCAGTAATAGTACATGAGAGAGGTGACCCTCTGCGGACCCAATTATTAATATACCATCTATGAGAAAATAATTCTGTGTACAGTGGAACTCATAAGGAACAAAACAGTTATGATTTTGGAATAAGAGTGTATAGCCCACTGGAGTTGTTTGCCTAACTGAAAATTTCCAAAGAATCCAAACATAATACTTTCCTTAGATGTAGAACATGAGAAACTTTTTGTATCAGAATGTGTCAACCAGAGTTGGGGGAGGTTTGGGAGAGGTTTGGGGGAGGTTTGGGAGAGGTTTGGGGGAAGGGGGAGGAATGCAACTTCATGCTGTAATGTGATTAATTTAGTGTTATGAATTATTGCAAGTCTGCTTTTACTTGTTTCAGATAGTGTGATAAAGTGAAAAGACTATGTTTTGTCACTCTAAGTATGACGAGTGATCATGTTATGAGTGAAAGAAAGAAATATGAGCTGTGTGTGGTGACTTTGTTAACTGACTGCTAGATTTTGATTTTTTTTTTTTTTTTGAGAATTAGTTTTGATTTCCTCTTCAGTTGGCTCCCTTGATGCCTGAGTACAGGGACTTAGTGTTTGTTGCCATGGAGAAGAGGAAAGAGGACATTGCAGTGAAGTTGATACAGTTGGGAGCTGACTGGAACAGAAGAGAATTAGTAGGTCTTTCTTTCTCTCTGTCTCGTCTTTCAGAAAGAGTTATTAGATCTTTCTTTTGCCAGCTTGTCTTTGACCCCATGAGTATGGTCTTTACTACTTGTCTTAAGGAAGATAGTATGAAACATTGCACTCATTCAAAGGAATATGTTGCCTCTGTGGATGGATGCATCACCAACAGAGCTTGTGAGATAGCAGCCTTGGGGCCGCAGGCCCTGAGACTCCCAAGCGAATGGACCTACTGATGACTGAAAATTTGATTTAAATAAAAATGTAAAGAGAGGAGAAGAGAGAAAGAGAGGAAGAAAGATTGACAAAAGAAGCAAGAAATAGAGAAATAAAGCAACAGAGAAAAGGGAAAAGAAGAAAGAAATATACAGAAATAAAAAAATAGGAACGGAAAGACAGAAAGAGAGAAAGAAAGAAAGAAAGGTAGGCTGATTTACGCTGGAATTATGTAAAGATGGGGTGAAGAGGGGAGGGGGTGTAGGGGTGAGAAAACTAATGCATGATTGAATAGACTTATAGCTGGATACTTAATCTAGATCCTCAGATATCGTGATCTTATGATTGTGAAGAAGAATTTTATATTTTTTCCACTGTCTTTCACTTGCATCTGCTTAATATGGATATGTCAGGATACTCTTTGATTGTTTTGTATTAAGCATAAATTGCAATATTAAGATTAATTTCATCTAAACATAACATTGGGGCTTACAGAGTGATTCAGAATAGTGCAGATGAAAAGTTTTCATGGGCATGTGTGACTGTATTGGATATGTTCAAAGGCAACATTCCTATTACATCTCACCTGAGCCCAGTTACTTTCAGGAGCAGTTTTACAGCACGATTCCACTATTACAGTAAAAAATACCCTGCATGACTCCGTTCCTCATCACTTTGTTACTTCAACCTGCTTAATGTGAATGTCAAAGAACCTGTTGAATCATTTTGTTTATTGCGTACTGTTCAAATTATCCATGACAAGGAAATATTAGGGTCACCTGCCATGGTCTTTTTTCGTAGCACAGCAACCAAAATCATGCGTCTTAAAAGCTCATAATGCAAGTGCTTAAAAAAGGGACATCCTGCCTTAATGTGAAGAAGTCAGGGATGGAGTTGCTTGTGCAGGAACTGATAATGTAAGGGTGAGAGAGACTGTTGTTTAATCTGAAAAAATATAGAGTGTAAAGGGATTTAGAAATGCGGGTAGGAAGTAGGTGTACAGATCAGTACTTGCTGCATTTCATAATACCTTTATTAAATTTTATAAGAAAAAATGGGGACATACTAAAGGTTTCATATAGTTGCTTATTCCATATTAAAAGTGGTGTAATAAACACGCTCAAATGCATAATGAATATGTGTCTTGTATTTTGTCTGTATCTGTGCTAAGTATTTCAGCTCTAATATTCACTCATACCTATATTCCAGTGGCTTTAAGTTTGTCATAGTTAGTCAGCACTGCACCTGTTTACAGTATCATGCTTCTTTCGGCAGTTCAGTAGATCTACCACTTGTTTTTTTCACTAGTCATCCTGGTATGAGCAGTCGGGAAGTGTGTTAGGGTCATGGTTGAACACTAAGCTCACATATGAAAGTTAGGGACCGATTCAGGCAGTAGGTATTTAAGAATTAATTTGCTGTGAAGTTAGTGTCCCTGTGGTGTAGTGGTAGCACGCTTAGACTTGCAAGCTAAGAGACCCTGGGTTCGATTCCTGATAGAGACAGGAAGTTTTCTAGTTAGGTTTTTTCTGCCCTTTTTCTCAAAATTGATCCTTCATAGTAATTTGGTAATATCCCTGGTGACTCACTTCCCTAGATGATGTGTAACATTGTAAAAAATAATTATCAGACTAAGTTCACATTCCTCCCCCTTAATGATAATGGTTAGAGAATACTATATATGCCTTTCCACCAGATTTCACCAGGATTTGTCACTGATTGTATGCAGTCAAATGATGTTTTTCATGCTGAACTGAGCACTATGTTCAGAGCCTTAACTTGTACTGTAACATGTCATTGCCCATTGTTTCACCCTTGCCCCATAACTTTATGTTAAAATGAGGAACGACCTCATCTCACTGTGAACAAATCCATGAGTTAGAGTTTGTCCTCCTTAACACAAACCATGCCAAGGTTCTCTTTGTGCTTTTGCCTATTTTGGTTTGAAAGATTCTATACCTTATCTGTCCTCTCCGACTGGCTGCCCTCTTCCACCCTGATTACCCTCAGTATTGTCTTGCTTTCCTTTTCTTTGTGCTATTCCTGAAATGTTATCAATAGTTCACTTCACCCATCTGGTGAACATTAATCAAATACCCTGAAACCTGCCCAATCAGAGAAATTTCTGAAAATATGTCTCGCAAGTACGCTCATATTCTCACGTGTGCCCTTTCTTGTGTCAACCATTATGAGACATTCACCTGAGACCCTGAGATGGGTTCATGTCATAGTTATAGCTCACGTGCGTCATGGATTCTGCTTTCTACCTGCCTTCAGTCACCCCATATCCTGAGAGAAGGTCACGTCCACCACTTAATGTGAAATAATCTAATCAGGGTACACGTGATTGGCTGATCACGGTAACCTTGTTCTTCGCTAAGCAGTTGATGTGGGCTTTTTCAGTGGTTCTCAAAATCATAGCAGATATTATCCTTTTTGATACATTGTATCAGTTTCCCTATGAATGAAGATCAGAGAGAAACAGGATTATTTGCAGCCTGTTTACTGGCATGGTGATACCTAATTCCTCATAAAGTTATCACATACTAAAAGTTATCGTAAATGGCAGTGGAAACAGGGGCGAAGGCTGACTTTCTCAACAGGGTAATCATAGTTGAACATGATTGTCACTTATAGTCACGTATGCGGTATTATTCGATAGTGCTATAATATCCGTTCGTAGAGTCACATTTGATGTTCACAGTATGATACTGTAACACAGAATATGGACTTTAAAAATCCGTAGGCATCATCACAATTCCTGAAAAGCTACAACAAAAGATTGAGTAGTTAGAAACAGGTTGGCTGAAAAGGCACAAAAAAGTACAGATTAGTTACAGGGCCAGGATCGCACAAAGTATACTATCACTCACCAAGGTGTAATGGCTCCAAAATTGTAGAATTTAGGTCCAGTTAGGCTAGACCTAGCAGGCCTAGGCTAATAAACAAAACATTGGGAACACGACCTTGCAGGAAAAACCCATCCAGACCGTAGGAGAGTGACAATCTCTCAAGCTTTAAAAAGCATGACCTTTGATTGCTTGGGTAGCAGACTAACTAACATCTTTGGACAAACCGCTCTATGCTCAGCGACTCCCTCCCCCTCCCCCGTTTCCACCTCTAGCCAAATATCCAGACCTAAAACAAGAAGATACTAATTTTATTGAAAACGTAATTTTCAGGCCCAGTCTACACCATGAAGCCGAGCCCACCTTTTTGCAAATGGGTAGACCTATATGAGTCTTGCCATTGTCAAACCTTGCCGGTTTTGAGAACTGAACTACTTTTCCAAGAAGTTTTGTCATTCATGTTATTTCCCAAGAAGAATTTATGTTTATTTAGTAAGTTTGTTTGTATGTTTCCTAAAGTCAGAAACCTCCTTCATGAAAAAGTAAATCTACCCCAAGGTGCTTTCCCCAACCAAAGATTTTGGGAATCAGCTACCTTGCACTATAAAATAGGCAACGTGGCAACACCAGCACTGGACTTGTGAATGAAGATATGTGTGTGGTGAGACTGTTCATGTGGCTTTCTGTAAGTGTGGATTCATTTCTAAACTGAGCGAAAAATAAAAGTGGTCGTAAACTTATGACTGATGGCATGTCACTTGTCAGCAACAGTGTTAATTATTGTCGAATAAAGAGGCCCTTGATAATAATGAATATCACTAAACGCTATAGAACAGTGTCTCGTTTTACCAATATGTTATTTTTGTTCCGCATCACATTAAACCGCAATAGGTGAAAGTGCCACAAATCAAGCGGAGACCTTGATTAGCAGCTCTTCTTTACTAGCCGGTGGAATTTCCTTGCTTCCATTGAGTTTTTTTTGTGAGGCCACTCCATATTTGGCTGTAGGGGTGTCCAGGTTCTTCTTTATCCCTATTAATCAGTGAATAGAGCAGAGAAAATTTGAGGGGTATCAGGTTCGGAACGTAGGTCAAAGTAAGAGTAGGCCTGACAAAGAGCAAATAAATAGGATTCGGCGGTGTTTTTGTCTAACTTGCCACGAAGGCCAAAGTCGACCAACGGCATTTTCGGCTGGTAATCAGTGATTATTTGATTATATGGACCCTTCGCCCCTGAGTGGAAACTGCTTTGACTCAGATGGATTTGCTTTCGATTACTAAACATATTTACCGTAATGTTTGAAGGTTAGTAAACTAGTCATCTGCAATATTCTTGTGCAGTATAAAGTCTTTTACTTGTGAAATTTGGAAACATAATGCCCTCCATTGTGAACTGTGCAAGTGAATTCAAAATAAAGAAGTATCCCATCATGCCTCTTCTGTCCTTGTATACCCATAAATTACCATTAGAACTGGCCTTACACTATATAGAAAATGATACCAAAATTACATTATACCTCAACATGTGTAACACAGGTAAAACCTTAGAAAGACCTATGGAGAGTTGAGACTGTGCACATCTTGACCAGTAAAAGATATTATGGGGCAGAAGAAGAGGAGGAGGAAGAGGAGTAGGAGAGAGAGAGAGAGAGAGAGAGAGAAAGAGAGAGAGAGAGAGAGAGAGAAAGAGAGAGAGAGGTGGGTTGGAGATTATTGACTAGCCCTATTTTATGGTTGAGGAGAAAGTAGCAGTGGCTGTTGTGAATCATAAATTTCAAAATGTTATTTTTTTGGGGAGTGAAATGAGGCATCATTAACCCTTTCAGGCATTTGTGGGTATTATGCATTTTTACTTTTCATTTTGAAATATCTTCAGAGCATGGAATTCCAGAACCTTGACACTTTAGGTACTCTCCAAATTTTTCTACCCAACACATTGAAACCAATGATTTTGTTACATATGAGTAAACACACAAATAAGTTACATGCAGGCTTCACTGTGAAAATGGGTGAGAGACATTAAAGTGGATAGGAACAGGACCCATACTTTTCATCTGCAATAGTAATTTATTGAAACTTCCTTCGAAGTATTCATGGGTACTTTTATGCACCACATTTTTTTTGTATTAAAATTAGGGTTGCAGTTAATTGAATGCTCCACAAAATCCTACAAAGGTGTAAAATATGTTGAAAGGAAAAAAAAATATAAACTAGTATATTTCCACCATGTTTTGAAGCTCTGATGGTGGAAAAATACTAGTTTATATTTTTTAATATTTTTTTTCAGATAATGACAAGGAGATGAATGAAAATCGAGGCCTAGAAATAAAAATGCCTTGCACCCTCCTATTCAAATGCAGTTTGGAAATTTTTGAACTGCTGATATTTTTGAATAACTTACAAAGGCAAACAAATTAAACCGCTTTGAAACCTCCCACTTCCCAACAGTTTGGAAATGACATTAATTTCCGTCATGTGAATAGAATTTCCACTGATCAATTCAGCTGGGAAGAAATCAAATCAGCCATGTTCCTTATATATTTGATTAAAATTTCCTGAGTAAGGCTTGATGATTAGTTTGAGAGTATCAGGAAATGAGTCACCTCACTATGGTCAGGATCTGTCAGTCCTGTGGTTAATTTCCTGCAATAAGTGGTGGTCTACGAGTTTCTGACAATTGAAACCAAAGCTTTTGGTGTGACTGTGAAGTCTAGGAGGGGAATTTCAGTTCTTGATAGCCTTTGTTATTATTGATTTGTGAGCTACCTAGAACTTCCTTTCTTTCTTTCTTTCTTTCTTTCTTTCTTTCTTTCTTTCTTTCTTTCTTTCTTTCTTTCTTTCTTAGGTCTTATGTTTTGTAATATTTGTTTCTTTGTTTCTTTTTGTGAGTCTTTCTGCTCTTGCATTTCACTTCATTATGTTTCTCCTTCTTCTTTTTTCTCCATTACTTTCTTTTAAGGTTTAATAAACCATTTATTCAGTGACTCTTTCATCCTTTTCTTTGACCAGTGTCAGGAGATGGAAGCAGACAGTGAGAATGAGCCAGAGATGTTTGTCATGTCTGTGCTGGAGAGGGCCAGACAGCTGGGAATGAACAAAGTGATATGTGCCATTGAGAAGAGGAAAGCATATCTAGAGAAGAAAAAGGCAGAAAGGAATGAAGAGCAAAGCAAAGGGAGAAATGGAGAGATAAAAACCAGCATTGACAGAAAAAATTTGATTGAGAACGTACGGAAAGTGAGGAGAGGTGATGACGATGGCATGAGCAATGAAGAAAGTGAAGAGGGAAGGGAGTCTGTGTATTTTGAAGAGGAAGAGGTGGAGTCCGAATCTGATGATGAAGGGGATGCAAATGTTCATGGTGAGAAAACTGATGCTGTTGATGATGCTAATGATAATGATGATGAGGATGACCATTACTACAGTGAACAGAGTTTTGAAGAGATAGATGATGAGCAAAGTGATGTTTGTGAGGTTGAAAAGGCTTCTGATATCAGTTTCACATCAGATGACATCATTGTAATATGAGGGGCTGAGTGAGTACAGTGTTTTATTTGCCTGCACGGACAGGACAGTGCCGATCATTGGAAAGAAAAACATGCACTTCAAGAGTCTAGAGGGTGTGAGGAGAGTTTTAAATGTGTGAGTTCTCAAAGAAGAATAGTAATAATTAGGTTTATAAGTCTCATATCTGGGGTAATGTCCTTCATGTGCCATCACAGTATAATCCCAGTAGGTCAGATCACTCTGAAACTTTCTCAACTCCTTAGGGAGTATTCAGTGCTGCTACCATTTTACAGACAATGATCACTAGCCTTTTGACAATATCTTTCACTGCCCCATGTACCCATTATAGACACATTAAGCTGAAGAAAATGAATGGAGTGCTTTCCCATAGGACGACTATGGTAGGAAATAATGTATAACTCATGGTCTTTTAAATCTTGGTTTTAATGCTGTAACCATTCGGTCATGTTGCACCACACTCTATCACACCTCACATGAATAGATCTAGCCCAGCACTTTTACAGTCACCTCTCATTAATTTGGACTTCAAGAAGCTAGACATCTCCCTGATGTAAACATAACCTTCAAGAATATTGCATTTTCCTTATCTCTCACTAACACACTAACACTCAGTCATTCATTCACATATCTATTCATCATTGTCAGGAAGAGCATAATCATGGAAAGTTTTCTTCTAAAATTTTTTTCAAAACTGCTTATTGTTAACAGGAATAGACCCAGTGATTGATCATTGAGATAAAGATAGTGGAAAGGTTCATAATAAATATGAACAAAATACACTGGAACCAAAAGGTTTGAATTACCAGATGGACATAACTCTTCATGGACACTGTCTTTTGCCTCTGATTTTCTCTTTGTGATCTTTTTTTTCTTGATTTTATTGTTATCTTAATGTTCTTGTTGGTAAATATTCTTGCTACAGACATTTATTGATCCACTGTATTTGCATGCTTGCTGTTATTTTGGTATATTTGCTCTTGTCACTGTTGCTGTCATGATAAATATACCCAAATATCCCTTTTACATAAAAACATGTGATGTTCTAATTTATTTTATGTGAAATGTGAGCAGTTGAGAAGTGCGTCAGGGTCACAGATGAACTCTAGGCTCATATGTGAAAGTTATGGAACATATTCAGGTGGTAATTCAAGGTAATTTAATTCGAGAATTAAATTGCTGTGAAGTTAGCTTCTCTGTGGTGAAGTGGTAGCATGTTCAAACTTACAGCCTGAGAGACCCTGGGTTCAATTCCTGTTAGGGACATGAACTCTTCTAGTGTAGATTTTTTCGGTCCATCTTTTCATAATTGATCCTTCACAGTAATTTGGTAAAATGCCAAATGACACACTTCCCTAGATAATGTGTAACAGCTTCTAAGAAAAATGATCAGACTATGCTCACATTACTCCCCATTAATGATAATGATTATATAATAGAATATGCTCTTCCACCCGATTACATAAGGTTACTCTGTTTACAACTCATGCTTAGCACAATATTCTCTGCATGCTTAACAAACTCCATTTTAACAGGGTTTTGTTTAATATGAAGAGTACTCTGGATAACACAAATCAGCCATTAGCACCTCTGTAGTTTGGTCCAAAGGGTGGATGTGTTACCATGTTTTCACTGTATTTCACAATATTCATATGACAGATGTATACGAACTTTCACTTTGAGATTTGTAAACCATTCTGAAAAAATGCTAGTTTTGCATAAAGGGTTCTTGTACTGTGCAAGCTTGTACTTAGCACTAATTGTTGTTTTCAGTGATAATGTTCTTCGTTGCTGTCAATGATCGTTTTATGGTGTTGTTGAAAAAGATTAGTATTCGAGGTGGTGCTCAAGAGTTGTTGTTGTCTTTGAATCTGGTTTGTTGCTATTACTGTTGGTTTTGTTCTTGTCTGTGCCATAAGTATGGTCTTCCATCGTCTCCGTTTTTTTCTCACCATTGTTATGATCTGTCTACTTTTGTAAAAGTCTTGCAACCACTCAAAATGAGGCTTGTGTAGCTAGACTATGCACTGAGATACCAGGCTTTGTAAAGATGACAGGGGCCACGGGAAATTGAATTTGTGTTTATTGTGGAAATCAAGAATAAAATCATTTCTCTACACAAAAGCTTTGATTTTAGGGTAAATCTTCAGTGGATAAATCTGAGTTTTTATGAGGCATATTAGATGTATTATATAATATAAAGTTGTTTTTCAGTCATGATTTTCTCAGAATTTTGTTCCGTTGCAAGGAATGACCCCCTTGCACCACAAACAACCATGTCTCAAATGACAATATTGCTAAACCAGAAAACTGTTACATCTAATGAAAGTGCACAAGTTAAACTTCCATATCATGTCAAAAGCTTGATAAAGACAAAAATTGACTTAAGCCTCACTTTGAAAGGTTGCAAGTCAAACAAAAAAGTCTATACTTTAGATCAATCTCAGTATTCATCCATTATCAGTGACACATGAAGGGAACATGCACTAGCAATTACATGCTGTTGTAACACCCCAGCCAATGACATCGAATTCAAGACCAGCCTTTCAGTATTTCATAACATTACTTCCCTTTCTTTATCATGTAGTGAAATTTCAGATATCTGAGCTTGAAAATGGCATCAGTACAACGTTCCTGTTAACCTCTTCACTGTATAGGATTTACATGTACGGACTTACTTTTTGTTAGAAACAGATCTGTTTACAGATCTCTTAAAAGTAGCCCCGGTATGACAAACCTTTTAATATCCTCACTAAGTATGATGAACATGTATGTTCTTGCCCTTTGCAAAAAAGAGCTCATAGACAAACCACTAGGTCCCAGCAGTAGCATTCCCATGTCCATTATACTTACTGGTATGTCATATGTAATTTCCCATGCAATGAATTCATTTTACATATGGGTTGATGAACCCATGGTAATTTGTGGCATTAGTTTTTGAAAAACATGATTTAGTAAAGGGTTTAAAATTTACACTTTTTATAGCAGGTCTTTTGATGTACAATGATTATATTTTTTTGTTTTTGTGGTAAAAATTTGCAAATATAAGTTAAAGAAGTGTTTAAGCAAGGCTTTGGTTGGTACTTTATTCATAGCATTTTACTGTATTATTTTTGTTTTGTCCAGCAAAGACAGTGTTATAGATTTCAGTCTGTATTATAATGTATTATAACAACTATCTGACATATGTATATATATCATTATGAATGAAAAGTTTGTACATAACAATGTTTGGCATTCTGACAACAGTTCCCCTTCAAGCGAATAAAGTGGTATTTATTTGGTATGTTGTAATTGTCAATTTCATATGTGGAAATGGAAATAATGTACAAAATATTTAATAAGAAAGCAGTGAAAAATAAGGAAACTCTACAGGATGAGTGGTGTAAAATGATGGTGTGCAAAAGAAGACCATTAGTATCTGAATCCAGTTTCCATAGGCAATGGAAATCTATGTGACTCCGCAACACGTTTCAAACCAAGTGAATGCTGAGTGCTTTCTAGGTAATTTGTGCTATGGACAGTCCAATCTCCTCACCAAACTAAGCAAAGCCATGAAAAAACTGAGGGACAGCACGCACTCAAGAACTTCTTTTGCCTCAAGACAAGATGCCTTTTCACAAATCTCAGTTCGTGCAGCAAACAGCCAATTTAAAGATTTGAAAATTGTAATTCTTGAACACTTCCCCTCTCTCGATATTGGGTCTCTTCAGGCTTCTTTCTCTTCACCCTAGTCTTTAAAAACGAGACTTAAGGAAATCATTTTGATAACGATGGCGAAGTCATACCAAATTGTGAATTATGTAACTGGTAATGAACAATACAGTGTTTTGTCCCCAAGGACTTTTACCAGCTATGCAGAAGTACTCAAGTGTCATTTCAGATGATGGGTGCACTATGACTGAAAAAGAAAAGGAGTAAATTGTGCAATATAGCATCTCTTTACATCTTTCCCTTTATCTTCACAATGAGCTAAAAGACCTATAGCAAGATCTTGTAAACTCTACTCATATTCTCAAATCACAACTAGCAATATGCTCTTGGGGTTTTGGTTAAAGAGAGGTGTAGCCATGTTTTGATGACGCAGACAACTATAGCTTGCGTCATTTAGATGCCTTTCTTCTCTTTCGCCTGCTCTCTCTTTCTCTCTCTCCCTGAGCATTTTTAAGTGACCAGAATACCTTGTTTAAATAACAATGAGGCATTTGGTTCCAAGTTTATAGGCAACCCTACCCCGCTGTGCCCTACCCCACCCTCACCTCCTTTTCTGAGTTAAGAGGATGCCTATATCACCTGGCATAAAACTATGCAATTTTAAATAGTCCCTATAATAAAATCAGAAAACTGGCCATGGGGAGGGGGTAAAGGGGTTGGATTTTAATTTCAAAGCCTTAGATAGGTGCAAATACATGTGTAGAATAGGTGAGGTTTAGCCACTCAAGTATAAAATTTGTTGTTATTGCTAGGTGGGTAAGGTTACCCTGTTTACTGAGTTAAAAGGCCTAAAATATTAGACACCCTGCTTCACTGCCTAAGCTCTCAATATCTAACTGGTTTAGGGGCGTTTTTCTTTGTGTCAAAATTTGGAAGAAGAGCTAAACAACATGTTTAGAAAGTATTTTGGCCTGGGACCCCCGGATAAGTTCATGAGAAGTGCAGAACCTAATATAGCCAACAGTGAAAAATAAAACAAAACATTGGCATCTTCTTACCTTTAAGTATTTTGAATCTTGGAAAGAGTAGAGATAAACAGAAGGGCCGCATTGTGTGTACGGATCATTGTGCTAAATGTACACGCTTTCCTTCATTATTTCCTTCTATATTATATACCTTCATCTGCCAGTGTGTCGGTATTCTGAATATAGTTCGATGTTGCAAATATATCAGTTTTCTATCGATTGAAGGAAAACCCCTAAGCAAATTTGTTTTCATGAAATATTAATATTTCAACTGTATTCGTTCATTTCAAGCAATTATCACTACTAGGTATACGTTTTAAGAACTTTCATGGCCAAAATAACCTGATTGTTTCAGGATAGCATGCCAAATTTTATAGGAATGAAAGGTTTGAAGCCGATTTTTTTTTCTCATGTCGAAAGCTTTACATAAAAAAGTCCAAAATTCCTCTTTGAGTTGGTGGGTAGGGAATGGGTGGAAATGGGTAAGAGAGAGGGGAGATGAAAGGTTTTCCACTCGTAGATCTAGAGCTACTTAGTATTGTTAGTGGAAAAAAGGACATTAATACCGGGCTGAAGGTGGTTTTAATATTTGATAAACTAACGAAGCCAAATAATCAAGTGGTTTTTTTTTTAATGAAAAACAAATCTCACCAAGGTAACAGCCCTCTTATTATAACATAATAACATACCACATTTATTGAATATTTTAAATGTTAAAACAAGACTAACATTTTATAACACTGTCTAAGCTTAGATCTAATGGTTGGTCAAACTCGTTGCATCTCATTCTCACTCCAGTCGTTTGTCTTCTCTGATATCATTGCCTTTTTCCTCAGATGATCTTTCTATCTGTTCTTCTGTCTTCTTCTCTCATGTGGCATTGATGAATAAACTACATTCTCTACCCTATTATTTTTGAAAGACATGGGATACAGCGTTTTTGCTTTGCAAACGTGACTTTTTAAGTTGAAAATGTCATTAATTTCTTCCTGATGATAGCTCACTTTAACATGAAATAATCTGAGGTAATGATGTAGCAGTTTGTGTGCCCTATTTTTTTTCAGCATCAATTGCTTTATTCTACGTCATAGCTTTTAGCGCTTCTTTTGGTATTGTTCCGCTGCGCTGGCGAATAGTCGACCGGAAGTTCATTTCCTTTTTGTCGCCACCGCAGGTCACAGCCTCGAAAGACCACCTAGAAGATTAGACAAACAACACAACACAGGTTGAGAAATCACACGGATAGCTTAAATCGGGTATAATAACTGATGATAGATATTAAGTTTGTCGGCAGTGACCAGGGTCGTAGTTTACACTAAAAAGTGTGTTCATGAGAGAGAGAGAGAGAGAGAGAGAGAGAGAGAGAGAGAGAGAGAGAGAGAGAGAGAGAGAGAGAGAGAGAGAGAGAGAGAGAGGGGGGGGATATGGGAAAAGGAATTCCGAAAGAGACTCACACCCTTAACAGGAACTCATGACCTTACCGTCACCCCGAACTCTGAATTCTAATGCCCATCGAGATAAGAGCGTCAGTTAAGGCGAGTTCGTGACACTAATATCCGTCAAGACAGGAGCATCGTATGGAAGTCTCATTCGGAATTTCCCGCGGAGGGAGAAAAAAGTCAATGTGTGTGTGTGTGTGTGTGTGTGTGTGTGTGTGTGTGTGTGTGTGTGTGTGTGTGTGTNCCTCTTGAAAGCTGCCGTTCTTTTATTTTGTGGGCGGTCCCTTGCAGATTTTCACCAACAGAAATATGTAATCAGTCTCTAAGCAAGCTAAGATAGCTGGACCCATTGCGGAAGAGCTATAAAAGAGTACATTGACTTACAAGTGGTGTTTTCTGTACTGATATATTTGTCTCATTTATTAGCTTACATACCACCATTGACACTTGTCTCATGCTCCTTCGACACGAGACCGTGGATAGAACGTTCCACTAGTTTAGCAACTTTGAAACCGTATTTATTATGGTGGCTGCCATTTTGCCGAGCTCCTACTTCTGGTGTAATGCAAAAGATTCCATTCTGTAACTCATTATTTTGAGCATCTGGTCTCCTCCTCGTGGAGTTAACGCGCAGGAGCAAACAACTAACCTAATCCTCTCTCTTTACATTTCCTTCCATGAATGATTTGTTCGCTTCATCCCTTCCCGCCCCANCCCCCACCCCCCTCCCAACCACCCCCTTAGTTAACAGCTGTGAATGCCCAATTTTTAAAAGTTCTTGACAAAAGTTTCAAGGTGAAATGAGTGCAAGTAATGATTAAGTTGCTGAAATTTGTGTTGAAATTAAATCTGGTCTGACGTTGGGTAGCAGACTTATTATGTGACTCCATAATATATGTAATGAAACAGTGAAGTGACAAATCTACTTCTGTACGGGTACCTCTGACAATGCAGGTGTTATAATCAATAACCAGGGACGTAGCGTCCATGTAATCTATGAATCTAAGATTACCAAAATAATATCTATTTGTCTAATACAATTTAATTAATCTTCATGTTCAATCATCACCTTCGTCCTATTTCACCTCCGAGCCATTTACAGGCATTGACAGTAAGATTTTTGTCAACGGGAGACAGTTTTCTTGGCCGATAATCTGAGAGCCTAGACATACTGTCTGACAGATTCAGCGCTCCCATAGCCACAGTGCAATGCATCCAAAGGCAATGTAAAGAGAAAAACTATAAAAAAAAGGTAGCAAATAATCTGAGAGAAAAATTTGCTTACCCGCTGTTCTGACGGTCTTTCGTGTTTCTTTTTACACAAGATCTCCCTGCACGACTTCCATTTTTTTTTTTCTTTCGGCTGCGAGATGTTAATAGTTTAGACCGTAGCAGAGGTGCCAGATTTGGCTCTTTTGGAGCCAAAAACCAATTTTAAAAAATTCAGCTACTATTGTCTAAATCTTGTCCTTTCCCTTCCCACCCCACCAAAAAATAAACAAGCAACGATAGAATATAAGTGCTAGATTACCAGAAAATTCATCCTCGCTACGCCCCTGTCAATAACAACAAAGCATTCCAATCGTGCATGATTAAATAGCCGTGACACAGGTTTCAACCCTATGCTAGTGACAAGACGATCGTCTGTTGAAAAATACATTGATCAACCGTTTGCAGTTTACCACAGGTGACTTTGGAAAGAATGAGAAAACCCTGGAACATTCCTGAGGAATTTAGTTGGATGAAAGGTAGGGGCAGATTTAGGGGTAAAATTAAAGGCAGGCATTTCAGTCGGTAACATTAAGGTATTCTAATCGTATACGATTAATCTGCCTTGACAGCAGTCTCAACCCTATGCATATGGCAAGCTGACCATCTGGTTACCATAAACGGATCAAGCGTTTCCAGTTCCAGTTTGCCTTCAGTGACCACGGAGAGAAACTGGAAAAAAAAACGCTGAAACATTTCCAAGATGTTTAATTTGAGAGTAAAGTTAAAGTCAGGTGTGATAATCAAGAACAATAAGGCATACTAATCGTCACAACCCTATGTGACAAGTCAGCAATCTGGTGCCGATAGAAGAATCAACCGTTCTCAAAGACTTAGGGACAGATTTAGGAGTAAAGTTAAAGTCAGGTATGATAATCAAAAACAATATTAATGCATTCTAATAGTCTCAACCCTGTGTGACAAGTCAACAGTCTGGTGACGATAAAAGAATCAACCGTTCTCAAACACTCCCAAGGTGTTTAGCAGGATGAGAATTAGGGGCAGATTTGGGGGCAAATTACAGGCAATGTTGTTAGGGTGAGGTAGTGAAGGTTTGGGGCAGGAGAGTGGGGTAGGATTAACGATTAAGGAGAGGGTTGAGTTAAGAAGAGAAACAGCTTCTGTGACGATTTCAGAAAAGTCTAAATATTGCGCAAAAACAACAACAACAACAACAACAACAACAGAGAACTAATGCTTGGCACAACGCATTATTTTGAGCATCGTTTGACAAACAACAAATAAAATGAGAGGACCTCAGTGGGTCTCAAAAACAAACACTCTTTCTAATCATTGGTCTTTTCAGCGATTCCTCGTTTTGCAGTGAGATGCATGCGTGCTGATGAGAATTTTCCTGTTCACCTCAACACTGATGTTGGAAACTCCACCAAAACGTAGGTAAAAATAGATTTATTCTTCTTGTTTCTTTAGGGCTTACGGTGGATAAGTTCTTTCTCTCTGATCAGGGCTGAAGTTAAGATAATTATTCTTTTTATGTCAGGGCTGAAATAAAATATTCCTCCTGTTAGGTCGGGGCTGACATAAGGACAATCGCTAAATAGAGGTCTCGATTGGTAATGAAAAAAAAAAAAAATAGGGACTGTTTGATCTCTGCAATGGGACAAAATGAAAAGCCACACCCCTTCCTTGTATTCTGTGGCCAGTCCTTAACAAAGGTAGACCTACTCTTTTAGTTCATTCCCGCCAGTCTCAGTGAGGAAGGTGCACACCTACAGAGGCTTTTATTAGAAATGTGTTGTCTTCTTTACTAAACCGAAAGAAAAAGCTCGGCAACATGACGGCAACTTTCTACAGCTTCAAGTTTGTTAGTGGAACATCTTGCCAACAGCCTTGTGTCGGAGGAGGATGTGGCAAGAATCAACAGTGGTCTGTATGCTAACAAATAAGGCAAAGATACACCCATAGCAAAAATCATTCGCCAGTCAGTGCAGTGTTTCCAGTCTCTTTCGCATTAGTTGCAGCCATCTTGGCTTGCCTAGAGACTGATATTTCCTTTGCTAAGAAAGGGGTGTGGCGTCCCATTTTATCAAATTGCAGGAACCAAACAAACGTAAACGCGAAACATAATCAGATGGTCCCGCAAAAAAAAGTTTACTTACTTCAAAGCTTACTAATTCAAGAGTTAACAAGTCACTGAAATGTATGTTTGAGCACATTAGACGGATATGCAAATTGCATTGACCTAGATGCTATTCTCTCCGTCACTGCAAAGTAAGTAAATTCACGTCAGAAAAGTCGTTCCGGGGCTGTCTAGAGGCACATCGGGCTTGTTATAGTATTGTGAAAGGTGCTTTTATGATTGTTTAACTTCAACATAACTATACTACATGGATATATGAAATTTTTAGCATTAGCAGAGAATATCTAGCCCACTAATGTTTGCTTAAATTTAAATGCACATGAAACAGAATTTGATTTATTTGATTTGGAGAAATCGGACTTTGAAAGACCGTCCGAGATAATTATGCTTATGATCTGTAAATTGTGTTTCAGTAGCAAGATATTTAATACTAGTTGCAAGGATCATATTAACTCTATAATGAAAGAATCGATTTTAAATCAAAAGAAAGAAGAAAGCTTAAGAGCAGAAAAAAAAACCAACAGATTTTGAGACTCCTGTGTATTGTGACGTCCTAAGCTATAGCTTGTTTAGTATAATTATTGAACCAACGCCCGGCACTGTGCTCATCTATTGCTTTGTAGTTGGAATCTCCTCTGCCAGGACGCCACGTACTTTCGAACCTCAGCCAAAGTAGTCTCATCTGTAGGATGGGCAGTTACAGCTAGTAATTTGTAATGGGATAATTATAACTGTACTTCTCTCCATTTTGAAGTTTTTGCGGACTTTGTTGTACACGTACTAGTAATCCCGTCCAGTAACTGTTATGGTGTATTCCATTCATCTTGTCACTTTACTATCACTATACACAACAAAAAAGACAGACACCAAATACACACACTCACACCACACTCACACACACACACACACACACACACACACACACACACCCCCACACACACACACCCACACACACACACACTCACATACGCACACACACACACACACACACAAACACACACACTCTACACAATAGCACGTGTATACATATGTACACATGTTTCTTCCGATCTTCCAGCCAAAACAGCACACTGATATTGAAGCCCTCTCCCGAGTTGTCAACCTCCGTACAATAAACAGTCACAGTCCGTCAAAATGAACGCCGAACCATGCCCCATCTTTACCGAAAAGGTCAACTACTATGAAAACCCATTGAACTTCCGACCTCTGCAGGTGGGTGAATCCAGGAATCGCGCAATATTGCAGAGTAATGACAATTTTGACAATAGTGAAAGATTCATGCTAGATTCTTGGGGGAATTGAAGGAATGAAAGCATGTTTGTGGTATCGATCTTCAGAATATTGATATCGTCGGCTTCCGGATCCCGTTATCAAAATTTATTTTTAAGCTTGGACTGTATGCATTATCATTATGTGATAAAACATGGCGTTTCTGCACTCTTGTCTTATATTTAAGTGGATAACATTTGGAAATAAGGGCAATTTAAAATCAACAATAACATTTGAAAATAAGGGCAATTTAAAATCAACAATGATTAACTAGACTAGCCTTTGTCATAAACGATTCAATCACTTTGCATCATATTACATTATGCCGTCGTCAAAGTAACGATCAATGTGTTAGCCATAGTTTCTGTCTCTGTTTGAGAATAACCGGTCAGATCGTTAGACAAACAGGTAGGCAGTTAGGCAGGCAGGCAGGCAGGCAGGCAGGCAGGCAGGCAGAAAGGCAGGCAACAAGCAGGCAGCAGTCTGGCAGGCAGGCAGCAGTCAGGCAGGCAGGCAAGCAGTTAAGTAAATGGGCAATTAGGCAAGTAGCAAGCAGTCAGGCGGGCAGGCAGGCAGGCAGGCAGACAGGCAGGCAGGCAGGCAGGCAGGCAGGCAGGCAGGCAGGCCGTCCACTAGTTATAAGGGGTGTGCAAAGTAGAAGTTTTACAAACAGTGACAGTAGCTATTTACATGCATTTATAGGATGTAAGTAATGAAACAGCGGTGTTCCGAGCCACTGATCTGCATGGGCCATTCACAATGACCTATGATGTGGTGTCAGTGTGGAGTTACTCCCTGTACTTAGATGGCAAGAGACTGGTACACCCTTACCCCTCACCCTAAGTATTTCATTGCCCGGGATTTTGAAGAGAATAGGAACACGGGGGCGCGGATAAAAACGAACAGATTATGAGATGTTTTTTGCCTTATTAATAATAATAATAATAATAGTAGTAGTAGTAATAATAATAATATGGTTTGAAAGTCGTTTATTCAAGCTAGTGCCCGATCATGCGACTTCACTCCATTGTAACTTCAGCAGGCCAGGTGACTCCTACACTTTATCAACTGCCTGGAGAGCATAAAGTGCTGCTGCCATTTACAGGAACAGAATACTAGCATTTTGACAGTAACTTCTACCGCCTATCGCCCGGTACCCATCATACAGACTTCTAGACTGAAGAAAATGTGAATACTGTAAAATGCTTTCATTTTAATTTACAGTATGAGCGTGGCTGGGAATCGAACTTAACGACCTTTAGGTTTTAAAAATCTCGCAGTTGACTTGCAGGACAGAGCTGCTCTATCGTGACATTTTCGCGTGATCGTCCTTCGCACGTGTCCTCCTCAGTTATTTTCCTGACCCTTTCACTCTCAAGAGAGACGTTAGCGCATACAGGAGAAGAGATCAGGTATCAGACACATTCGAGACATGTTTTTTTTTG
>JAWQUT010000271.1:1031909-1050786 GCA_033807755.1 Ellobium chinense
TGTGTGTGTGTGTGTGTGTGTGTGTGTGTGTGTGTGTGTGAGAGAGAGAGAGAGAGAGAGTGTGTGTGTGCATGTGTGTGTGTTTGCGTGCGTGCGTGCGTGTGAGTGAATGTGTGTGTGTGTGCGTACGTGCGTGCGTGCGTGTGTGTGTGTGTGTGTGTGTGTGTGTGTGTGTGTGTGTGTGTGTGTGTGTGTGTGTGTGTGTGAGTAGGGGGAAGTGATGGGAAGAGAAAGTCATCACGTTCTATGGTCTATGTAATGGACTATGGGTTAGTAAGAAACTACATTTTTGATGAATGATTATGAGAAAGGCATCGAGAGGGTGCTGACTTATTTTTTTTTAAAGACACCGTAGCATGGAACTAAGATGGGTGGGGGTGGGGGTAGCTTTAATGTGATTTCGATCTCATGAGGCGGGATAAACAAGTCACTGATGTCATCCCGTTTTGTTAATAATTTTTTATGTGAAGATCATAGTATTCTCTTTTAATCCTTGATCCGCTGTAAGGAGGGTATAACACAATGAAATACAATGTCAAGGTCGTTCATAGGATTTTTCCGGGATCAAGCTCAACCGTCCCAGTGAAGAAATTTCTATCAGCCTCATTTGGGTTACTTGGGTAACGAACTGTGGCGGTATATATAAGTCAACAGTTAGTTAACATATTGCGTTAACCAGAGTGAACTCTGTTAATGTAATTGGAGTTTCCCGCAGTTACCGCAGTGCGTTAACTAACGTATGAATTTTGCAAACAGCCACTGGTCTTTTATACTCTGGACAAGCTCATACCTGCTCAGCCTTCCAAATCAAGGTGCCATATTATGCAACGAAGAGTTCTAGCATTTTGTTCTTCCTCTGGTAGTTTGTCAAGCTTTTCTACGGGTTTGCAGAATGCACGTTTCATGCACAGGCAAATGAAGAATTAAATGCTATTTTCAAATCTTTTCTTTGAAGTTACCACAAGACAGACATAGACCTAAGTATGCGCTTTTCTTCCATTTGTGACACAATTAGATGTTCCCGTGAGATGCTGTCTGTCTGTCTGTCTGTCTGTCTGTCTGTCTGTCTGTCTGTCTGTCTGTCTGTCTGTATCACTGTCTGTCTGTTTGTCTGTCTTATCTATCTGTCGGTCTGCCTGTTAGTCTGTCTGTTGATGGATCAATCGATTGGTCGGTCGGTCATTCGGTCTGCCTATTCTGCTAGTCTGTCTATCTGTCTGTACATCGTTCTCTGATAATCTGTCTACTTATCTATCGTCTAAAACGGATCAAGCAATTACGACAGATCTGTGTGGATGAAGTGCTCTCTCTTCAAACCTCTCCTTCGCCCCCAACCCTATACTCCGACTGTTGACTCGCCACGGCCCTGCAGCTGGACGGCCGTCTCAAGCAGGTGACAGGTGCCGTGTGAAGCCAGGTTCAGTGGTATTATTAAATCAGGCGCTATAACTCTAAGCCTACTGTGTTCACAGGGGCATGAACGTGTCTAAGGCCGTCTTGGGTAGCTACGCGATAGTGGGAACACCCTAGTGAAGATCACAGACCGTTTGTGCTTGCGAGCAGGGGGTAAGGCAGGCACGGTGCCAGAAAGTTTCGAGCGGTCGATCGCGAAAGGCCCGAAACCAGATCCGGCCTAGGGTTGCCAGACTTTGTTTAGAGCAAGAGCCAAATCGCATACTATCGAAAAGAGCCGAACAACAACAACAACAAAAAAAATGAGCCAAACCATGTTCGGAAAGGCCCTACTGTAACTGTGGTAGGAATTTAACATAACACAGAAATGTACTACGAAATGTCTTTGTATTAGATAATACGTAGGTATTATTCCTTCCTATATACATTAGAACAATCTAATAAGAAATTATCGTGATATGGAAACCGAGATCGTTCTTTGATTCATTTTCGCAATGCAATTATCATGCAAGTCCGATTACTTTAAGTACCGACCAGCTTGAAGTACACCTACTTTTTGTTTATAAGAAATTAACCCATTTTTACCTAAATTCCTTGGAACCAAAACAACAACAACAACAACAACAACAACAACAACAACAACAACAACAACAACACCAACAACAACACCAACAACAACCAAAGAGCCAGTCAGTTATTTGAGGACCAAGGACTTTTAGAAAGGACCAAAATCTCATATTTGGCTCTGAAAGAGCCAAGTCTGGCCAACGTGTTTCGGCCGTCAGGCTTCGTCGTCCAGGCGTTCAGTTGGTCCCCACTGAGGTTAGGGAAGGTTGGTTCACCGTTCTCTGTGCAAGGTGCAGCTGGAGATGACAACCGAAGTCTCGCAGGTAAAGCCAATGTCTAATTTACCTTTTGAGTTAGCGTTTAAATGACTTACCTTTGCTGACAATTGAACTGATTATTTGTAGATTGAGGAGGAGGTGTGAAGGGGAGGGGGAAAAGGGAGAGAGAGAGAGAGAGAGAGAGAGAGAGAGAGAGAGAGAGAGAGAGAGAGAGAGAGAGAGAGAGAGAGAGAGAGGGAGAGAGAGAGCGAGAGCAAAACAAGAGATGGAAAGAGAGAGAGAGTGCGTGATTGAATGAGAAAAAAAAAAGAGGAAGAGACTGAAATTGAAATATTTTCACTCGGTGGGCGATTTCCTTATTAACAAAAGCATACAACACAAATGACATGCCAGATCTTCACAGTAGCGGATCTGCATCCTTGAACCAAAATGCATCTTACAGTATTTGAGAATGAAGTCGATGAGAAAAGAAAACGAAAACAGTGGACAATGATATAATGAAACATCTGATTTTGTATACGTTATGTCAGATGTGTAACTTTCTGACAATACTATTTCTTGGTCAGTTTTCACAAAGCTATGTATGTAGATAAGGTGTCGCTTGAAAGGTTTTATAAGACATGCCGTTATATAGAAGCACAGACATAAGTGTCTTACCTACAAAATTAACATTGTACAATATACAGTGTTTCTTATACAGAGGTCGATGTCATTATCAAATTTTCTATCTAATTCAAAGCTAAGAAGATTTTTTTTTGGTTAGCTGAAAATATGTTCGTGTACTTCAACATTATGTAAGCAGTCAAATCTAAAAGGTTCTGGGGAGGGAGGGGGAAGAAAGAGAGAGAGAGAGAGAGAGAGAGAGAGAGAGAGAGAGAGAGAGAGAGGAGAGAGAGAGAGAGAGAGAGAGAGAGAGAGAGAAAGAGAAAGAGAAATAGAGGAGGAGGAGGAGGGATAGGCAGGTAAGAGAGGTGGGGGATTGAGAACGCATAGGTCAATGTATGTATGTATATTAATGTATATATATATTTATTTGCCTTTTGTTCTTAATATCTTCGTTGTCTTACCACTTTAAAGGGCTATGAGGTAAGGGGAAGGAGTGCTGCAGGATGAAAGAGATGCAGGAATGCTGATCAATAATTAGATATACATAATGCATTTGGCTAGTCCATACCTCCATTTGCTGTCACGCCATCGATGTTGTCTGCTTACCGTTATGCTCTGTCCTTAGCCTATGTCTGCAGTCCATACGTAAGCAACTTGCCGGTTTAACAACGGACCACAACTTTTTCTCCATTCAAAACAATAATGACGTTATTGTCCAGCGCTAATGTGTCAGTTCCACAGTTATGAACACTGACGATAGGATCTATGTGTAATTTGTCAAAGCAGTTCGAATGTGCTCTGGAGATAATGAGACGGAAGCGACGTATCATGGGCACTGCGCACATTCTAAACCATATTAAAAAAAAAAAAATTCTTACTAGGTCTACTTCGCTGAAAAGTCAGGGGCAGAGGGTCAGTGTAATCAAATAATCACTGATTATAATTTGAAATGTTAGAACTTTGATCCTCGTCATAAGGTACAAAGACCATCTCCCTCCTCCCACCTTTTATGGTTGGACCATAATAATTTCTGTTATCGTCAGGTCAGACCTATTCTCACTCTGCTCCTAATCAGTACCTGCTACCCCTGATCATCAAATCACGTCCATGATTAAGAGAGATACTACAGAGGAGAACATGGACGCCCCCAACAGAATAACTGCTATGGAGAGAAAGCGACGATTTCATTTGTTGAGGAGGAAGGGGGGGGGGGATCCATAATACACTGCGTAATCAGACTTAAAATATCTTGACTGTGAGGTATGCAAGCTTCACTTATAGCGGAACAAATATAATAGTATGACAGGCTACTTTACAATCAAAGACGGATTCTGTACCAAAATTGCATGTAGTCTATTTTCCCCTAAGCCTCATAAATTCGAAAACACGTCGCACGATCAACAACCGACATGGTCAAAATCTGGCACCCAGAAGAGGTGTAATGTATCGTGTTGCCAGGTTGCCTCTGTATAGCTAAACGTTGGTTTGTTTTTTTCTTTGTTAAGTAAGTCTTGCTAGTATTACTGCGTCATCTCTCTCCAGCTATGATTACCGTGTCATATAGATCACTTCGCCCCCGTGAAAAGTAATCTGGGGTGACAGCAGAAGCTTACGTCAGCAAGGCCTTGCCTTATAGTTGCCTAATAATTATATTAATTGTGTATTTGGTCCACAGATTAGGAGTACGTACATGGAATCTGATCTGGTGCGTGACGTCTTTCATAAAGTCACGATTTTTTCCAATTGTACCACAGCATAAAAAGGCACAAAAGTTATTTCCTGGATATATATATTATATTATATATCGAAACCTCATCATTGGCCTTAGATCCATACTCTCAAAACGCAGAGACGAGCACATAGTCTATAAGTACGGCCATCATTTTTCGCCGAGAAAAAAAAGTGGTTTACGTGGAGGTATAAATTGGGTGAGCAGCTATGATACCAAGACTTGTAGAAAACAATATTGTTATTATCATTATTATTATTATTTGAATCATGTGTGTCAGTGGCGTCACTTCACGGGATTAGTACCTCTGTATATTTTTAACATTCTGTGAATCGTCCTGGGTAATTCAGCCACAGCTTTGGAAAGAAGCCATTGGATTTGTCGTTTGCGGCTGTTTAAGTCTGATTCAGTAGTTGTGGCAGGCAAATACTTCCCAGCTAGTTTTGCTTCGTTGCGTGAAATACATAATGCGAGTATGCTCAGATCATACACTGAAGTTCCTATCGCATGCCTTGTCTTTGGCCCACTAGAGCACAGTAATATGTAAAGCAAGGCAAAATACATGAAAATCTTGTTCTGTGTAGTGAAAAACAAAAAAAGGCCATACTGGGACAGGGCTAGTCTATACAGACTGACTGGACAAACAACAACAACAAACAACAACAACAACAACAACAACAACAACAACAACAACAACAACAACAACAACAACAATAACAACAACATGAAGTTTATTCTCCCACATTTTTTTTCAGTAGTGCTTTCGATGAGCTTTGCTCTCTTGTCACTCTCTCTTTGTCTCTCTCTCTCTCTCTCTCTCTCTCTCTCTCTCTCTCTCTCTCTCTCTCTATCACGCCCTACAAAAAATGGCGTTCTAGCAGGCTCGGCTTGTGTTGTAAGTAAATAGGGAATTGAGTACACCAGTCTTAACTAATAGCTCCATGGCCAGAGTTTACTCTTCCCGATTTTGTAAGTCATCAGTCATTGGCAGAGAGTAGCTTCATCACAGCAGATTCATGTAGTCTGCGTTCTTGTGGATGAGTGCCATCCTCGGTAAAGCGATGCGTTTACATGTCCAGAAGATAGACGTTCACAGCGGGTTTGAATACGCGGGTTATAAGCGCAGCCACGTTTCCAAAGAGACGACACTATTTACACTTTCTTTGACGGGTCTTGCAAATGAACCTAAGATATAACGTAAAATTATGGCAAATGAGATTATTATGAACGTGGCGTTTGTCGTCGTCTTCAGTTTAGCAGAAGATAATTAAACGAATGCCTTGAAATTAGCATCCCGAGGGAGATTTTACTAACAAGATCAGCATAATCTGGCATCTCTAAGTGGGGGGGCAAGCCACGGAGAAGGCAGCTGAAACGAGCATAGGCGTATTATATAGATCTTAATAGATAATCTTGTGTGATCAGACTGGCTTTGTCAGTAACCTCATTTCTCAGCCTACACCAGATTTTGCCTACGCATCCATGCTCTCTCTCACACACACACACACACACACACACACACACACATACACATACATTTCGCGGTTGGATTATAATTTTTTATGCAGCATAGTCTGACTCTAGTCTGCCTCAAGGAATTAATAGACTTAAGAGTTGCCACGTTACTTGACCAGCAGGTAGCCCCCAGTATGATCAAAGAAAGTTAAGAAAAGGAAACACAATTATGAAGGCAAGGCAGAAACCTAATAGGACAAGATGTTTCTCCCCTAAATACCGAACATTGTTAAAGAGGACTATCACGAATTCGAATTGAAAGGCTTTGTGACAAAACGCATTATCCACCAATTTCGACTTTTTAGCTTACTTTGCCTGCATTATAAGCTATAGAAGTATGTAACATACGTGTACATTTCCATTCCATGAAATGACATCACTCCTCCAAATTTTCACCATGTACTTGCACTTTCTTTGAAAACATGAGTTTTATCTAATGTCTCTTGCCACGGTCCTCCTGTGACGTTGAAGGCATTCTGTTAAACTCTTCAATTCTAGTGGTCCAAACCACAATGTCGAGATTGCGACTTGTTCAACCTGAGTTCGTGAGTCAGGTTTGATTACAGAAGCTAAAGGTATTGGGACAAGGGGAATACAACGAATAAGCGAGTTTTTCGCATTCATGAGATTTGAGATCGCGAGGTCCTACTGAGTTATGATCTTGTGTACAGTATGGTATAGGGAAAAGGTACCATCTAGTCAAAATATGACATTGTTACTGTAATTCTTCTAAAAAAACAAACAGTGAACCACGCATGACTTCATGCTACGATTCGTATAATGTTGTCAGGAAACGCCCGTCCCCCGACTGTGAAGACGTTTTCATCGACTCCGTTTCACAAACGAACGCGGCAAATTCTTATTTGAGCATGGCAACTGATCAGTAATCTATATTCTCCTTTTTTTTCTAAATCAAATAAAAACAAAAAAAATGTATGGGCTACATACGCCATTGGGATCTGGCCCTCTCCCCTTGCATTCTCTCTTCAACTGACCCAGATCCAGCCATGCATCAGTTTGTAGGTCATTTTGTGCGCAAACCATCTCCTTAGCTACCCTCCCCAAGCTCCATCGAAAAAAGTCTAGGGTCCTGGTGACACCTTCCATCTTCATCCCTGCAGCTATCCCACAGAGCTATCCCACACAGCTGAATTCTAGGTATGTTCTTGCATTATTAGGACTGAATAAGTGCTCCCTTATCCCCGTCCCAGTCCCTCAACTTCCTTACAGTTCTCTGCATTAGTCTGTCCATGGAAATCTTGACTTGCTTGGGCTTCGGGGCTCTATAATCAGTAAAGAGAATGTTACTGCTCATGTGCAAGGAGGTTATATACAGAGAGGCGTATCAATGGCTATAGAAAATAATCGAATTCAGTCATTCTGTGCCCACTCTGATGGGCAAGAGTCCCTTGCCATAAAAACCATAGAACAAGATTTGACTGTATCTAACTTTAATTACCCACAAGGCACGCAGATATAATGCCGCTGCAGTTTTGTCAGTAAAATCATTCTCTAAATACTTTTTTCTTGGATCTAGAGGTGCAGTCGACGGCAGCGTGGCCACGTGGTTTGAGAAACTTATTCAGAAACGTCCGATTGTCTACTAAGGTTTGTGTGTTCGACTCATAGGCCGGGCGCTTTGCATCGTGGTATCCTTGGAAAAGACACTTCACTCTCCTGAAAAGCCTGTCGCAGAAAACTTTTTAATGACTTATATGTTTTTCAAATTCGACATATTGAAACGCGGTTGCATTTCCAAAATGTTTTTATTACTTTGTCGTCAGAATCAAGACTGCAGTTCACCACTATTTATAGAACTATGCGCTATCGTAAACACATAGGTTTAGTTTGGCACCTCTGACGTCATGAGACAGCGGCTTGCAATAATGGCGCCAGCTTTCTCCAAAAGACGGTTCTCTACCATTCCACCGAACGATTATATTATTTAACCCTGTATTTTGTTCAGTTTCTATGCTAAAATTCCAGAGGTCTTAACCACGTGTTTTTAGCAGCAACAACAACAATAATAACATCAACAACGATGAAGACGACAACAACTACAGCCACAATTATAAAATAAGAGGAGAAATGTTTTTTTAATGCCATGGAAACATTCGAGATGGATTTGCCAGAGGAATGGTAGCAGGAAAAATGTTAAGTCCAAACCATATGAATTGCCCTGTCTACATTTAAACTGTATAGGCTCAATTCTCTGTGCGGGCCAGCGTCGTTGTCACTACTCAAATCGACTTGAAATTTGGCCTGTGCTTTCCTTTTGTACTGAAAACGTTCCTCTTGTAGGTTTCATGTCCACTGATAACACGAAAGGATGTTTCTACATTTGGTTTGAAACAGTACTTAAAATTGTGTTCATCGTTGGAATTTTTGCTTCGGTCATTTTCACTGAATTGTACACTGACGGTCGGTGGTGTCCTGTCGTGCCAAAGTGAATATATCGCGTTTGTGCAGGTAGTAGCATAAACATCAATATGGCCTGGCAGAAGTCTAGATTGTTCATGCCTGTCATTAACATCATTTACGCACATTTTGCGTGCCCTGGCAACTCGAGTAGAGCTTAATCTGTCAAACAAAAACAACAACAACAACAACAACAATACCAACAACAACAACAACAACAACAACAACAACAACAACAACAACAATAATAGCTTCACTGAGCTCAGCCGTCATACATCGCTTTTGACTAAATTTTTGTTCGCTGTTTCTTATAAATTACCGTGGTTTCTGTACTTCCTTGTTTGCTGACATGGTGATGGTGATGACGTCAACGACGACGACAACAAGGAGATTGAAATTAATTAGGAATCGCTCTAGATTCCATAACCCTGACCCATATTGCCTGATCTAAGAGGATAAGGTACAAAACTACCGTAAATGACGGGATCTACACATCCTCTCGCCGCCAGTTCATGGTCTTTTACGTACAACAGTTTGATTACTTACCCTCGTGTAAATATGGATCTAATCTTTTTACACACACTGATATGCGTAATAAAGATTTGCCATAATAATAATACACATTGTGTGATTGGATGTCTTTTCCTCGTTACGACCTGTTTTTCTTGACTGTAAATTGGTCGCAGAGGTCCGCCTTTTGCCATTTCTCTAATTTCTTACATATTATATCCCCAGAGCTCTGAAAATTAAGCCTACAAATTATTCTACTCATCTATATTATAAGACTGGATCGGGGGCGTGGCACGCTCCCTTCCTAACGCATAACCTTCAAAACCGCTGTTTGTAAAATTCGGCTGAAAACGTCAACATGTACAATATCCGAAACAGAATGTTTAGCATCACTGTCTGCTCACGGAAATTGCAAGATTTGATTAATCAATTTACAAAGTTTGTGCCGCATTTTTCTCTTTGTCTTTGTTTCCGGCATTCATTCTGCCATTTCGTCGACTCCAAATAAAACTTTAAAATTTCGTACCGGAAAGACATTGCGTTTCGTTTGCCACTGGAAATTTGAACGCACACGCCGACACCAGTTCGATGATCCAAATCGATTCAAAACTCACAATTCACAACGTGTTATAAAGCGGTAAGTATGTGAACTTTCTGTTATCTATATTATAAGACTGGATCGGGGGCGTGGCACGCTAAATTCGAACGCGATAAACTCATAACCTGCTACACGTAACATTCGGGTCCAAAATCGGTAACCTGTATGAAATTCGACAAAAGAGATTTAGCGTCAGTGTGTGCTCACAAAGGGTGCAAGATTCCATTAGTTCTGTACAGGCTTCGCTCAGTTTCATCGTTTTTAAAGGATGAGGTTGAAATTTCGAAATCTGCTTTCCATTCATTGATGACGCTTTGCTCTGTGAAGTCGTCCAGCACCATATCAGCGGGTAAACCCGTAAACTTAGCCATCCAGTAGTGCCACGTTTACTATATTGCTACTTCTACATCATAGTAATAAAGCAAGGCTCTCCATGTAGCAGATAATCCTATGTTTGTCATCCAACGTCCCATTCATAGAATGGGTGTCTATGCTAGTTAGTATATAATGTGCTACCTTGCCTAGATTAGTCTTGATTAGATAGGTAAAATTTACCTAATAATCTTCTGCCACCTTTACATATTTGGCTGTGGTGAAGACATATTTAACACTTCTTAAAGCTTCGTAGCAGGTGGGTTACAGTATTGGATTCGAGATCACAAGGTTCTTGCAACCTACTGCCACTGTGGTCATGTATATCTTGTGAATGCAGTTCGACTAATTTACATTTTCCCCCCACTGAATCCTCTCGCCGCCAGTGTGATCATGTAGTCTATATCGTGGGAATGCAGTTCTAATTTACATTTTTCTTGAGTGAACCTATCTACTGCCACTGTGGTCATGTATGTCTTAGGAATGCATTAAGTTTACATTTTCCCTCGTTGAACCCGTCTTTACAATGTTATGGTGCTTGATTATAGGCAATGAAAGCTATCGCTTGAAAGGTGCTGGCCGGCGTCTGTTCAATGGTGGCAGCGGCACTCTTTGCACCCTAGGGAGCTGATAAACTTTGGAAGTGACCTGGCCTAGTTGGGTAATGATAACACGAGCGACCGTTGGGAATATGAGATTTTTAGATCCCATCATTATTAATAACACTTCATAGAGTACTGTCACAAATATTGTATGGAGGAGAACATTATTATGCTGTTGTTGATTGAGGAATGTGTTGTAAACTTGGATTACCCTTCTGTTCGCATAATAATGTTAGTTGCAATTCGCCAGTCCGTTAGATCACATGATATCTGTGTCTTGTTACTCGATTCTTTGCGTAAACCACTCCAACCCATACTGGCTACCCTATGACACTATAATCTGGACCACTCCAACCCATACTGGCTACCCTATGACACTATAATCTGGACTGTAAACCACTCCAACCCATACTGGCTACCCTATGACACTATAATCTGGACTAGATCTACTATAATATATATAAATAGATTGCATTGAATGGTCACTCTTTATCTTCCGTTCTTACATATTATAACAACACAGCCCAGTGCTGGAAGCTTAGCTCCTGTGGGTCCTTACTGAGAATTCTGTACCCAGTACCAATCCGTATTACAATTTGGGACTTACTACTATTGTATTTAAGCACTCCACCTGTACGCTGAAGCGCTGACGGGTAGCAGAGCAGACTGTCTCTGAATTTCCATTCTGTCTGCTGGTCGTTGTAGTTTTTCTATACACCTTTGTCCCAGGTTATATAAAATGAATTAGCTCCGTGCCTTTGCAAAGACCTCCCGCATGGCGTAAGCACCACTTCAGGTAGAACCGTTGAGTGAATGAAACAGTGCTGTCTTTTGGCTTTTTCTTTTTTCTTTCTTTCCCCTGGTGTCTTTTCTTTGCCTTTGTCACTTGTTGATGACCTTACCGGAATCGGTCGCGTAGAGTGTTAACTTAGCGTAGATCTTCGTAACTGATATCTGAACAGTGGAGTGAAATTGGGGTAGACGACAATGCTTTTCATATGAAGTTTTATAGATATCTAATTGCACTGGTATATGTGTAGATTGCTTGAGAAGTGTATTGAGAGTAATGTTAGAGAGAGAGAGAGAGAGAGAGAGAGAGAGAGAGAGAGAGGGAGAGAGAGTGTGTGTGTGAGAGAGAGAGAAAAAGAGAGAGAGAGAGAGAGGGAGGGAGGGAGGGAGGGAAGGGAAGTAAGCAGCCGCGGTGAGGACAGACAGACAGACAGACAGACAGACAGACAGACAGACAGACAGACAGACAGACGGACAGAAATGTTGGGAAAATCAATCAATCAATCAATCAATCAATCAATCAATCAATCAATCAATCAATCAATCAATCAATCAATCAATCTCATTCACCTTCTCCATCTCTTAGACCTTCTTCAGTGATACCTCCATGCAAACACGCAGGACATTAAAATCGTATTGAGATCACTTTGACACACATATACATCCACATTCTATGACACAGCACTGTACTTCCAAGCACCTCAATGGAAAAGTTTTAAGATGCGTGCTTTGGGTACTGATAAATATGGAATTTTAAAAAAAAACAACCCACAAAACAACAGTGGAAACCAGAGAAAGCCATTAATATAATGAGCATCACAGTCTGAATGTTACCTGCCTACCTTAGATAATGAATCTTAATACTTACTTTGTAGCAATTGTCGTAATTGGAGATTATATTTCCCTGACGAAAACAACATGTACTTTACATAAGTGGACGAGATAGGATGACTTAGTGTCATAACATTCATTCATTACATTGAAAGTGAGTAAAGTAGTTCACAACAGAACAGCGGACATGCATAGTTCAGCCAGTTACATGTACGAATTCACGCATTATAAAGACTTTCACTCTCGAAAGTCTGAGTGTCAGCTATATGGGAAAGTGGTAGATGAGTGGCAATAGTGTGCATGAGGAACACGGTTTATGTCTTGGCAGTGGATTGTGCTCATGTAATAAATATTGTATTGTAATGCATTATGTTGGCCTATGGCCTAATAAAACCTTTGAAACCTTGACACCTATAAAGACCCTTACCTGCTGACGCCTATAATATGTGATTAACTGATTTTAGAGACCCGTAGCCACTGATGCCTATGAGTGAATCATCACACACACTAGAAAAGTTACGTCACGCACAAATACATATTTTGAAACACAATGGGCATCTTAAGGTATGACGCAAACACCAGAGATTTGATTGATGAGAAGCAAAATCCTGACGGCCCACACAGACGAAGTGGCGAGAATAAATGACTATAATTTTTAAAGAGGCTAACTCATGTCAGTTGTGTGATTAAATTTGCTTATGATCTGAGCTAATTTTGGAACAATGTATTCAAGTTGGTGGTAAGATGGGGTGAAGTATTCCGGTGTTTAAACGGAACAAGTTCGATGTTGTGTGTTTTTTTAACACAGAACTTAACAAGACCACCGATAAAGTTACAAAGGTGCAAATCTATTTTGCTATATACTGCTTGTATTGCCAATTACTGCCAACTGCTGTCATCCAAATCCTAATTAGCGTTGACCATTCCCATTGACCAGTAATGGAGATGACGATCTAAGCTAAAAAAAATATACATTACTTTTAATATATAGCCTAAGACAAGTAAATTTTTCTGCTACGTCTTTTTGTTTCAACAATATGAATGAAAACGTAGCTCGAGCTTCAGACTATTTCCGATAACAAGAGTAAGCTCACTGGCAGGTTCTATCTCTCTCCAACCTCTAATCTAAAATAGTGCGGCTTTTAATGAAAGTTATACTGGTGAATTTTTGCTGTTGACTTATGACAGCAGACTTGTGGCTGTCGGCTGTAGAACTTCGTGCTGATGCTTAATGGAAATCCAGTAACACTGACTTTCTTCTCATAACTTCTGACTGGGGACTCACGGCTTATGCCCTTATCTGGGTGGCATCGAATTACGTCTTGCCTGGGATGTAGGGAAGTAGCTTGCAATAACGTTGGTGGTCTTATATCGGACGTAAGTGTTTCCCTCCAACTTGCGCTAGTCGCTCATTAGTCATAATAGTATACGCCAGTATACGGCCGGTAGTCTATAGCTTTTTTTTTTGTTTTTTGTTAAGCCAATGCCTTCTGAACCCACCCCCGTAACCCATCAGACTAATCCTATTGTCATAATTTATTACTCAACGTACTGTAGGTCAAAAAGGATGGGATGAATACTTCAACTAATTTGATGATGCCAATTAATTTGATGATATGATTACGAATGCCTCAGGCATTAAGTAAATGTTGTTATCCTGTATGCCTTGTTCAATGTAAATTATAGATTATCTCTTGATAATTCACACGTGTGAATATTGTTGCGTTCATATAATTTCTTGATTGATAATTCCATTACATTTGATAATAAGAGAGAGAGAGAGAGAGAGAGAGAGAGAGAGAGAGAGAGAGAGAGAGAGAGAGAGAGAGAGAGAGAGAGAGAGAGAGAGAGAGAGAAATAGAGAGAGAGACAGACAGACATTGAGAGAGACAGAGACAGAGAGAGACAGAGAGAGAGAGAGATTGGTGCGTGTGGGGAGGGTGGGGAGGGGGAGCTAACTCAGGAAGCCCTTTGCCATTCGTTGAGCGCGACCCGGATCCAGCATGACACGGAAATCGTGACCTAAGCAGTCCTCTACCCTCTTGTACGATGACGTCAAAGATCTTACGTGGCGACAGGACGCGCATGATCAAACCTCCTAATTCTTTAGTAAATTTGATCAAACGTGAAAGGGACTCCGACTGTTGATTTTGGAAAGCTTCATATGAAGGAGAAACTGACATAATATTTCCAAACCACAGATCCCCGTTATACTCAATAATTCAGAGCCTGACCATTAACCATGAGATCTCTTACCATCGTAAGAATTACAATAGTGCATCGGGTGCTGAATGCACTTTTAGTAGCGTTCAACATGCAGAATTATATAGTATTCTTACGGTGGTAAGAACTTCAATCGTTTATTAATGCGCAAGTTCTCAATTTTTCCCGAAGATATACTTCTGCTCTTAATCACATGCTAACTAATGTCTGTTCTTGATAAGTTTTATTAGATCTACATGTAGATGAATAGCAAGTTTACTTACCCGAAATTCGCACGATGAAACCTCCTTATCTTATAGTCGGGTCTATTGTGCGCATTTCTCCTCTTCTCACTAGCAAGCAAACCTCCTTATTTAGGGGTGATCGGATTTTCCTGCGGTCGGCTTTGGAGGGGTTTATCATGCAGACGACAATATAAAATTGTCCTTCAGCCACCCAAAACGAGGTTTAAGTCGCGTCTTGAATGAATTAAGTTATTGACATGATGTGAAAACTTGATAATGTATATCCTCAACAAGTGACAAGAAATGGTTGGCTTGGCATTGATCTAGCTACAGTTGTTTGAAGCGGAAAGGAGTCACACCATCCAATGCAAACAAGTGCTCAGAAAATCTCAAATTGAACACCAATTTCATACTGAACAAGTCATCTAATTTGTCTCAGGAAAACTTAAATTTATCCACAGTTGCTGAAAATCAATGTCTTTATGTAAAGAAATTATTTGACTCTCGATTTCAGCAACACTTAAATATTAGATACTGGATGCAAAAGTTCTTTTTTTGAAACCTGACATATCTCAATTCCTCGTCTAGCGACATAAGTCTCATTCTGACCGGCTGCACGACATTGATTAACACCAACCGAGGCTCAACCCTCCTCGTTACGGGACCAGCATAACGTGATTCGTATTCCACCTAATGTCGATCTGGACTTCACTCCTTGATCCTTCCTACTCCACAGCCACTCCCCTTTAACTTCAACGCAAATCACATCTCGTGGGAACGGCTCGAGTCTCTGAGACTGAGGAGGTTAGGAATCCCCAACCGCTACTCCAGGCACTGCAACATCGTCTACAACAGTCAGCTGGCAGCCATGAACGCTGTAAGTGGGAGGGTTCGTTTGTCTGTCTGTCTGTCTCCGTCTGTCTGTCTGTCTGCCTGCCTGCCTGCCTGCCTGTCAGCCTGACTGTCTGCCTGTGTGTGTCTCTTTGCCTGCCTGTCTGCCTGTCTTATCCTGTCTGCCTGCCTGCCTGCCTGTCTGTCTGATTGTCTTACTGTCTGTCTGCCTGCATGTGTGCCTGTCTGCCTGCCTATCTTGCTGCCTGCCTGTCTGGCTACCTCTCTGTCTGCCTGTGTGTCTGTCTCTCTGCCTGCCTGCTTGCCTGCCTGTGTATCTGCCTGCCTGCCTGCCTGCCTGTGCGTCTGTCTCTCTGCCTGCCTGCCTGCCTGTGTGTCTGTCTCTCTGCCTGCCTGCCGGCCTGCCTTATCCTGTCAGCCTGCCTGTCTGTCTGTCTGTGTCTGTCAGTCTGTCTGTCTGTCTGTCTGTCTGTCTGTCTGTTTGTCTGTCTGTCTGTCTGTCTGTCTGTCTGTCTGTCTGTCTGTCTGTCTGTCCATCTTCTTCTTCTCTTTGGCTTTATTAAACGTGCTTTGGAGAGGATGCCTTTGTCCACCGGCNTGTCCACCTGCCTCTCTGTCTGTCTTCCAATCTGTCTATGTGCCTCTGTGTATCTACCTGCCTGCCTGCCTGCCTGCCTACTTGCCTGCCTGCCAACTTGCCTGCTTGTCTATCTATCTGATCTGTCCGTCTGTGCTCATTTGTACATGATTTACTCCGTGCATGTGTTTGCTTGACTGTTTGTCTATCTGTTTGCCTATGTAGTGTCTCTCCGGCAGTATGTATCTGTACATGCCTGACTGACCATTTTATGTTATATTAAAAAAAAAAATTACGAATGAAGCCTCATCTTTTGAAACAGTAGCCATGATGTTCTTTTGAAACAGTAGCCATGATGTTCTTTTGAAACAGTAGCCATGATGTGACATATCAAATAAGACTATGAATCTCTACTGGAAATTCAAAATCGGCGAAAATTCCGCACAGATACTTCATACTATCATATTATTTCCACATATTGAAAACCGTTTTAAGATATTATAGTATGTCAAAAGTATATGTCATCTTGAAGGAAACTTATTACTTAATACGACGGCGTTTAATCCCTAGAAATTGACAAGGGCGGAAGAGAAATAAAAAAACTTCATTGCCGTCGCAAAAAAAAAATATCAGAACGGATATTCACAGCGAAAGTGCTTATTTAGAAAGCAGTTAATGTAGGTTATGGGTTATTTATGGATTCTCAGGAAGTGGCAAATACCAAAACAGCATTTGCCACCACACTTCGTTCTCAGTCGCCATCAGTGGAATTTCTGCACCAATCTAAATATGTTTTGCAAAAAAAACAGAGCAGGAAGCTCAATGACAAGCTTCAGAAGTGTATAAAATCTTTGAAGTAAAACATAACCAAGCTTTGAGCACCTGACATTTTTTGTGCGACTGGATGCAAAGCACGCATAAGCTGGCCTCCGTATCAAAACCTTGATATGTAAATTTCTACTCAAGGTTAAGAGAAATATAATTACCAATAGTTCACCACAAGGCCTCTAGGAACATTAAACTGGATTTTAAAGTGCGGAAAACACAATATTATTGACGCCTCCACATTTAGTTGAAGCATACTAATACCATTAAGCCAGTAACGGTAGGTTGGGAAAGAGTGGAACAGTTTAATTGGAAGTTATGGCCTGCTGTTTTAAATGATTATACTTGCTCAGTACAAGGGAGACAAATCGTCACACTCATTCCACATTCGACAGAGTCATTTTTTTGATGATTTTTAATGGCTATATTACTGTGACCTTCCATTTATACTCTTCTTCCTATTAAACTTAAGGTACAGTTTTGATTCGTTACTATATCCCAATTTTGCAAGCTAAAACTACATCCACTTCACTGTTTCTTCTTTGAGCAACAGTTTGAGAGCGTTAAAATCGTCACACTCATTCCACATTCGACAGAGTCATTTTTTGATGATTTTTAATGATTATATTACTGTGACCTTCCATTTATACTCCTCTTTCTATTAAACTTAAGGTACAGTTTTGATTCGTTACTATATCCCAATTTTGCAAGCTAAAACTACATCCACCTCACTGTTTCTTCTTTGAGCAACAGGTTGAGAGCATTGAATTTCTCAAAACCTCAAAAAAAAAAAAAAAGTGACCTAGGCGAATGTGGAATGCGCGTGTCGAAGTAACTGCACGTATTCACGATGACCGCAAGCACGTATTATGTCGGGATCCACAAAAAGCTTATGGTGACGTCCTGTTCTGTTTCTAGAATGTAGGGATCATTGGAGACAATCATTGCACTGGCTGACAGTTACATAATGATTGCACTCTTTTAAAAAATACGATTAAAGGTTTTGGGTAAAATGACAGTATAAATCATACAGAATCAAGCACCATGTTGAATTTATGGAGGTGTTTGTACTAGGATACTACCGCATTACTTGAATCCATCATTTAAGGAAATCAATTTGGGTGTTTCGGGCATCCGTTCTGGGAGATTATAAACACCGCAACCAACCAACCAACCAACCAACCAACCAACCAACCAACCAACCAACCAACCAGCCAGCCAGCCAGCCAGCCAGCCAGCCAGCCAGCCAGCCAGTCAACCAATCAACCTACCAACCAACTCAGCAGGCATACAAGCATGCATTCAACCAATTACCCAACGATATTGCAAAAGCAAGAATCGATTCACACGTACGCTGCTACAGTGCACTTTAGTATGCACACTAATGAATGGGAATAGGGAATCCTGCAGGAAAGATGTAGCCTGAAAACATTTACACCCCAGAGGTGAATGGTGAATGTGAAAGGAAAAGGAAAAAACCATAACTTTGTATTGTCGAAAAGACATAGATTTTTATAAACAAATATAATAAGTAACAGGAAGTCCTGTAGGAAGGGTGTAGCATGTGGATAATAACTCCTAGAGCCGCCTAGGCGTCATGGAAGAGAGGAAAATAACGTAACTTTGTAAAGTGAAAGAGACGGAGATCCTCTTCTAAAGGTGTTGCTGCTTTCATAATAAAGTGAAAACAAAAAAACGCCATAAAATAGGACTTAGGGGATACCAACAGAGTAGGTACATGTCATTCTGCATGTATTAGCTGATTAGAATCGGATTAAAAGTGTGGGCGTACCAAGAACGTAAACCATGACGCATACTGCTCTTTATGGAATAATCATAAAGCGAGGTATAATTAATGATTACATCAGGGAACTTTCTTATCTACATATTCTTTCCAAAATTTCGCAAGTTTGAAAAAAAAAAAGAGAGAGATAATGTGCGCATTTGG
>JAWQUT010000271.1:1075795-1110137 GCA_033807755.1 Ellobium chinense
TTCTCGCACCTGTCTGGCTCCGTCTCCTCCTCTTCCAATGTAAAAAAGAATATGTATCTTTATACTGTGTATAAAACAAACCTCAAAGAACTGGTGCGAACCTCCACAAACTCTGTCTGTCTGTCTGTCTGTCTGTCTGTCTGTCTGTCTGTCTGTCTGTCTGTCTGTCTGTCTGTCTGTCTGTCTGTCTGTCTGTCTGTCTGTCTGTCTGTCTGTCTGTCCTTGGAAAAACTGTCGACAATACTCCTACCACAATCTATGCTATAGGCTTGCGAACCTGAATTTATCACCATGACAGCCATCTTAGTTTGCCACTTCAGTATTCATTACCTACATTGACGTTATTCTGGTGACAGCTCTCTGGCGTGACATGACGTGTGCCCTGCTCTGGCCTTGACGATGAATGACACAACAGACTACGCCTCCTATGGGCCCAGTGCATGTTTCGATACTCTCCGGAAGTTAGAGACGTGCAATGGATGTCTTAAAAACCTCGATGGCTTTGTAGGGTTGGGAAGAAAAAAGCACTTCATGATTATTTAGGAACTCTTGAATGCGTGTGCTTTCTAATTCCTAACCTTGTCCTTAACGCTAAACCGAGCAGAGGATGGAGGAGTTCTTGGATAAGCCTAGTTTACTACCTTGTGTACTCATCGGAAGTGTCCGAAAGTAAAAACTATTCAAGAGCGGTAACCATTCTGAGAATATAACTATTCCATCCATTCACCTCATACAAGGTTAACAAGGGACTGGCATTGTATATACTGTATTATGTTATCTTCTTTTGTTGTTGTTGCTCTTGCCTTAAATCTAAAGCCATGGTATTGAAAATTTATTAAGGACTGTTCTATGTCTTTCCATGTCAATTCAGGAGCCATTAAGTGCGCGATACACCCCCCNCCTCCCCGCACCCTTCCCCCTGCCCTCCACCCTAAATGCCAGGACAATTTTCCCGTCTATTTTATCCCAAAGGATGATAATTATTTCATTTGACTAAATAGTAAACAGCTAGAATGAGGAAAATATGCATTCCACATGATGAGTTGAAATTTCAGACTTTATCTGAGTGAGAGAGCATAACAGAGGTAGCAACAAGTGTCCACTAGAAAATAAAAATTCCATGGAAGGGACAAAATCGATTTCTGGGTGTTCCTTATTGTTATTTGCCGAATCTCAAAGGTCGGGTTGTGACTACAAAAATGGTCATGAGGAAAACTAAGAAAAAAATAATTATTATAATTGTGGTGCAATAGCTTTTTAAATTCCCACAGTCTAATGCATTCAGTAAGTGTGTGAATATTGCTATACGAAGCCATGCACGAAATTACCCAATTCAGTTGTGACTCGCTAGATAATGTTCGGTCGAATGAACTCAAGGGCAAAAACAATCTTAAGTAAACTATAAGTGTTTGCCTTCGCTACCTTTCTTATGATTAACGTTGCTGCCTGTGAAAACAGCTTCTTGTGACTGATTGTATCAAATCGTAAAGAATTTTTTTTTTTTTTTGAAAAACAGATTTTTTTATATTCGGAATAACGAGCCTTCTTCTTTCTATGGGCATCTCATTCAGACTGTGATCACATTACCTAGGTAACAAACTGGCCCGCCATTATTAGAATGGTTAGCATAGTTGCAAAAGCACACAATTTTTGACGTCAGAGCTTTGATTTGTCCTTTCTGCAGATATTTTTATTTCTGTGGTCGCCAAACATTGTTCTCAGCACATTACAAGGCCAACTCCAGTGTAGAAACCTATGATTTATCGTCGTTAGTGCATAGCAAGCCACAATTCACCAGTGAGTACTTCCGCTTTCCGCAATTTCCATTGTGAGAGGTATTTGAATGCTGCTACGGTCTATTACATTGGCTTTTTAATGACGAATTCAGCATTTACTTTCGGAAGCGAGATCTGATGATGCAACCCCACTACTATTTTGCTTAAACCGGAAGTGAGCTTGGCTAATTAAGAACGGTCTATTATGACAATTCTGATATTTAAAAGAGTGAATAATCAAAAGAAGTTCTTGAAAGAATCAGTGCCATGAAATGACTCTTTATAGATCTTTATCTTTGGGTTAAAATTCTGTTTCTCATTGAACTCAATATATATGATCACTATGAGCATCATGATTTTCATTTTCATCACCATAACCATCGATTTTCATCACTGTCACTTTTGAGAAAAAATCATCATAATATGTTGATTATTGCTATTGTTTTCAACATTGTCCCAGCCTGTTGTTGTATACTGACTGAAAAATAAAAGTTTATTTAAATAAGATATATATATATACAAGGACACAACAGTAAACAGGATTCCTTTCCTGCCCCTCATTCTCCTCTCGTCGTCATCTATTTCTAGAGAACAATTTATATTTACCTGATAGGTTTTTTTAGAGGCATTCCCAGTTAGCAATTAATTTCCCAAATATTATGCGGGCTAGCGTTTTCCAGAATAACTAAGGAATTAAAAAAATCCTGATACTATATATATATATATATTTCTCTGGTATTATTTATAGTAGTTTCAGTAAACTGATTCTACGAATAACATAGCGGAAATAAGTTGAATTGTTTCTCTTGCAAATGAACTGGACGGTCGTAGATAGGAGACACTATTACTCAGGGAGCGAGGCAACAGAAGATCTTCAGATGAACAGACCCCCGTCTAGTAAGTATTTCGGCTATTCATGCTTATAGGGGATTCCTTATAGGAGCTCATTAATATTTACATGGGTCATGACTTCCAAGTATTCTTCTGTTGATGTTTTTTTTCTCTTGCCTCAAGAAAGATTCGAACCTGTAATCTCCAGTTGTCGTTGTTGTTATTATTGTTGTTGTTATTATTATTATTATCTAGTAGTAGTAGTAGTAGTTTAGTAGTAGTAATAGTAGTAGTAGTAGTAGTAGTAGTAGTAGTAGTAGTTAAGTAATGGTAGTAGTAGTAGTAGTAGTAGTAGTAGTAGTAGTAGTAGTAGTAGTAGTAGTAGAAGAAGTTGTAGTAGTAGTAGTAGTAGTAGTAGTAGTAGTAGAAGTAGTAGTAGTAGTAGTAGAAGTAGTAGTAGTAGTAGTAGTAGTAGTAGTAGTAAGTTGGTAATAGAAGTGTTGGAGAGCTTATACATTAACGATTAGACTTCTCACTATCACAAGAATTGCATTAGTGTATCGGTGCTGAATGCAGAGTTAATATAATTTTTGTGATGGTAAGAGAATCCATCGTTAATGCGCAAGTTTCTAATTATTATACTGCACTTCCATGAGGCAACTGAGTTTCAGTAATGTGGTCTTTGCCATTTTTGCATTCATCGTTACAACTGTTCCGCCTATCGTGTCAAGATAGTCGTGATCAGCTCTTCCGAATGGCAGCGGCACTGTAAACTTCCCGGAGAAATGAGGAAGTCCCAGAGTGATCTGGCCTGCTGGAATAGTAATAGTGTGAAGTCGTGTGGGGGCATTAGCCTGGATATGAGACGTATAATCCGAGATTTATTATTATCATCATCGTGTTCGACAATGGTTTGATGCCATCCCGTAGAAATAAAATACCTGGGTTGTATGTAGGTGGTGAATGTAGTGTTGGGCAGATTTCGCGACATAGTCTGTTCCATTTTTTATAACCACTCGTAAATAATAATGATAATAATATTAATGATAATAATAATAATAATAATAATACGGTTTATTAAAGTATCCAGGCTAATGCCCGCTCACACGACTTCACACTATTATTATTCCAGCAGGCCAGATCACTCTAGAACTTCTTTAATTCCCTGGGAAGTATACAGTGCCGCTGCCATTTGGAGGCGCTAATCACTAGCATTCTGACAATATCTTTCACTGTCTATAGCCACGTACTCATTTACAGACCGGTGGACTGAGGAAACTATAGATGAAATGCTTTCTCAAGGCACTTGCAACACGACCGTGATCGGGATTCGAGCCCACGACCTTCAGCTCTTAATTCAACGCCACAATCACTCGGCCATGCGGCTTCACGTTGCTCTGAGGCTCCAATGAACAGATAGTTAGCCTTGTGTTTTTAATATGACCACTCTAAAATGAATAACAATCTGCGTTAATACGATTATGCGACTGTCGCGGAATTACACTCTCCTTTTCCTGCAAGGTTGAGTATTATCGTGCAGATAATAAATTAAATAATATCTTTGAAACGGTCTGTCCTTGACTTATAAGCCTTACAAGAGAAAGTACATCGCTTATTTTACCGCCCGCAATCCATCATATTATAAATGATTTCTTTACTTTCCAGCCAATCAGTCAACTTTGGTTGTATATTTTAATGCCCCCAGCGCGGTTGCCCCGTTCGGAGACTGGTGGAAAAACTGGTGGGAGGCCTCGCTATAGCCACACACTGTTCTCCATTCCCACAAGTCCGCGACCTTAGAGTCAACCGGGACACGATTTATTCCTTCCATGTGATGGGTGATTACTTTCAAATCCTCTTTGTCTGGCAGGCCGGTTGATTCTTCTCTAGGTATGATATGCCAGTAGTGCCTGGCATACGGGCATGCACTTTTGAACAGTCCCTATACAATCTGGAAACTGGCACTGAGGAGGGCAAAAGGGGTTGGTTTTGAAAAGGTTGGTTTTGAACATCACTTGTTCACTGAACTTCTATCAAAAATTCAGTGACAGTCCTTTGGAATACATGATGCTATTTTTATATGATTTATGTTGATATAATTCAAGAATCGCTTCCCCCTTTTCAATGTCCAGAAAAATGTACTTATACCGCCAAAAAAAAAAAAAATCAGTAATTTTGTGTCTCCATACAGAGTTTCGAGATGGTCTTGTTGCATGTCGGAAGGAAAATTGCCTCTGTAGCTTGGAAGAAACAGACTGATCTTTGTACTTAGTGGGAAGAAAGATAGCTTTTGTAGTTCTTTGAAAAAAAAGATGATCTTTGTAGTTCTTCGGACGAAAGATGGTCTTTGTAGTTCTTCGGAAGAAGATGGCCTTCGTAGTTTGTCGGAAGAAGATGGCCTTTGTAGTTCTTTGGAAGAAGATGACCTTTGTAGCTTTTCTGACGAAAGATGGCCTCTGCACTTGATCCAACAAAAGTATGGCCACTGCAGCTAGACGGAACAAAGATGACCTCTTTGGCTAGTCGGAAGGAAGATGGCCCCTGTAGCTCGTTGTAAGGAAGAAATAATACTGTGTAAGGGAAAATCTGCATCCAGAACTGAGGACACTTGATAGTTTTAGCAATAGGAATGAGTAACTTTGACAGGACATGATCTTTTGTTTACACTGGATCATCAGACTGTGAATATCGTTATTGGTTAGTAATGAGGATAATAATGAAATCTGTATTATTAGGATCGCAGTAGCTTATCCCAAACGTAGTATAATATGGCCATGAAAATAATTGGATACAGTGCTCAACGCGTAGGTGGCCAAACTAGGTGGGCGAGGTCGACTGTAGGGTTTCATAAGATTTGAAATTTAAAAACTAAATAAAACAAGATTAGAAGAGATCACATAGATTACAGCTTTACAGTATTTTTCACAGGCATGTTGGTTGGCTTGCAGTTTCGAAACCAAATGCTTACAAACCAACTGGTTTATTTTCCATAAAATCTACAAAAATAATGTTACGCCTGAAAAGTTCGTTCTTATGTATGTAATTCCAATGACACCCACTTCCCAGTTTAGACAAAATGGTATTGTGACGACATCATCAACTCTCACTACGGAAAGTTAAATAAAAAAGCTAATGTAACCGAATATTTCAGCCAATCAAATTTCTCTGACAATGGAAACATAGAGTGCGGAAATAATGGATTTGTGGCTTGCAATGCCTGGATGACCGTGCTTGGAAAATAATTGAGAGTGGTCTTGTTTCTTTAAGTAAGCATAGCATAACACCAGTCTACACATACCAATGTAACACCAATATACATATACCAGTTCTCACAAACTCATGCCCGTACCTAAACGCATAACACACAAGCACAAATTCACTCATATACATAATAGAACACACACACACACACACACACACACACACACACACACACACACACACACACACGCGCGCTCGCGCGCGTGTAAGTCTCACCAGTAATTACGAGTATTTATATGTCCTTCGAAAGTGTGCCAAATTTATTTTCTGCTATAAAAGAGCGCGCGAGCTGCCTTGTCTATTGTTAAAATCTTTAACCGACAATAATTATTAATTGTGCACAAGGAAAGATCTTTACGAGTAAATAGTCGATACAAAGTTGCGTAATTCCCTTATATAAGAACTATGCGAAAGATTAGTGCAGAATATGTAGGCTAAATTATGGTGAACATCAAAGTGTAATTGGTCAGATTTACATGAGATGTAAAAAAAAAAAACAACAACTGGTGCAGTGCTTATGAAAATGTTTATATTTCTCTCAAGGAGAACCAAACTAGGTCCATGTTTGTATTTTTTTATGTATGTTTGTAATATTACATCGTTGATTGGTTATTTTTCGTTATTTATAGTCCCTTACAAGCGACTGGCCTATTTGGCGACTCAAAAGAATCGCAAATTAATGTCACTAGATGAAGAACATCGGGGAAGATGATTAGTTGGTTGTAATGAGGGTCAAGATTCGAATCCGAATTCGAATCCACTGAATCCTCTTACCCTGGGTTCGAATCCGAATTCGAATCCTAAAATTAATCTGGATTCGAATCCTTCGGTTCAAGGAAAAATTTACAGTAAAAGAAGAAAAAAAGGTTGGGTTTATAAGAAATCCTTATGTCATATTAAAATTTGGGTTTCTGTCCCAATGAATTGGTGTAACCGTTTAGCTTCATTTAAGTTGAAATACATTATAAAAGACCCTTTGTAGAATCTAGTGGCGGAAATTCCATAAATATTTCCCTCCCTTCGGGATTCGAGTTCCGGCAGTTTTTGGCGGTATTTTTATAGTCCTCTTAGAGCAATACTGTCCTATTTGTAGACTTCCACAACCTCCCAAAAATAGACCTAATTTCCCATATAGAGAACAAATCATCCAGGAATATTTAGTAAGTGTCCTTAAGACGATAGATTAAACAAGTTGATGGTAATTAAGAGTTTAGTTCTTTTAATTTGTTTGAAGTTCAGATTTTGACCAGGAGAAAAATAATATTGATATAAAACATGAATGGCCCTATATGAGTCAGTGTATTAGGCCTAGAGCTATAAAGGGACTGAGTAATTTATAATGTTTCTTTAAATAGAAGTAAGAGTCTTGAATTATTTCCCCTGAGAGACACATTGTCTATGACTCCTATTTTAAGCTGGCTGAGTGATAATCATCAGTGTGCTGTCTTCCTGCTTATCTCATCTTCTGACAAAAAAGGCGACAAAATATGCCACTATGGATGGTCTCCCTTGCTCACTTCCTCCTCTAACAACATGCCACCATACTGACGCCATTAAACAGTTTTCCTCTTATTAATTTCTCCGATAAAATTGCGGGCAGATGACTTTAACAGTTACGTTCCTTCCTATCTTGTCACCAGCACCTCTGACCATACGACGGACACCCTGGTAAAACCGTTTAGTCTCGTGACCGTAACAGAGGAATCGACCTTGGTGACGTATAGCATCACATTCCACACGACCTATGTGTATACGTATGCACACATCAACAAACACAAAGTGTGGGCGTGGTATCTATGGCGAAACCCCTGGTCTCGTCTCAGGGGATTCGTGACTGAATAAGATCAAGGGCAGGCTGAGAAAACGTCAAACCCTAATCAAGATTCATCATGAACCACAAGGGAGAGACGTCTAGCATAGTTCATGTATGAAAAATTACAGGATAGGCCTAAGTGGCAATGTCTAGGTTGGTGTGACCAAATCGATGTGGCACATGGGCTAGCGCGGTTTATTAATGAGTAGTCGTTTGTAATATGTTTTGCCGATATCGTTTCGATATTTTGATGATCTTTAATGGGACTCGGTAAAAAAATTTAACTATGCCGTTCTCTTCGTATCAGAAATTTTAAAACTACAAAGTGTGTCTAAAACGCGATGACTGTGATTTTGTGATACTGTCGAACAAAAGTGCGATTCTTTTTCAGTCGTTTGTATGATATTATTATTTTTAGTGTTCAAAGCAAAGTTGCCAGACTTTTTTCAAGCCAAGGCCAAGTCGCATACGAAACAATAGCCAAAGAAAGAGCCAAAGAGAATGGGCTTCTTGGGATCAGGTTTTGACATAAGACAAGAAATTCACCGCGAACTGTCCGTGTATTGGATATATGTGGGTAATATATTATTGTCATAAATATTTTTACATACATTAAAGCAACATAGAAAGAAATAACAGGTAAATGAAAACAGTTTGTTCCTTGATTTGTGTTCTTCGGACAATTATGACAGAATGCCCGGTCACTTCAGATATCAGTCTGACAGAGGTATAAGTACTTTTTGTATAGGAAATTAGTCAGATTTAACCTAAAGTCAGTCGGAGCCATAAAAGAACCAAAGAGCCAGTCAGTTATTTGGAAGCCGAGAATCTTTTTTAGGAAATCCAAATATCTGGTATTTGACTTCCAAAGAGCCTTGTCTGGCAACCCTAGTCAATTTTAAACCTAAAGTCTATTGGAGCCATAAAAGAAACACAGAACCAGTCAGTTGTTTGGGAGCCGAGGGATTTTAAGAAAGCCAAATGACATTTGATATTTGACTCCAGAGGAGCCATATCTGGCAACCTTGGTTTCAAGGTATCAGTTGTCATGGCTTTGTAGTCTTAAGTGCTCTCTTGGTAAAAGTCGACGACCTCTTGTTACGGCATATAATAGTGTAGCTTATACTTATGGGCAATTAGCCTCAAATACAATAACATTTATGGGTTTTACTGAGTAGAATTCTGAATCCTGAACGTTGGCCAACTCTTGACTAGAGCCAATCGTTTTATTCATTCACCATGATAACGCGCTCGATTCCAAAAGTCCGCGACCCACCGATTACCTGGGTAAACTCTTCCATTATATTCTAAATTCGGATCTTGTCCATGAAAGCGGATTGAAAAAGGCCCATTATTTTATCTCCCTATCTCCTTTAATAATAATAAAAAAATCTAATCTGGCAATCGTGTGCAAAACGTCATGCAAAATGTGTGCTCAGATGCATTAGAAGGAGGCTTAGGCGTGTAATTTATGTTTCGGTTATTCTGGTTTTTATTTTTTCTGAGATTTCGTAAATAGAATAATTTGCCGTCTTGTTCTGCTTGCTGTATAGTCGGTGTGTTCGTATACCTTTATCGCTCTTGTTGTTATAAGTGTTATCATCATCATCATATTCATGTTCATAAATAAGGGATTGGGGATGGGAACTGGGGAAAGCCTGACTTGATGTCAATTTGACCTTCAGAGGTGGAACAAAAAACGCACCACGTTTTATGAAACCACGTGTTTGGTGAACATTTAAGTGAGTGAAGATCCAGGTTCATTCATTCCTGAGCCATCTCGAGAAGGATAAAGACCTGTATAATGTAAAGGCCGTTTATGAGGTTTCCCGAGGTAAAGCTGGATCAGCCATCTGGCTAACCACCCTGTGTTCCGGAGATGAGAAAAGAGGGATCTTAACCAGAACAAAATCTTAGCCAAGGATTCAGAGTAGAGAGGGGAGATAAGCACAGATATTCAAGCATACCATAATTTTGTCATCTTTGATCAAACAGCTTACCATCGGTAAGAAGGGCGATGTGTGGTCGATGTGGATTAACTTACCTGCACCTTGGTACAATGTGGTACATACTGATGTAGTGGGGACCTAACAGAGACAATGGCAATTAGACTCATATTCTGTCAATGGAAATGGACAATCCCGTCGGAATAGAAAGAAAGAAATTCACTGCGGTTAGACATACCGGGATCTGAGGTGAAAAAATGTTGTTGCAGCTGGAGTGTTAACAGGGTAATTTTACAGGGGAAAAAATCGATTTCGTAGGACCTTTGTCCAAAATTACTTTATTTATTAAAAAATAAAAGCAGCTAGACTGAGTAAACACCATCGATAAAATAGTAATGGCAAAATCAGCAGATTAAAGTCACTAATGTTATAGTCTTTATCTTCATTCATCACCATCATTGGTTAAAAGTATAAAACGTTTGCCTATGCCACCCTCAAGACAGATAGGTATTTGATTTGAAAAAAGTAATTAAAAAAAAAATTGAAATTCGTGGACTTTTCTTTTTCAGTCTGTAGGCTTGCTTCTGGTCCTCAGATTTTACATAGGCCTGTGTGGTGGTTTATACTTATATTGATAAATTTATCATTGAGAGGTAATAACTTATTTCAACGTGGTTTCAAGACTCCACCACTGCCCTTTTCACCTTCTTTACTTCAGAACGATGTTCCACTGCTTAATCTCCATAGCTGACCTGTATAGGCTGGCACAGTTCCTCATCCACTCAGGTGTTATTGCATCACTGAGTAACGCATAATGAGAAGGAGAAGAAGAAGAAGATGAAGAAGAAGAAGAAGGAAGAGGAGGAGGAGGAGAAGAAGGAAGATGAGGGGAGAAGAAGGAGGGGGAGAAGAAGAAGAAGAAGGAGGAGGAGAAGGAGAAGAAGAAGAAGAAGAAGGGATGAGGAGGAAGAAGAGGATGATGATGATGATGATGGTGGAGATGAAGAAGAAGAAGAGGAAGAAAAAGAAGAAGAGAAAGAAGAAAGAAGATGAAAAACGTGAATAAGAAGAGGGGGAAGAAGAAGAGTGGGGAGAAGAAGAAGAAGAAGAAGAAGAAGAAGAAGAAGAAGAAGAAGAAGAAGAAGAAGAAAAGGAACTGCTTATTCTCTTGTTTCTCTTATGGGCAATATCTAGGACTCTGCCACCTAGTTAGATAGGAATAGGAAATGGGTTAGGTTAGGGTTAAGGATATGGTTACGAATAGGGCTATAGACAGGATTAGGGATAGGATTTGGAAAGAGAAACAATGCAAGATATGGGAAAGTCCCTGGATGCTAGCCTCTTACGATTAGTATTTTCAATATTATTACCATCCACTTTCTGTCACCTTGTTCGCCACCCACCTCCTCCCCCGGTTTAATGTGAATTTCCGGTGAATATTTATTCTCCGCTCCATTTAATTATTCACACTTTTTATGTCTCCTACACCCTCCAACCTTCCCAAAACCGCTTCACGTAAGTAAATTATAACATAAATAATCAAGTCTCACCCTTGTCTATTTTCTGCATAACAGGTTTAATAATAGCCATAGGGTGTCCAACTTTAATCACAGGCGTGGTGGTTCTAAAAGACGGATACAGTGCACTTCTGACAGAGAGATACAGAATGGGTAGACACAAAGTAGATGCTCACACAATATAGGAAGAGAGGCTGCTCGAAAGGCAAATGCAGAGAGAAGGAAACAGAGAGACTGAATGAGGATTGTGTTGACACTGTCTTGAGCTCATGACCTCTGGGTCTCGACAGAGAGGTCGGGCGTGTGAAACCCTCAGATTAATCAATGACCTTTAGAAGAAAAAAAAATTGTGGGACTATCGGTAGGTTTGGGAAGAAATAAGATCATAATAAAAAGAGTTTTTGTTTTTACTTAAATTCATTTTCGTGACTTTGGTCTGGGCTTAATAGCTGTTTTATAAACTGATCTGGATCTGAATTGTAGCTATTTCAGGTTCTTGATCTGTGGCCGTATGCATTATCTGTACGTTAATTAACGCACTGTGGTAACCACGGGAAACTCCCAAAACATGAGTAATGTTCACTGTAGTTTACGCAATACGTTAACTAACGTATGGTTTATGCATACGGCCACTGGACTTTACTTTTCTGTCGAAATTTCAGTTCATTTCACATCTTCCTCGAAAATCAGAACCGAAAGCCAAATTTAAAAAACCAAGAGGAACAATCTGATCTGAAAACTACTCAGCTTTTATCGGACTGGATTAAACTTGATCTTAGGGCGTTTTCCCCGTAGTCAACTGAACGTGTTCTGAACTAGTATTTTTTGTGGTAAATTTACCCAATCCTGAACATCGGTTTGGGTTGCTCACTCTCTATTTCTGTTTATGAATAAAAGTAGCCTGTGGTAATCTGATTATTTTCACCTTGAAGAACAATATAACATCAAAATTTGAACAATCTTTTCATCGGGAAGTTGCTTTACCGGCAGAAGTACGCAAAGGCGAAACAAGGTTTTCTGGAGTTCGGCCTCAATCAGTTTGAAAAAGGCGCATGTATGTCTTTACCAAAAGCCACAATAGCAACTTAACATTCTCATGAATTTGCTATATATATTTTAAACAAACTTGAAATTTAGGGCATACAGATGACTTTCAAAATGATGTAGTTTGAAAAGTTTGAGCCTATAATTATAATACAGGATAAACTTACAGAACAATTAGACTTAAGGGGGTAGGTAGTTTGAAAAGTTCGGGCCTATAATCATAATAAATGATAAACCTGCAGAACAATTAGACTTAAAGGGGTAGGTCACCCTGCTATTGAAGTTTATAGCGCATTTCTGTGGTGTGCATTGCCCTTTTCTAATTCAGTACATTTTGCATGCAAAATTGCGCACCAAGTGCTGAATATTATCCTTTTCCGTACTGTGGGTGTTGATTTTAGGATTACTTTATCTCACCATATACATGTTAATTCACCACTAGATTTTGCGCATGAAACTGAAGATATTAAGGCCCATAATGATAGAGGAGTTTTCAATATTTGTGTCTCAAGAATAAGTTGCGCAAATTCTAGGGAAATTATTGTCTTTCAAAGAGATGTTATGAGAATTAAACGTGCAAAAATAAACTCTCTTCGTCACCACATGCATTAATGAGTTTTAAATGCATGAGTGACCTCTGGTGGTGAAGTACCGACTGTATTTTGAAATAGGTCTTTCCTACGATCAGCATTTACAACAGAAAACACGCACTATTAGGCACTTCAGTGCGCATTTTACATGTAAAATATACTGAAAAGGGTAGAGCGCATCACAATAATGTACTACAATCTACAATAAAAGGGAAGTCTGCCTTCTTAAATCTTATTTACCACCTTCTATCAAATTTCGGAATGCAGTTAAATACTTTGATTGCTGGTGTAATATTAAGGAATATGATGGGCTGACGTCATAGAGAACTTCCATAACATCGTCGCCATATTGATAACTGCAGCGGAAGGCGACCTAGATCCAGACTAACGTCTACAGTCCACAGGGCCAGCTAAGGGAGCCCTATTATTGTAAAATGCCGACTGCTTGCTATATCTGGCTACTCAAAAGGAGGCAAGCAGGACTGGGTATGCCCGGGATTGCAAAGTTACTTGTCGGTACTAACACCAAGAAAGAGATGACGCAAGCACTCACAGAGAAGTGTATAAGACCTTGCATTAAGAGACCAGTAGAAACCCCTAGTTTAACATAAAACTAAGAAACAAATTAAAAAAAGAAAGGTAATGAGACTTTCATGTGCGTCCAAGCTCGTGATACATCTCCTTTGTTTTTTTCGAAATAATAAATGAAACATACATTATTTCTAGTTTTAGAACATGACCTCATTACCGGGTGTGTAGTGTCACACTATAAAAAAAAACAACAACAAACCAAATCGTTTACACCGTCTAATATCGCTATCCAAAACAGACGTTCCTAATCCAGATAGGCTAGGAAATTAAAAACGTGAGGAATCCGTGCCAACCGAATTTTTCTTCAACACCTCATGGTCAATGATGATGTTAAACTCACCAGTGTCATTGTCCTGTTGTTCACGTGTACCAGCCGAGATTAATTGGGAAACTGTGAATAGTGGCGTAGCTCCCACACCTGCACCGTCTCCCTTCCTCCCCCCCCNCCCAATCCCAACCAAACCATCCCTGACCGAACGCCTGAATTGGGGATGGGGATCTGAGAGTCTAACAGCCCAGTGGGTAGAAACGGATGAACTTTGCTCCTTCTACTTTGCAAACGAATCAAGGGGACTCTCGGACAAGATCTTAAATTCCACTATCTCCCACCCCTTCTCACTCCCGTCCCCAAACACATAAACACACACACACACACACACACACACACACACACACACACACACACACACACTCACAGACATGACACATTCACGCATTCTCTCTCTTTCTCTCGCTACCGCCAGCTGCCAGCCGCCAGCATGAGAAATCTATTCTTGATAGCACTGATACTGAATGCGCACACTTTTGCAAAACAATTTTAGGCTATGAGAAATGTCCTTTTTTTTTGTTTGTACTGTTAATTCACTGCAAATTATTGGTGGATCCGTCTTATATCCTTATTCGTACCAAACAGCCATCGATTTCTGTTCCAAAATAAAGGTCAACCCTTCGATAAAATTGTACACATGTTGGTTTGAAGATTTACTACTGTTTAACCAACCAACCAACCAACCAACCAACCAACCAACCAACCAACCAACCAACCAACCAGCTTAATGAAGGCAGAGTGATTTTTAAGTTGTCACTTAAAACAAATGCTTCCACTCTCATAAAAAAGCCTACGCACACTGCGTTTCTCAAGTGTTAATCTCCACTCCATTGTGCTATCTCTCTGCTCAAGGCTAGCGCATGTAGTTCAGGTTTTTTAGAGATTTAATGTTTTTACTAGGATTTCGATAAAACAAAACAACATGAAATTAACACGTACGTTCAGGGATGGACCTCGAAATAATTCGACTTCAAGGTTAACAGTAGTGTCATAAACCTAGTAAATCACTAGTCTTTACAACCTACACTTCCAAACCTGATGAACAGCCGCTTTCGTGGTGCGGACAGAATTTGGAGTAATTTGCTACTCTGAGGCAGCGTGGTCTAGAAAGGTGGTTTACCCCCTTAAAAATATCAGATTGTCATTTGATTTGATTTTGTTGGGTTGGGGTATACCAGGGCGCTCTGTGCAGTTATTACTAAGGGAGTATGACGGTTTATAGAAGAGGGTTTCTCATTGTTTTATATACCCTACGGGGTAAATAACGTCGTATTTTCATTTCTTTTTTTGGTCATATCAGTTTATTAAGCCGGAGGAGGGAGATGAAGGAGAGAGACAGATGGTGTAGTGGCTTAGATGGCTTTAGTGATGCGAAACCACTGAAGAAAACTGCAATGACAACGGTGCCTACAACAACAACAACAAAAACAACAACAACAACAACAACAACAACAAAAACAACAACAAATAGCAGCAGCAGTAGCAGCAGCAGCAGCAACAACAACAACAACAACAACAACAACAACAACAACAGCACCAGCAGCAGCAACAACAACGAAAACTGATTTGCAAAGAAATTTGTTGTCTTATTTGTTGTCCATTCGAATTATTAAAGTCCTTGGGCAAACAAACCGTTGTCTTTAGCAGCCTATTTATTGATTTTTTTTTTTTTTAAATTTTCGAGCCGTCTATGGTTCCTGTCTGTTGATCATCCTCCCGTGTCTCACTTTCCTTCTTTTGGCATGCCCTGCTTCCAGTAATAAGGGCTCCATGAGGGAAATTTTGATTTGATTGTAAACTGTGTCCATTTTAGTTTATTTTGCCCTGGGCTGGGACTGTCAGGTCAAGGGTGTGCTCAGGTGGAAGAGGAGGGGTTCGGCTTTGACCAGTGAAAAAGGTAGGGTGTGTATATAAATAGCAACCAAGCTCAAAATTTCAATGGGCTTGCTGGGGTTAGGTCAGTCTTAAAAGTTGGGCCACACAATGAGCTTCAATTGATATCTGGGTGAAAGCTAAAACTTTGGGTTCAGAGGGTAGCTCCAAAGGCTAATATAGCCCAAATAATAAAAAAAGGGTCCAACTGCATTACAGGTCTGTAACCTGAAGTGACATGTAGTGCTGTGCTGGTTCCGGTGAACATGCACCACAGCATGCCGGGGCGTGTGCAAATAACGTTAGTGCTTTTTCTAAAACACTATTACAGTGTGACAGAACGATGTCCATTTATATTTAAGCTACGCTTTTATTTATCTTTGCAAGAATAGTTCTTAGTTAAGTCAGTTGGCAGGAACGTTCTGAAAGATCTGTAAATTGAGAGCTTGGGCATTAACGATAGAATCTCTTACCATCGTAAGGATTAAATTAGTGCATCTGTGCTGAATACACATTTAGCAGCCTTCAGCATGCAGAATAAATGCATTGTTTACAGTGGTAAGAAATCCAATCGTTAATACCCAAATTCTCAATTATTATGAATGTTATTGACATATCTTGGAGAAACGTGTCTTAGAGCAAGAAAATAAAATGAGCAAACGTGGACTGAAAGGCACCTGTTTGCCTGTGTGGAGTATGTGGGTGTGTATGAATGCTCTTAGCTTCCGCCAGCACCCACACGATCGGCTTTACATCGAAGATCAGCACAGCTTAATTTTCATTAATTTACTCCAGCTCCCCAGTTCAAGGGTCTCACCACGTCGGTCTTTATCAGGTCGGGCGTTGAACGTGAAAATCATATCACGTGGAAACCTATGTAGGTTGGTTCAATAAAACGGGAATGCCCGCAAATCATAGCTTGGATGGAATACATTCTTTATCTTCAAAGTTTGCACGCCTTATTGTTCATCTCACGGAATTTGGGCTTTGTTTTTTTTTTTTGTGTGTGTTATATTTTCGGTCCGTACTACTGTTGATAGTGACTTTGTAAGTGCAGAGTGAGCGGACGCAAACATATGCTCACATAAAAGGGGTTAAAGAATAAAGGGGAAAATGCTCAAGAAAACAAAATGCACAGAGACAATGGAAGAAGGAAATAAGATGATGTGGCGGGAATCGAACCCGCGACCTCTGCGACAGATCTCACACAAAGTAGAATAGTGACTAAGGATGACGCAGCGCATGGGAGATACCAGTGTTGTGAGACATGACGGGTAATCTAATAGTACTAATACATACTAGGGTTGAGCTTTTGCAAACAGCATTGCACTGAACTCAAAGTCAGAGTCCTGTCAAATTTCTCAGGCAGTTTTCTCTCCACCAGTGCTTGATTTAGGGTCAGGGGCAGAGCTAGGGGTTGGGTTCAGGAAGAAAATGCAAACTTGGGACGGTTCTTTAGATATTATCATCATCTAGAAACTCTCTCTTATGTGTGCGTTCTCTTCTCCAGTCCTAGCCGTAACCCGTAACCATAAATCTAAGCAAGAGTGTCATACGATGAAAATCAACGAGTCAGATGTAGGCGGTGCCTGTATCACGCAACCCAAGTGCTGAGATTTAGAGTTATCCCTGATTGAAGGGTACTGTCAAAGGACTCTCCTAAGGGCATTAAAAGTCAGATAAATTTCGTAAACAAACTTGAAAAAACAATACCCACCCAAATTTACGCCACAAAATTAGATCAAACGCGTTTATTGATGTAATTTTATTCAGATTTTTACCCTGGTTCTGATGTAAGTTTATGAATACATATTTTAGCTAAAGAGAAAAAGATTGGAAAAAATAACAGACCGAACATTTTTATGAAAACTTGCGAAGTTTTCCCAATCACATAAAAAGCTGACATGCCATCCCATTTTCCACGGAGCTTCATTTTGGTGCGGTTGAACACGATACCATTATGTGGCCGCAACGTGATCAAGAGGAGTTCTGGGACATGCATCCCCAGAAAATTTTCAGAAAAACAAGCAAACGGAACAATTTGGGCCCAGTTCTGGCAGAAACGTGGTACGTATATGTATTTTAAAAATCTTGATTTATATAGTTTGAAAGTGGGGTTTTCAGTCTAAGGAGAGAGCGGCTGCGCCCCTCAGCCCCACTCCTCCACTTGGGACCGCCCCTGAATTAATTACTGACGGCAGGAAATAATTTATCGCATGCTAGGTATGAGCCAACCAGGGGCGAAGGCTGGTTTTCTCAACAGGATAATCATAGTTGAACATGATTGTCACTTACAGTCACGTATAATATCCGTTCGTGGAGTCACATTTGATGTTCACATTATGATACTGTAACACAGAGTATGGACTTAAAAAATCCGTAGGCATAATTACAATTCCTGAAAAGCTACAACAAAAGTTTGAGTAGTTAGAAACAGGTTGGCTGAAAAGGCACCAAAAAGTACAGATCAGTTACAGGGCCAGGACCGCACAAAAATACATGTATATTATCACTCATCAAGGTGTAATGGCTCCAAAATTGTAGAATTTAGGTCCAATTAGGCTAGACCTAGCAGGCCTAGGCTAATAAACAAAACATTGGAACACGGCCTTGCAGGGAAAACCCATCCAGATCGTAGGGGAGTGACAATCTGTCAAGCTTTAAAAAGAATGACCTTTGGTTGCTTGGGTAGCAGACTGACTAACATCTTTGGACAAACCGCTCTATGCTCAGCGACTCCCTCCCCCTCCCCCGTTTCCACCTCTAGCCAAATATCCAGACCTAAAACAAGAAGATACTCTAATTTTATTGAAAACGTAATTTTCGGCCCACTCTACACCATGAAGCCGAGCCCACCTTTTTGCAAATGGGTAGGCCTATGTGAGTATTGCCACCGTCAAACCTTGCCGATTTTGAGAACAGGGGGGGACCAACTGAATTACTTTTCCAAGACGTTTTGTCATTTATGTTATTTCCCAAGAAGAATTTATGTTTATTTAATAAGTTTGTTTGTATGTTTCATGAAGTCAGAAACCTCCTTCATAAAAAAGTAAATCTACCCCAAGGTGCTTTCCCCAACCAAAGATTTTGGGAATCAGCTACATTGCACTATAAAATAGGCAACGTGGCAACACCAGCACTGGGCTTGTGAATGGAGATATGTGTGTGGTGAGACTGTTCATGTGGCTTTCTGTAAGTGTGGATTCATTTCTAAACTGAGCGAAAAATAAAAGTGGTCGTAAACTTGTGACTGAAGGCATGTCACTTGTCAGCAACAGTGTTAATTATTGTCGAATAAAGAGGCCCTTGATAATAATGAATTTCACTAAATGCAATAGAATAGTGTCTCGTTTTAATGGTATTTTTGTTCCGCATCACATTAAACCGCAACAGGTGAAAGCTGTACCACAAATCAAGCGGAGACCTTGATTAGCAGCTCTTCGTTACTAGCCGGTGAAATTTCCTTGCTTTCATTGAATTTTTTTGTGAGGCCACTCCACATTTGGCTATAGGGGTGTCCAGGTTCTTCTTTATCCCTATTAATCAGTGAATAGAGCAGAGAAAATTTGAGGGGTATCAGGTTCTGAACGTAGGTCAAAGTAAGAATAGGCCTGACAAAGAGCAAATAAATAGGATTCGGCGGTGTTCTTGTTTAACTTGCCACGAAGGCCAAGGTCGACCAACGGCATTTTCGGCTGGTAATCAGTGATTATTTGATTATATGGACACTTCGCCCCTGGAGCCACCCCGATGACAGCACTAATTCCAACAAGGAAGTAACAGAGAAATAACGTTTTGCAGGCATGAAAGCACCGAAAGCCATTTTATTATGACATGTAGAAGTGATTAAAACAATAAAAATAATAAGAAAAACTCAATGAAGTATGATATAATAATTAACAATGAGGAAAATAAATTTTAATGCCTGCATGTTCCTATTAGGCTACCTTCTTATGCTACCCTACGCTACATTTTCAGTTGAAGTTCAAAAATCGCACTCACAATTTCTTTCAGTTTCTCCTGCAGTTATTCATTGGACTTTGAATCAAGTTTTTTGTTTTTGTTTTTTTATTTTGGGAAGGTCAGGGGAGGGAAGGATGTACCTAGCCAATATCAAACAGCGTGCGGCGAAGTCGGGTTTTCGCTCTCTCCGAAAATTACCGCGGTGCCCTTTAGGGGTCGATGAGGTAATGGGGTCAAGTGCGGTCACTACGAAATACAAATCTAAAATGGCTGCGCCCAGTGAACAATATCTTCCATGCGATGACTTCTTGAAATTTCAGGTTAAACTTTACAGCTAGATCTATTTTTCCGGAAAGTTGATGCATGATTTTTGCTGCTAGACTACCAGAATCAAGTAGCAAAATTCATGTTCTCTGTCTCTCTCTTTTGACAGACAATGACAATTTGCTTTCTGTTAACCGTGGCGTGAAAGTGAAAGAAAACAACGAGTTATCGATAGCGGTAGCACATTACTGTTTTGCGTAATTATTACGAGGCTCAGGCTTGAAGAAAGATAATGTTTAGGATCAAATTAGCAATTAGACTGATAGGTTGATAATATCAGGCCCTTTCTAACTTTCTTTCTCACACCTTGAAGTACAAAAGAAAATTGCTTAGTGTAGCAGACAGATGACCCTTTTGCCCTTTGTCCCCTGATGTCAGCTCATTTAGTCTTCATCATTTTGATGATCAGTTCATCTTTATCAGTTCCTGATTTCATATGTACGTTACAGTTCAGCCTTGTCATTATGAAATGCTCTTTGTGGACAGATTATAAACAAGATCGAATCTACATGCTAGATCTACCTGTGTCTGGAATTTGAATGTCTTAAAGGCTTAGGCAGACGAAGCCACTTAGCAGCATTATTGAAAAGTCGTTGAAAAATGTTGGGTATAGTCTAGATCTAAATGGGGGCCTCTTACACATAGTCACAGAAAAATAGCACTGCATGCAGTTTGAGTACTCATCTTCGTCATTAGTGGTGACCACTCAAGTGTTGGTCACTGCTCACTGCAATGCAGTTGGAAGGACTTGAATTTGAATTGTAGGTTTACAAAGTATATATAGCTGCAACGACACCACTATTGGTGTAACACTAACCAGGTACATAATGATTCTGCACCGTTGAAGCATGATCCTTAACTCATTCCCACTCATGAGATATTGCACAAATAGCATGAAACCAGGCCCTTTTCTAGTCTTTGCATTTGCAAAATCAGTGGGATATACCCAGAACCTTTATTTCCTATTGGCTATTCCTCTTAGATTTAGTTTTCCTTTATATCTCTATCAAATCCTAACACTTAGCTCAGGAGGACAAAAATGCAAATACCACCAATACTATCCTTCCTGTGTAATCTTTGTCCATCAGATGTTCATAGGCTAGAACTAGTAGTAGTAGAACGGCTCACCACCACATTGATCCCATTGTTTTGATATATTTTAATGCAATACCTCTTCATCGATCAACAAAGCAGACACTCTGTTGAAGAAAGGATCCGGACAAGGACAAGCAAATTCAAATAAAATTTAATTAGTCCCTCTCGCAAAATTAGAAGAAAAAAAATACAGTAAGGCTGATGGAGTAATCTTATAAAAATTTCCCCCTGCAATGGGGATGATGTAACCATGAATCAAAATATCATGGCTATATGAGTACTTTCCTGGTTAAAATCATAAATTGACATCTGGTAATCCATACCCCCCCCATGATGGTCCCAGCGATTTCAACTTAAAGAGGACTTCACTGTATTTCAGTGGGTAACCTACTCAGATGCTCATATTATCTGTCTGATTCATTCCATCAGACTCTCTCTTAAATTTGTAGATTATCAGATCACTTTTCTCTAAACAGGTAGAACTTATTTGTCTCACAGGATGCCTTGAAAAAACTGCGACTGATAGATGACAGAATTATTCATGCTCTCAACACAAAGATTCCTACACAGTCTTTCCGTGATAAAGTAGACGTCTCTAAAGAATGCAAGCGCCTGTATGATGAGGTCAGTTTGCTGCTGTTGTTATTGATGTTTTGTGAACTTTGAGCAGGAAATGTATGAACTTCACATGTGGTTGTTCTTAAGAGGAAGGAATTTATTTTTTGTTTTTAATATGCCATAAGAATTCTTGGGGTTTATATTGTGGTCTAGAGGTTGTTGGAAGACATCTCTTATGACATCTTCATTGCAGTTCTCAATTGCAGCAACAGGAAACAACAATGATACATTTGACCTAAGTCCATGCTATTTATTGGCTAGACTTATGTGACAAAGTCAGAATAATTTTCTGTAATTGCCGTGGGCTTGAGATAGGCCTATCTTAATATAGGACTGAGTTGTCGGCTTAGCAAGTAGGATTTGACAATTTTTAACTTAAGAGCTAGATCTAAGTGTTCTTAAATTGCTTATGTTGGAGTGTGTGTGTGTGCATATGTGTGAAAACTATACAGTCGAGTCCGCTTAGCTCCAATTCGCTGGGACCACCCTAGTGAGTTCGAGGAATCAGACTTCGACTCACGATTTCCAAGGCGAGTCAACCGTATGCGAGCGAGCACACCGGGGAGGTCACGAAGGCAGCCTCTTGTTTATTATAGTTTATATACCGTCACGGTGCATTGGGCCAGATGCGTTGTAAGCCCTACACAATGCTGTCGAGATGCTTGATTATTGATCGATTTTTCATTTTTTCAGCACCGCCGAGCCCTCGCGCATTCTGTTCACCCTACTGTCTTATCAGTGTGTAATACACACGCCCCACTTATTGTGCTGCGGTTAATGGCACTCAGTACTCACAGTGTCCAGTTTTATTGCCTCTCTCTATCCGCGGCACCGTCTCGTTTGTTTTTCAAGCCGTCGGCATTGTTTGGTACCACGCGGGGAGGACGCCAGGAGGTGATTTTGCCTCTGTGGCAGCGCTGGGCAGTTGGACTAATCAGAAATGGGCGTTAATGACTTCTTCTTATGCAAGGATAATTAATAGAGGCAAAGAAGGAAAAAACCTATTTTTTCTTTTTCTTTTGACTAATAAGTAATTGGAGGAATCCGATTTCAACATACATGGACTCGACTGTAATTACATATGTAGAGAGGAGCATTTCATTTTGCCGTGCGTATAAAGTCTGCCTTAATATAAATTCTAGAGCATAGATGATTGGTTATCACATTTGTGTCTAACAACACTGGTATCTGCTGTTAAAGTGAAATAAGATAGTTTTGTCTGCAATTTGTGTTTTCCAAATGTTAAAAAATGCAATAACAATGGAAGTGACTGATTTTATACCTGAACTTTGTTGAAACAGAGTCATTCATATGGATATGAAGTCGACTCCGCTTAATCGCCCTCCGCTTAATTGCCTTTTCCGCCTAATCGCCTCGTTTCCCAGGGAACCAAATTTTTTCTCTATAAAAGTCATAAGATAATCGCCTATCACTCCGGATAATTGACCACTTGTCAGCGCTCGTGAATTCAAAGATCAGCGGTTGAAGGATTACAATTGACAAACAAACAATGTACACAGACTGTTTAACTGCGCGATGGATGGCAGATCGGTTGACTGAGTGACAGCTGCCACCCCGAAATAGGTGTGATAATCCTTTCCTCCCCACTTCCCCCTCTCCTTGTCCCCCTTCATCCCACTCTACGCATCACTGCCTTCGCCCATCCGATAATGCTAATACATGTACTGCGAAAGCCGTATAGTCTCCTCCCCCCACGCCTTGATTGCGACTGTCTGGTGGATTTCAGTTAGATCAGAGAACATGTCATGTGGATGAACAGTCTATCCCATCCTACTCCTTATTGTCTGCTGCGTTACTGCGATGTGGCCAATGAGAGAGACCGCGGAGATCAAACATTTTGTGCGCTACAACGCCATCAAACTCGAGTCTGTCCTGAGACTGGCGACGAGAAGGTGTCAATGCATGATATCAAACCACGACATCAAAGAAATTAAACCCCATTACCAAAAATATGGCCGAAATTACCTACTCCGCTTAATCGTTTCTCCACTTAATCGCCCAAGTTTTCCGTGATTCCAAGGTAGGGCGATTAAGCGGAGTCGACTGTAATTTATATTGTTGGTGTTTTTTTTTAGTTTAAATTAATACATGTGATTTCATGTCCAAGTTTGAAGAGACATTTGATCTTAGGAAGACTGGAAAGGAAAGTATAGACAATGAATAATTCTCTAATAGCACACTTTTATGTTCATAGATGCAGGTGTCGTATGACCAGAGAGAAAAATCCATCCGCCATTGCCTGGAACTTGTTAATGATGACGTAAAGAAACTCAGGCAAAGAAAACTAGATGCCCCAGATGATGTTGATGTTCTACGAGCATTAAGGAAGGAGCAAACGAAGGTGAGAATATGACTTACAGCACTTAATCATCCACAGTTGAATGACAGTTTATGTGTTTTGCAGTGAATAATGAGATAGCTGGCCTTAGCCTTCTTAACATTAGGCAATGTCCTTGCAGTGGCATTTTGCATCCTGAGATTATTTCATGGAAGAGGATTGAGCCAGTTCATGCTGCTTATGTATATCCGTTTCTGTGTATTAATTACAGAGATTACAAAGATCAGCTAAATTTTGCCTTTGAAAATTCCTTTGCAGTGCGCCCTGTATTTTTGTCAGCCTTCAGTCTTGGTAGTGTTATTAGGGAGATATGTTTTTCCTTTTTTTTTGCATTTGGATTCTTATTGATATGATTAGGAACAAGGAGCGTTACATCTGACTTGTGGAGATTCCAGAAAGTTGCACCAGATATTACTTGTCCCATGTCTCAAAATGGGTGATAATTTTTTTTTTTTAGTTTCTTCACCCATATTCTCAAAGAAGCCATTCTTCAGAGAGTTCTCTGACATCAGAGAATGTTGTCTGCAGTGAGAGAAGGCTATTTCCCATCAGTGCTAGAGATTTCTTTTTTCTCCCAGTCACACATGCTTGCTTTGGATCTTCTCTCCTGTATTCTTGCCATACACATTTCTTTTTGAAAATAACAATCTTTGCCCAGTGTAAATTGCTTCTAAACTGGGCATGTTCCAAAGAAATTTTGTAATTTTCAGAAACGTACAGAAATTTTAGAGAACTTCATGAAAACTCACTGACATCTCAGTAGTCTTAATTAAAATAGATCATATAGAGGAAGCAGCTTGGGGTGCTTAGGTAATAGAGAAATATTGCTTGGCATCCTCCAAGTTCAATTGTTTTGCCCTGTTGCATGGTAATCTGTGATTTATAATCTTTTTTTAATGCTCTCACTGTTTCATTATTCCTCTAATTTGCAGCTGCGATTGATGCAACAAGAGATGAGTATAGAAGAAGTAGTGAAGGATAGAACATTGAAGGTAAATAACGCTTGTTTGTCATGATGCGAGGTGGGGGTGGAGGGGAGGAAGGATGGCGGAATGGGAGAGAATTGGATGAGGCATAAAAATATTCATGGTGACGTTGAGATATTAGTGCTGTTGAAGTATAGGGGTTATGCTTAAGAAGGAAGTGGAATGAAAAACAAAGATAATGTCAACAGGATGGTTAAGAAAAAATGCTATGGGAATAATTCTACGTTTTGTGAGTATTGATGATTTGCAGAAGAAGTGGAGAGAGATAATTTTGTAAGACAGCAGATTTTGTGACAGTAAGGATGAAAAGAGAAATTGGTAATAAAAATCTTTAAGCTTTCTCTCCCTCTTAATCCCTCACTTCCTCGTTTGTCACCTGGCATGTGATCCAGATACATGTTTCACCTTTACATTCATGCTCGGAGAGAGCTGTGTTGTCTGGTGAAATTTGCCATCATATGAAGCTGAGTTTTAAAGAGAAATTTCAAGATGCAGGATATTTTGAGCAGGCATATGGTTGTGTAACTCTTAAAAATTCAAGGTGTTAAAAAAATAACGCATTTTACAAATTTTTTTTTTTTTTAGATGGTGCTGTTTCTACAATAAGCGTTGTTTTCAAACTGATGACGAGATTCACATTCAGACCTCTCATACACATGATTATAGCATACTGTATCTTTAATGTAAATTGCTGTGGCTGTTGGTTAAGACTTATGCAGACATGAAATTGACTCGGGTTATCACTGATTTAAGTATTGACTGGGATTGCTGACCCTTTATTTCACACTTTGTGTACCACAGTTAAATGTTGCATCCAGTTTTACTTTACACATACCTTTGTGTACCCATCCTATTTCATGATTAATCTTTACCACTAATCTATGTCATAAGGATCTTGGGATTAAGGGGGTAGTTAACTTGAAGAGGTGCTCATACACAACGTACAGGAAGAGTTCACTTAGCATGACAGAGTTTTACCCAAGATCTCAGTGAATCAGAATGAGAAGAATACCCGCTTCCAGAGATCCTATTTATTTACAGTAAAATACTTTCAGTAATGTGATAATGAGTTTCAGAGAAGTTTTAATAACATAAGAACTAAGATAGGAAAAAAATTGATAGAGGGAGAGCGGAAAAACCTAAGTCACGCTGTTTCATAAATGTACCATGTTGTTTATGGGATTAGGATTAAAAAAAAAAAATAAAGAAAAAAAAACAAAAAACAAAACAGGATTCTACAGTAATTATTAACATGATGTGTCTGTAGCCTGGTTCTGTCCCTGCTTAAGTGACATCACAGTTTTCAACAAATATTAAGTCAAATAAGTACAGAAATTTAGGTGAAGAATCATATTTAACGATGGAAACCAGTATCTTTATTATGATCAGTAAGATGTAGATAAAAACTTTGGGGGAAGATGCTAGTTGTTATTGTCGTTGATTGATAAAGATAGCTGCATTTGTGTGATGTCAGAGAGTAATCTGTAGCAGTGATGTAATTCAGACTTGACAAATTAATTGGAAGAGATGATGAACACTGATATATCCTAATAGCTGATCATATGTAGGGAAATCCCGTCAGTAGATTGCAGTATTTTGAGAGACTTTTAATAGGTGTCATAGATCTTGTATTAAGAAAGAAAAAGGATGATTGTCATTGACTGAATTTGTCATCGAAGGTGTTGCCAAGTGGTGACTTCATTTTGAAGAATTTGTCACTGCCTCCTTTGTGGTATATGTATATGGGGAATTTGAGGGACTGAAATCAGCAAGTGGCATAGTGCTGCTTGTCAGTAGTGTTTTCTTCCTTGAAATTAAGTAGATGGGTAATGAGAATGTTGTGACGTATGCCCACACAATTTGAGACAGAAAACCAACGAATAATGATTTTCTAGCATTATGAATTGCTCTTCATCCTTTACAGTGACATAACATCTATGTCATTAATGAAAATGTAATACCAGGTTTTGTGAAGACGTCATTATGTCACAAAAACAACTTATTTACTGCAGTTCTGTTAAAATGGTGAATTAACATCATTCTACCTATGAACAGTAGAAATAAAATGCATGATTAGCATAAAAATGGGAGAAAGGGGAGTATTTAACATGATTTGCTTGTGTTTAATTCAGAACATATGCTTTTGTTTTAATCCCTATGCCCCCTTCCCTTCCCCCCCCNNCCCCCCCGGCTTTAAATGTTCAGTTGCTAAAGGTTTTCAGTGTACTGCATGATGTGAATCTCCAAGTTTTAGCCACTTGTCTGACTTTTGAAGTAATTTAAGGCCAGATGTGAAAACACCCATCATGAGGTAGGAGTGTGTGAGTATTTTTAAGTTCACGCTGACTTTTGTTATTTGTTCTTTGTTCAGGTCTTCTATGAAAGATGCAGAGACAGCTATACACCACCTTCAGCCCCTATTGTTATGTAGCCCCCTGCAGCCTGCTGTTAGTGGACATGATTGACCTATGAGTCAGTTGTAGAAATATGTCTTCTGGCAGTTGGCAGTGGCAGTGACTGGGTGACTGATTGGCATTTTTTTGTTGATGTGCTGCAACTTCTGAGACAAAACAGACTGTGATTTGATGGTACCCCAAGCAACATAACTTTGCTCAGAGAGACAGATACTGATTCATCTTTGCATCATGGAGTGAAAAGAATCAAGAATTCAAATATTGGGAGTAGTTGTAGGCAGCTGCTTGTATGTAACTCTGATAACAGACAGTAGTGTTTGTGGAGGGCATACCATTTTATGTGACTTTCCAGCATAATGTTTGATGGGCCACTCCCAGCTTTGCAGTGGCTTCGCTGTCTGGATGCACCCACATGAAATGGCATGCTGACCACACAAAGTAACCTCAGCATGTTAGGGTAGATGTGTGACCTGGGCCGATTACATCCTAATAGTATGAATGTGTTGACATGGCTCTGCTGTTTCATAGAAGAGACTTAGTGTATGCATGTGTGGGTCAGATCTCAAATTTTCACCAACAACAAAAGATCAGTACATTGCAACATGAAAATGTTCCAGCATCTAAAATATTGTATCTTGCTGGTGTTTTGTTGCTGGTAAAATGTGATTTTGACGCAGATGTACCAATGCAGTCTTTTTCTAGAATAAGCAGAATCTGAGAGTTATGCCTGGAGAGAGTGTAATAAGGTTATTGACTTCTCTTTATAGTAAATGCCTTGCAGTCAGTCAAAATGAGGCTTAAGTCATTTTCTTTGTCCTGTGAACTTAATGGTATCATGTCATATGAAAGCATACTTTGTACCTTTTCATGAGGTGGAAATATTTTTGAGCCAGCATTAATCTGGTCCATGATGTAGTATTCTGAGGTGGTAAAGGTCACCCATGAGCATTGGCAATTGTTCAAGAAAATAGCAATTACAGATACTTCATAGCAACCTCACACAAACTCAATAAAGATCCACAGATACATAGCACTCTTCCATTAGATGACTATTTTCTTGTGCAGAAAAGACTGTACTTGTGATTTCCACAGCCAACACAAATTTGATTTAGGAAAGCCCTGATTACCAGCTGATCCTGAATTCTTCATTCTAGTCTTGCTAGATAAGCCTCATTCCGACTGACAGCAAAACATAAGATTAAGAATGCTGTATTTAGTATTCTGGGAAAGAGGATATGCTGAAAAGTGGCTAGGACTACATGAAACTTTTGTATTGTAGCCCTCCCTACCTGCATATTGTAAGCATGGGACAACTAAATGTTAATAACATTATCTATTCTGCTTTCTGCAGTATATGAGTAGCACTTTGCAATATTCTAATGAATCCTGGAAACATGAGTTCGAGGTGAATTTAGCGGATCAAAAACTTGTGTGGAAAAACATCTGTGTAAAATGAGTGGCTTCAAAATATCTGTGTTGATCTTCAAGGTGATATTTCACAGAATAGGTGGAAAGCAAATATTGGTATCATTTTGTTTAGAATTTTATGTCGGTTCTAATGACAGCGGAGTGCATATATGAGCTTGAAAACATAGAATCCTATTTTATGAGGACTTCAATATCTTTTTGCTATCAAAATCTATATGAGAGTTCCAATTTTGTCTCGAAACCTCTTTTTGTTGAATCTGAAGTCCTATGTTACCGTGCACAAAATTTGAACACTTATTCTTTGAATCAGTTGCAGTCAGTGAAGTGACTTTTGAGCTGCAGTTTTCAGCAAGACATCCTATCTTAACTGGTAAAGCTGTCAGGCACATTAATGTGGGGTTAACACACATCAGTTCATTTATAGCCATAAATATAAGTGTGTGTGTTCGGTGGAATCTGTATCTGTATCTGGCGACTACCACTAGTTCCTTAGAAAAATTGTCATAGACAGGTGATTGTTCTACAGAGGTAAAATATACCATCACAGTTATAAGCAGTTTGCCTGCCTCATGTGATTGATCTTTCTAGGTAAAGGAAGAAAAAAACTGTATTAGACAACACAAGAAAGTAATGTGTATCTCAAGCTTTGGTGCTGTTTTTAAACCAGTGACTTTGTGACTTACTTTGTCTATGACATTTGGTGGATGGAGCGAACACAGAAATAGCACAGAATGCAAATTGTCAATCTCTGAGACAGCCAATCTGCCTATGACTGTGAAGGTATAGGAAATAGTAATGAACTGTCATCCGTGAAACCTGATTGGTTGTGTTGGCAGGTAGATGTCATAGAATGCTGTGGCCATACTGTTTTCAATTGTAAATCCACTGCTGCTGTGTAAGTTGAGGGAATCTGTCTGTCTTGCCTGTCCATTCAATCCCATCTTATCTTTTCATCTGTGATCTGTCTTGTCCAGTGTCTAACTATGAATGTGGTTACACTGATGGGTTAATGAGCTCCCACTCAAAACTACTAATGTATTATTTAGACTGTCACTTCACATTTTGTGACAGAAGTTACAGCACAGCATAATGTGGATGAGACATTTTTCAGTACTCATTTGACCTTTGTGTATGATTACTTTGTCATTGTGGTTGAAGTGAATGGAAATTTTCTTATGCACCATCTCATTATATATACCTGGAGAATTCAAACATGCCCTTGAACATTCTCAATATGAAATTCACAGGACCTACCAAATCATTTTGTATTAAGCATATTTTGGACTATCCTTGCTGTAAGGAATCATAAGGGTTGGACACCTGTCAGGTTCATAAAGCAGCAATTAAGATTGCGTGTTCATTGAAAATGCATATTGCAAATGGCTAGTAATGAATAACAAGGTTTTATCTGGCTTAAGTTGAGTAAATCACTGGTGAAGAGCGGTTGTGCCATGACTGATCTGTTGCACATGAGAGAAATTATGGCTTAATTAAAAAACTTAAGTAGGTGGTATAGAATTAGAAATATTTCAAAATAGCTGCATTTTTTAATTAACTCTGGTTGTATTTCATAATAAGCAAAATAAACTTTATAAGAAAATGTTGGGACATGCAAAACCTTTTATATCACCACTGTTGTATTGAGCATTTTCAGCTGTCCATCATCTTGCTACAGTACACCACTTGTATTGATCCAGCTGTGGTTTGTTGCCTGAGCTGCATCCAGGTGACATCAGTCCCCACAGATGTTAATGAAATTATCTGAGTGCATGATGGCTTAACAGGGTTTCAAGGACTCTCCTTGAGGCTGTAAGAAAGCCATCCTATGTAAATCATTACCTTGAGGCTTCTAGATAAATCACCCTTAGACCTCTGCACAATCCCACTGCGGAAGGGTTTAAGATTTTAGACATATTTCAGCTGAATCCAACATTTGCTGCAGTTCACCCCTCACATTGATCCAGCTGTGATTTGTTGACTTCAGTAGAATAGAGGTGATATTACTCAACACAGCTGTTCATGAAATAGATTGAACTGTGTGTTGGTATAGGTGGGCTGTATGGAAACCATCTCATGTAATTCTGTATGTCTGCAACAATGCGCTGGGTTCTCAAATAAAAGAGAGCTCGTAAGTATTGGAAGGACCCTGGAAAGCACAAATGGCTATTAAAGTATTGTGTAATGCTGAGAACAGTCTGCCTGCTCCTCCCCCCTCCCTTCAACCATGAAACCATCTCATATACAGATTGTTAAAGTCTTTTATGTTTTAAGCATTACATACTGACTGCCAGTAGAAAGTATCTGGTATTTCCATAGTGACCACTCATGAAACAAAACACACACGGATGCAGAATCCCCCTACACAACCATCACATTATCATTATTGTTAGTACATAATATCATCATCATCACCACCATTTCGTTGTCAGTGTGGGCCTGTCTGATTGGCCAGATACTTTCTAATGGCATTCAGCATATTGGCCACTACTTTCAGCTTCAGTGTCCTGATTACAAGATGCCAAGGCAGATTATAAGAAACACAAAGTTAGCTTTGGTAGATGAGTGAACCATTGTCATCATAGCACAAACTTAAACTGAACCCGCAACAAAGGGTTAGCCAACCAGAATGAGAGTTCTTTTACATTGTGTCTCATCAGTTTTGATGTTGGATTGCAATTTGCCTGAGCCATGCCTGAGACATACATAGAAAATGAACAGGATTGTAAAAGACTTTAAAAAAACCTTGATCTTTTTGTATGGTAGCCACAAACTGACGTCTCAACTGACAATCTGTTTTGTTGCTGTTGGGCAAAAGCTCTGATTAGAAAAGTCATTGATTACTACCATCTTTTCACAGACAGGAAAATGATAAGGATGTTGTTGTTAGAGGTGACTAATGAAAATTACAAACAGGCTAGAGATGGTTGTTGTGGTCACACACCTTAACATGAAAATGGTCTCTTAGGTGTGATGTTTGCAATGTTATTAGTATAGCATTATCTCCTCTAGATTAGGTTTGTATGGTATGAAGGTGGGAGAGTTAATCAGAATTATCATGTAGGATAAGAATCAATTGAGATGTGAAGGTGTAATGAAATGTGGATTTGCAATACTGCTTATGTACATTCATAATGATATGTCACCAATATATGCCCATTATTCTATCTTGACTGTCTCATATTGGGCACTTTTCACAGAACAGACAAAAATGCTTTTTTATTCAGTATTTCTGCAGGAGCATGAATAAAAATTTAAGTGTGTTGCCAAAACGGTGTGAAAACACTTTCATTGAAGAAAACACATACTTAGACATGCAGTTCTTGTTTAATCCTGATCTTGATATCTGAATATTCACTTATGAGTTATGTCATTTTAAAGTAATTAAGGATGCAACTGGAAAGAGCATTTGCTCTTGTGTTATTTTCCTTTATCTTGAAAGTACAGTATCCCAGTTCCTCTCAGTGATTTTTGGAAATATACTCTTCTGTTTGATCAAGTGCTGTACTTACTATCATAAACTGACAGGTGAAAGTACAGAATAAGAAGTCTTCTAATATGCCATCTGGTTCGCTTGGTCCAGTTCCAGTCCTGTCATTTGCCTGTTCTTGTTCAAGAATATTTTAAGTGTGTTTCATGAGTGCTGCAACCTAATTTGCATGGTTCAAAGAGTGATGGTGTCATCTGAAATTTAGAATAAATTTTATCTTTCTTACTACGAAGTTTGTGGGTTAGTGGGTTCACTAGAATTCACAAATGGCCAGGTGTGAGAACATGCACACATAACGAGTTGGGTCTTAAGGTGTTTGATTTAAGATGTACTACTAAATGTCAAGGAAAGTTCACCGTGATGGAAATTTTGTGGAAGCGGAGTTTAGATTATTGAAAGTGTCCTAGCTTTACACCCTAGAACTGTTTTTTTTTGTTTGTGTGTCAATGATCCTAAATTTACCTTTTGACATGATGTTTCTGTTTACTTGAACAGCGTGGTAATGGTGCTTACAAATTGCTGGATGTATGTACATGTAATTTGCAACAGTAAAATTCATCGTGTTTGAAGTTAGAATAGATGTCATGGTTTGATCATTTATCACGGTAATGTAATTCTATTGCTATAACATCTGGGTTTTTTTCATATTATGTTAACAGACCAGTTGTTACAGTATTGTCTAAATGCAGATCTAATAAAGATGAATTTGTTTTTATATAGAAGGAAGTTTGTAGCTTTTAATTTTTGTTCTCAGGAATTTTATGTCTCATCTCTTCCTCCATCACGCAGCTAATGCCAACAAACTCTTGAGATTAATTTCAGTCAAGCCCTCATTGTGTATGATTTGTAGGCAGTACCACTAGGTCAATAAAAGTATTTATTTGCTGTGTGATGTACAGTTATATCTGTTTAAGGCCGTAACATTCATTCCTAAGAAAAGAGGTCATCATGGACAGGTAGTCGTCAAATACATGCTGATACGTTTTGTGAAGTTGTAGAGAAAATATTTGCTTCTCTGATTTTCAAGTCTGGGAAGAGCAGTGTCAGGTCAGTTTGCCTGGCAATGAGATGACCACCGTTTTTTTTTTTGTTTTTTTTTTTGTATATATGTATATATGTTCCACGCTGCCACCCAAAGCACAATATTAAACGCCTTTATGTTGTAAAGATACCAGATGGGCAACACATGTACTTGGTCATAAGATAGGGATTGCCATTTGGCACTATAATAATACAAATCGTGTTAACTATTCAAACAAGAAAAAAATCCTTTTCAATCTGCCTTGAAGCAAAATGAAGGGATGTCTTGTATGAGGTTTCAGGTTGGCCAATTTAGGATTACCTACAAGATTTTTTTTTATGTTTTACCCTATTTGGGCTTGAGAAAGGGAGTTCATATATGCGTTATATAGGCAGTTGTAGTATGAAAGTAATCCTCGATATAATGTATGCCTTGGTGCATTCATTAAACAAATGTACATATGAGGTATACTTAATACTGAGATCCGCCTCAAAAATGAAATGGCAGTCTAACAGTGAATTTGTGCATGTGAAATTCATACTTAAGAGGATGGTACTTAATATCGAGGTCCCACAGCAGATCATTCATGAAACCTGGTCACCAAGGAGGGTGGTTGCAAACTCGGTTTGACTGTTGGTTGCTGCCAGTATGTGAGATAAAGGGTAGCAGTGTCGGGATAACTACATACTTGGCTGTCCCTGCGGAATATTGCAGTTCAAAACTCCAAAATTTGTACAAAGAATTACAAAATTTGCATGCAAAAAGCAGTAAAATGTGCACCAAATTTGCAAAAAAAAAAAATGCAAAAATAGCCTGGCACTTCATTACAGTTATCACCACGTTTACCATGGCAGCGTTGCAAATTTGTAGAAATGAAATACATTTTCTGTGTTCCTGCGAGGCAGTATTGCAATCGTGACATAAAAAGGAAATTACTGTATTTGCTAAAAATCGGCAAAATTTGCACCAAATATGTGGAAAATCGCTAAATTTTCAAAAATTTGCAAACGTGCACCAAAGCCTCAAAAAACGCGGAAATTTGCAGTAATTTGCATCACAATTTTCTATGGAGTAATTTG
>JAWQUT010000272.1:0-20916 GCA_033807755.1 Ellobium chinense
TCACTGCCAACGACTAAGGCAATGTGTGCTGCTTAGACAACTTAGGATTGGGGGGAAGGAAAGAGAGGGGATGAGGAACATTGAAAGAACATATATAAGAAAGGTACATCTGCTAGAAGCTTTTACTTTTTTGCCGAGAATTTTATTTCGCGAATTTTGCGAGATGAACTAGCTTCACTAATATAAATTATTTCTCACGTCAAAAAAAAACAGCAAAAGTTCGGTTCAATTTATCTTTTAAAGGGTTTTCTACAACGGTATTATTTTGGGAAAAGCACAAGATAGATTAGGGAAAGATCGAGAGATATACGATTAAACATTAATGTTCGCCTTAGCACTCAGTAAAATCGAGAAACACAAATCAAACGTAGTTTTCTTGTTATTTCTCCGTGGTTCGACTGAGTGTGGACTTTCTTTAAAAAAAACAACAACTAGCAAATACACCAAATAGCGATTTCTGGAAGATAAAAAAATATACTTTTACAGGCTCTCGTGGCGTTTTGAAGAGATAAAGACAAGTAAAACATGGGTTGCTTGAGATTTCCAGTACTAGGCTCCATTTTTTACTAACAAGACGACAAAGCTGGAAAGAGCGCATAGACTAGGGCCGAAGAAATCCCAAGGATCAAAACCTCAACGCATCATTGCTAAGTCTGTTCTATACAGTGATAAAGAAGAGATCAATATAGTCTGCAAAGTACTATGCTCATTGAACAATCCATGAGAATGTCGTATTTCTATGAGCTTACATAGAATATTTTTTTCCAATCCAACCTTGCGCATTTTTCAGCAGCAAAAAGTCATGAAATTCCATGAAACTAAATACATGATAACTAGCATGAGAAACAGCTGATAACATCAGTGGGTCTAAAATTTGTAATATAGAGACGCTTCAGTGAAGCAGTAACGGACACTAGCGTTAACATTGACAGTTTTTCCATCTATAGATCTGATCGCCCGTCTCAATCCTCTAAGACCAGTGGTGGTAGCCTATATGCTTATATTAACAACAAATGGTGCATGGATAACAACATCCATATCCAACAACGGATATGCACCTCTGATACTGAACTCTTGACATTATGTCTGGGCCCTATGTAGTTGTCGAGGGAATTCCCCGAAATAACTCTAAATTTAGCCTACATCCCACCGCAGGCTAACACAAGGAAAGCCTCGAACACCATAGCTGTTCTCCTTCATAAACAGCAGTCGAGGTCACCAGACGGAGTTGTTTTGATTATGGGAAATATCAACAGCTGCACTCTCGACTCTACCCTCCTCACTTTCTACCAGTATGTGAACTGTTTTACCTTTGACAAAATAAAACCCATAGATCTTTGTTGGGGCAATATCAGCAATGTCTTTAAGAGCGTCCCCCTACCACCACTCGGAGACTCGGATCACACCATGATCCAATTATTACTGCTTGAAGTATCGCTGAAGATGACCAAGCTTGTAAGAAAAACGGCGCATTGTACGACAAAACAGCAGATAACTACTCAAAACAGAATTTTCGTAAATAAATAGTGGGCAGACATTGCCAAAGAACTGGGACGCGAAGGTAAGAGTCACAATCCAACAACAAGTACAGAGATTCGTACTGCATATTTTTCAGTACTGAAATGCTTCCATACGAAACGTATTGACGCGAAATTGGCATTTTTGTGAATGATTACAATTTTTTTTTTTTTTTTAGAACAAGATCCGGTCTGATGATATATCCTGGAGATATGCGAAGATAAAGCGGAAACCCAAATGGTCAACCAATTTGACCACAGAAATCATTGTTGAAAAGGCGGACAAGAATGACAATAATCATGAAGCGAACAAACGAAGAGAAATCGATGTCTGCAATTTCCGACAGACAGTTAAAACGCAAGGCAGACAATCTAAGACAAAAGAAAACCTATAAATGGGAGCAAATGGTTTTCGGAAATTTTAACAATAAACCAAAACAAATGGTACTTTTCTTTTGCGGCGTGAATTTCACCGTGAGTCTAAAAGGCAGGGAGACTATCACCAAATCCAACCACCTAAGTATTTGCTGGATTTTAAGATATTCAACGCTGGACATAGACAATTTATCGCCTCGTTTCCCTAGATGTACCTGGGTATGCGCCTCACTTCAGTTGTATATCCTTGGATCTGAACAATTTATCGCCTTATCACCACGAAAGACACTAATTGTTTGTAGTTTGTTTAGATTTGATCTCGTCTGCCTCTGTGTTATGCCGTGGTGTGTGTTCGTGTGATCATTCTTTAATCGTTATTTTATGTTTCCCGAAGAAGGACACGCGTACGAAAATTTGGAACGTTTATTAATTTTTTTCATGCCACAGTTTTGAGAGTTTTTAAAAATATTTTTGAAAACGAAAGACACTAACTGGATGATCTACAACTTCCGGACGCAACTATCCTCTGTGATTGGGTTCCTTCCCTTGTTCATCCGCCAGGACACACATCAGATGTTCAGTTCACACTTCCTTGAACGGAGACATATTTTTTTACTCTTGTGTTAGGTTAAGGTGTAAACACAGTGAGATCCGTTTTCTACACATTACCGACAGTTGACCTCTGTGACCTAACGTCCCGTGAAGTGTGTTACCGGGAGATCTTATTTACCACTACCAAAATATGCGTTAGCGCCAGAATGGTTACCTCACGTCATTCTACCGGCTATCTACTACCTCGCGGCAGAAAATGTTCACGAGACTATTTTAGGGTTGCAATAAAAACCTCCGGACTTTCTTCCCGCAAATCCAAAGAAAATCATGGACTCTTCTGAAAGATTAATTGAAGAGGTGCAAATTAGGGCAAAAGCGGCCAGCTTTATTCGACAAGACAAACAACAATTATTGCAATAGAATGTATTTGAATAAGCAATGGAGTGAGATTGGAGAAAAACTTAATTTGGACGGTAAATGATATTGTTTTTAATCCATTCACTTTCTCGCACACTTCCCCCCCCCNCCTCTCTCTCTCTCTCTCTCTCTCTCTCTCTCGCTCTCTCACTCTGTCTCTCTCTGTCTGTCTCTCTCTCCTGTTTACCTCCTCTCTCTCTCTCTCTCTCTTTTTCTCTCTAATCTCTGACTCTGGCTCTCTGTCTTAACGGGACATCAACGAGAGCCATTCTGTTGGTACATCTCCTCAGGTTAACTACACGTTAACGTGACTACACCGTCACGTTAACCACTGTGTTTGCACCTTTATACAGTTAAAGTAACATGATGCAACGAAATATGTCAGTTTTAATGAAATGATTCTTAGCACAGATGCATGTTTTGCTTCTGTTCTGTTCGTTTGTTTGTCTGTTTGCTTGCATCTTCGTTTCTTTCTATTTTGCTTGCCTGCTTTATTTATATAGTCATTGATCTGGTTGCATTTAATGTTTTCTTGAGAGCTTTGCTTAAAGTGGATATGTATGACTTTGTTACATACTATGTTCTCAACATGGTGAACTGTAGCTGATTACGCACAAAGAAATTAATTTTCATTCATTCATTCATTCATTCATTCATTCATTCATTCATTCATTCATTCATTCAATTATTCATTCATTCATTCATTCATTCATTCATTCATTCATTCATTCATTCATTCATTCTTCTGGTTTTTTATTCCCATCTGATATGTCTTCTGGCACATCCACATGTTCCACTATTTGATTTATCATCTTATTTGTTAGACATCCAGTCAAAATGAGACTTACTTTGTGTTTTGGGCAAATTCTGGTGATTGGTATGACATGAGAACTTAATGTGTGTATTTTCATTACGTGGAAAATGTTCGACCTGACATTATTCTGGCCTGAGAGACAGAGATAGTTATCTGGAATAGCATGGAAGTGGAGGAATAGGTAGGATGGGGGGNGGGGGGGGGGGGGGGGGGGGGGGGTCAACCCATTCAACTGAAAAAAGGAAGAAACTCTAAGAAAACTTTTGCAGATCAAGTTTTATATTATATAATATGTCATCTAATAAGGCTTACATAAGCCCAGCCCACAATTACTGGTCACTTTCCTATAAAACAAGTGTTTTGTGCACAATAATGATTATTTTTATTCTCACATTCCATAACAAACAAATATTTGAGACCAGATGGCCCTATTCACCCTAGGAGCTTAATTTCTAATTTCCAAGTTTAGCGACATAAGCCTCTTTTTGATTGGTGGAATGTCCATATTAATTTAATGTCCACACCGCAAGACAAAACAACTGATTGCCAAAGTTTAAACCACTCAGTCCCTAGCAACATTAAATGCTTTTCTGGAATAACTATCCAAATTCAGCCTGCCTTGCATAGCAGATTAGTCTGTTGTCATTAAATTTGAAACAGTGTCATTACTCACAGCCTCGTATTTCAGTTGTCATTGTAGACATGTGTGTAACTTTCTATCTCTTTCATATTTTTTTATCCTCAAGATAATTATGAGAATATTGTGAAAACTTTATCCCGCTATTATCCCTATCCTAGTCTAGAACATACGATAAGTTAATGAAAGCTATAATTACGTTGTTTTATCTTTTCTTTCTTTCCTTTTGGTTTTTTTTAGTTTTGATGAAAACGGAACATAAAATAATAAAATGTGCCTTATGTGGACAATAAAGTTGTATCTTATCTTGTTTTATCTTATCTTATCTCATCTGATAAATATGAAACAAAACAAATCCATTTAAAAGCAAAATAATTGATATTTGCTAAATTTACAAAGCGGAACATGTTTTTTTTTTCGAATGTGTGGACCCCTCTTCTGTTTTTGTTTTTTTTTTAGAGCAGCCTACACTTGATATCTTTTCCACTCTGAAACATGCGATAATCCCTGTGTACATATTAAGCAGTGTCAATACTTTGATGAATTATCCTTGTGTGGTAACACCCCTGGAAAAGAATGCTAAGGGAAACAAAAAGAAAGATTGAAAAAAGAGGAGAAGAAAGAAATTGAGGATTAGGAAAAGAAAAAGGAAGGAAACAAAAAAAAATAAAAGAGAATGAGGAGAAACAAAGAGAAGAGGGGGAAAGGAAGACAGATAAGAAATAGGAGGAGAAAGGAAAAGGAAGGAGAGAGAATGAGGACATCGCAAAAAAAGGGATGGAGAAAGATGGAAGAGAAAAAGAAGGCGGCAAAGCAGAGAAAAAAAAAGAATGGAGAGAGAGAGAGAGGAGAAGATGTAGGAAGAGAAGATGAAAGGAAAGGAGGATGAGGAAAAAAAAGGAATGAAGGAGGGGAGGAGGAAAAGAAAGGAAGGGAGGATGAGGAGAATGAAAAAAGGAAGTAGGAAGGAGAAAGAGGAGAAGGAAAAAAAAAAGAAGAAAGAACAGGAGGATGAAAAGAAAGAAAAAGGAAGTTGGAAGGAAAAAAAGAGGGAATGGAGAGCAAAAAGAGGGGGTGCAACGACAAAGAGATGTAAAGGAGAAATGATATGTGGTGATCTTCAGAGGAATAGAGGCTTAGAAAGCCCAACACGACAATCTAGTCGTTCTTGGGATATAAGGGGGGGGGGACGGGGAAGGGGTGGATGTGGATGGAGTGAGACCAGACAGACACGAGGTCGTACACACAGACAAACAGACAGTGAGTCTGACAGGCAGAGTGGCAGGGAGAGACGTTAGCACCAACACTATTCAATGCCCACAACCAGACCTGTAGCTCATCACCCAACATCCCAAACACACCGGACACTCGTAAAAGAGCGAGCTAGAGAACCACCGGCCCACCAAGTCCATGCTACCCTCATGGGTGGTCCCCTACCAGACCGTCCCCGCTCTGCCGTGTGAGGGACCTTGGACACAGCAGGCTGGACCAGGCCGGGAACAGTCTCCACGTGGTCTCCGTGGCTCTGCACTCGGTACAATGCTGACGACAAGCTCCAAGTGACAGTGGATTAGGCTGATAGCTAATGTGTCTCATTACTGTTTCGGCAACCCGCATCTCATTTCAGATAACCTAACACAATAGTAAGGAAAAATATGCATGGAGCTGCACCAAAAAACTCCCCATTTGGTACCGGACAGTTACAGTAACAATAATTACTAACGACATCCAGGGTTAAGAGAAAGAGTCGAACGGAATCGATTACTGTGTTAAAAGTATATTAAGTATTATTATGTTTTCGGCATGATAAACGATTTTTTTTCTAAACGATCGTATTAATCCCAGTGCACCTGCGCACAAGGCCATTTTCCATGTCTGAATCTCAGCTCCACTACCAATCTCGCGGTGGCACGATCGTTGAAGCCAATACCACAATAAAAGCAGTCTCTATTCTCAAGAGGCTGAGACAAAGTTCGCTGACGATGGGCAACCACGAAAGTGATTTGCTACTACAATCTGTGGCTTTGTTTGGCACACTGTTTAAGACAGCATGATGGGGAAAGTGGTCACATAAGATCTTTGTCAACAATAATTCTTACGGAGCGTGATCACTGACGATTGAGCTAAAATTTACATGAGCACCATAGAACAAATCGTAGAGGCAATGAGCCAGACGAAAACATGACGGGACGTATTTTTTAAACCTTTTTCCCATAAGCTTAGGTTTTTTCCATTGCTTTTCGCAGAAATTATGCTGGATCTAGAGGAAGACTACATCACAATCGAAAGCCTACTTCCATTTTCTCATCCCGCTTTCAACTGTCTTCGACTCAACGCAGCGCGCAGAGTTAGGTTTTCGATTGCACAGCTTTTCTCAAACCCTGGGAACGACCTGAATATCCTGCAACAGAACGGGCGGATATTTGTTTGTATTGTGCTCTGTTCTCAGAGATTTTATATCTCACTTGAAAGCCTAGTGGGAACTGTCTTCTGGAAACTACAGTTTATAGACAAACCTCAGCGCCGAACACAACTTGTCTCAAATCCTGGGTACCAGAACATTGTCTAGCACCACAGAATATGGATGGTTGTTTAAAATGTGCTCAGCTCTCAGAGGTGCTGTGTTTATCTTATGCTAGGCCTAGTAGGTATACTCTTCAGGAAAGCACAGCATACAAACATACATTGACGAGGGCACAGCTTTTCTCAGACCCTGGATACCGGAACATTGTCCAGCAGCACATAGAAAGGATGGTTGGTTGGTTATATTGTGCCCTGTCCTCAGAGGTGCTGCGCTAATTTTGTAGGTCTAATGACTAATGAGTGTACTCTTCAAGGCAAGCACAGCAAACAAACATACATAGACTACTGCACAACTTTTCTCAGACCCCGGATACCGGAACTTTGTCCAGCAGCACGGAGAAAGGATGGTTGGTTATACTGTGCTCTGTCCTCAGAGGTGCTTATACTGTGCTCTGTCCTCAGAGGTGCTACTACCAACGTAAGGATGGTTAGTTATATTCTATCCACAGAGGTGCTACCAACATAAGGATGGTTGGTTATATTTTGCTCTATCCGAGAGGTGCTACCAACATAGGGATGGTTGGTTATATTTTGCTCTATCCTCAGAGGTGCTACCAACATATGGATGGTTGGTTATATTTTGCTCTATCCACAGAGGTGCTACCAACATGAATATGCAGTGAACAGTTCATAGACCTATGCCCTGCTTACATTTTTCACTAAAGTACAGTAAATCTCTGAAAACGTTACCACCCTTTGAAGTACGCACAATAGACCGTGTTGACCAACCTGCTTAAGAAGACCAGCTTTCATCAACAGCTGGTATGTGAACACTGATCCGTCGTTTGTTTTCTGTATTTTTCATTATCTGAAACGGACAATTATTTGTATATTATTCTTGTAGGTTCTCGGATATCCTGGCCGACATAGGAAATTTTCATTACCACCCGTTTCATTAAATAAGATTCCACGTTCCTCTATTTCAGAGCGGTCTTTATCTGAAATCTGGAGTGACCAAGTAGTAGACCAATAATGGTGTGAACTAACACCAGCCAGATTCGGGGTTTACACTATACGTAACATATTACAAAATGATATCACTGATCCTAAAATGGAAGGGCTATATGAGCAAAAACGTTTCAACATTCCTGAAATGAAGTATCTGGTACCAAGAGCCAGACGCCGAAGTAAGAGAACTACTGAGACACTCTCTTTCTTCCAGTCTAACCACACGTTCATTTGGAGCGTGTCGTCCGCATTGTACCGAGCACAAAACCAGGAAGAACCACAATGGAGACTGTTCCGGACCTGAATCCAGTTACCTGCTGTGTCCAAGGACCTCTTACCACACAGCGGAGGTGGAGAAGATCTGGAGGGGTTACCACCCTTATGGGGTAGCCATGGCCTGGTGACCGGCGACTTCTCATCTCTCCTCTTTCTCGACGTGTGGTGGTGGATGCTACTGGCAGATGGACCGCTACTCCTGGTCGGGAAGCTGAGAACGTGTCAGTACATTATCTCCACCCACCGTGCCACCTGTCCCCTCTATGGACGGACTACTGCACTCAGGCTCCCAACTCAACACCAGTGAAACAGTTAGGGTTAGAGCCAAAACATGGCTGATGATACAGTGTTTTCTCCAGAGTGCACGGCAGTGCTATTCGTCCCTTCATATAACGCCCTCCACCCTCCCCCTTCCTCTCCTCCGCCCACCCCCACTAAAAATACATTGAACCTGCAACGATCTCCCCATCTTTCCTGCACTCCAGAATTTCCATTACTTGAGAAAAAAAAACATAATCCCCTTAAAATTTAGAAATTCCGCCTCAAATTTATGACAAATGAGGAGCGTCTTCCCCCGACTCGTAACCTGGAGAAAACACTGATGTCACCGTCACCTCTTTTAACAAGTGTTCCACGCCCTTTTTTGCAATCTTCAAGGACTCACCCAAGACATCCTCGGGTTAGTGTTAGGGACAGAACCTCGCTCCTAACTCGGATCCTGCCATTAACGCTAACCCAAGCAAATCTCAAGAGAGTCCAGGGATTTTACAAAGTCACGGACATAAAACATTCGTAAGATAAGGTCGCAATATGCTTTCGAACATGCTTATTACGTAGACGCATGAGACGATCTAAACTGATTCGTATCAAGCACATTTCACAATATCCATAGGATTGATTCAACCTAATTATCATATAGGGAATTGCAAAATGTTTCGGAATAACGTTAGATACGTATAAAGAGTTCTCGTAATAAGCGTGTTCGAGTGTGGTTAGTATGGAGAAACACTTCTTCATGTGCACATACATTGCTTAAATTATCTGGAAAACTTTATATTGGTCCCCTTTCATACATGTGTCACCTACTTACTTCATAAATTCTAAATTGGCCTCTTCATGAACACTATACCCAACTTAATAAACTTAGACACCCTACTTTTTTTTTTTTAATATCCAAAATTCCTGAACACCAACCCTTTCATAGTAATTTCATATGGAGAATAACCCTCAATGTCCTTACACATTTTTTGATTTAGCCTAAAACACCGAACTTTTCTCTGGCCGAAAAGCCAGAACGAGAACACTTCTAAAACATCTCTTCCCGTTCGCTGATGTGCACACAAAGAATATTATTTTCTCGGAGGAGGATAGTAGACGAGAAATTCCCCTCAGTAGCGAAACCACATTATAAAGATATTTTCCGTGAAAACGTAAAACGCCGTATTCCACATGTGTGAACTACAAAGAGAAAAACCGCGAGTTTATGCAATCATTTTTTTTTGTTAGCAATTCTTCATAAAATGTCTAGGATCTTTAGCATTGAGCTAATTCATAAATTCCGGTAGCTGTTTACAACCGCATCAAAATTCTGAGCAAAATTATATCAACATTTTCATTTCACATGATCTGATCTGTAGAATACAACTTTTTACGTCAGTACGCGACCTAGCAGTACGAAATTCTTAAGACTTGTCCACACAAGTTCTGCCACTCGTAGGAATTTTTTCCAGAGTAGGACGAAAAGCCGCTTTCCCCTACATAAGGAGACAACTTTTCGTAAAATGCTGGGACAAATCGTGAAATATAGGGCATAGTTCATCTTCTTTTAACAGTAAAATTTGGTCATGTGCTTTTCCCCTATAGTGAGAGTGATTTTTCTTTTCCCTTTATTTCGCTACGCACAATGTTAAAGTAAATATAATTTTTAATAAATCCTATGAGTGGCAGCATTGGACCAGAACAAAAGCATCCGAACTACGCTGCAGTTGGGCGGTATGAAGGTACCCTCATGCCTCCCATTAACAATCCACACCATAACCGCTAGCCTCGAAGTTACCACCGACACTTCTGGTATGTTAATAGGAATAATACACGTGCCCGCGTGTCCCTCACCTACAGCGTATTTCGGTTGTTTTTGGCCTGGGTTTGGACAGTCTGAGTCAATCTGAGCTCACAGTTGAAATTATTATGTGATGGATAAACAAAGTCGTGAATTGGAGTAAAAAAAATTAAATGGCTGAAATTTTGAACATCTTGGCTTAGAATACCTGTGGCTGTATGCATAATCCTTGCATTAAATTAAAAGCACTGCGATGACCATGGGAAACCCCCCAAAATAATGGCAGTTTTCCACAACAGTCAACGCAATAAACAAATTATAACACAATAAACAAATTATAACGCAATAAATAAATTATAACACAATAAACAAATTATAACACAATAAACAAATTATAATACAATAAACAAATTATAACACAATAAACGAATTATAATAAAATAATATACAACAAACAAATTATAACGCAATAAACTAACGCAAGGAATATGCATATGGTCACTGGGGTCACATACCAAAACAAGCGACTAACACTAGTCGCGACTAAAATCTTACGTCAGAAATAACAGACAAGTAGTCTTAATTAGTAGCTTTACTTCCGACGAAAGATTTTAGTCTCGACTAGCGTTAGTCGCTTGTTGTGCACACGTGCTGGATTTTTTTTTTTTGGTNNNNGGGGTAAGAGGAGGAGAGAAGGTTGGGTGAAAGGGGTGTTTGTCAGGGGAGAAGCGAGAGAGTAGGGGTAAAGCTCAGATTGACTAACACCTACCTAGGCCTCCTAAGCCTCACTTTGCCTGACTACACTGGGTCACATTTTGATATAATTTCATAAAATCGTATTCCATAAATCAGATCATATGCGGATGTTGGTACACCTTCATTTTGTTTAGCAGTTTGAGCCAAGTTCTGACGAGGTATCCTGATTCATGTGTCAGTTAAAAAAAAAAAGGCAACAATGCGCCTAACAATTTTATTAGGAACTGATTAGCTTTCCCCACGCCGTCTCGTCTTCCTTTAAAATTTGTGTGTATGGAATACGATTTTATACCTCAGCATGGACAATAATGTCATAGGAAAAAAAAAAACCAACAAGATTTTCGTATCTCACATGGCCCCATCACATTTTTTATCAGCTTATCCTCATACTAACATCGATAAAATTAACTCTACCCACAAACACTGACTCTGCCCCAAATCTAACTTTACCCCTCCTCATGCCCTTAGCAGTCTACCTGCATACCCTGACTTTGCCCCTGATCTTTTTCCTCTATTCATACCCTAATAATATACCTACTGCAAACTCTGACTTCGCCCCTAATCTAATTTCACCTCTATTCATACCCTAACACTACCTCAAACTCTGACCAACTCTAACTTCACCCCTACCCATACCTCTGACAAGTTACCTCAAACTCTAACCCAGATCTAAGTTTACCTCTTTTCCTACCCCTAATCGTCTACTTCAAGATTTGCCTCTGGCCCTAACGTAACTTTACTTCTATTCATTCCCCTAACAGTATAGACCACCTCTGTCTTTGCTCCTAATCTAACTTTATCCCTACTCACACCCCTAACAGTCTACTTCCAACCCTGACTCTAATTATTAACCCCTGTTCATATTCCTTACATTACATTGCTTACCACAAACCCTGTCCTACCTCCAACATTACCTTTTGTCCAGTCTCTATCCTTATCCCTAAACCGCCGCATATTTTTTCCATCTTTATATCCCTTGCTCCTACCCATACCTCTAATATAGTATATAGACCTCTAAACAATGGAAAGCTTTTCCATGTTTATCCTCTGGGTATGAAGCTAAAACTGTGAGATCATAATGTTCCTATCTTTAATCTTGTCACTAACCTTAACCTCATTTAAAACAAAAGTGTATGGTTCACTCAGTCGCTCCCTGGCCCAAAAGGATGTTGAATTGGATACAGATATTAACAACTTCGTGCCCACCTACATCGTAAATTTGTGAACGTTTTGATGTGCATAAGATACGAAAATCTCGCCAAGATGAAGGGCAGTTTTTTCCCCAAAACGTACTTAGTCCACTAAAAATTATATGAATTTGAAATACTAGAAAATCACTTAAGTCTAACTGCCGTAAACAAATATATCTTTACTTATTTTTACGAATCAAATCTCCCCAAGAACCACATAAATCAATTTCAATTTAGTTTTGAATGATTTAATAGCAAAATATATTATCTGAAAACATTACTAATTCATTTTTAACGGAAGTGGACTGGAGCAGTTTTGGACAAAACACTCCCCAAATTTCATTAATAAAATGTGGTTTCGTTCTACTATAAGGAACGAAATGCTCTAGTGTCAGTTAGAGACGAGTTTTTATTTTTCACGCTCGGACTTCTTGCGGATGGTTATAGCAGAGTTCGGCAATGCTCATATTGCACTTCCTGGTGTAATGATCATATTGCAAATTACGAGCTAGACGTGAAATTCACATCTGATTCTAGTTTGTAACGTGCACTATGATTTTAACGACAGGAAATGCCATAAAAAAATTATACCCATGCCTACCCCTGCAATAACATCCGGACGTGTTGCCACTAGGTCATTGTGAATTCTCCTATATATAGTTTCCTACCCACGATATTGAGGCATATTTAGAGCAAAAAAAAAAACCCGTTTTACTGCTGGAAAAAAAACAAACATACATTTTACCCAGTTTACATTAAATTTCACCATTTTTTTTTTAAATTTACACCCTACGAGGAACGATTTTCCCCTACGTAGAAGAAACTTGTTTTTCGTAAAGTCTACAAGGAAATCCCAAAAGTAGCAACACTCCATTCGCAAGCTGTCTGAACTCGAAATGTCAAGCTTATTCCACATTGCCTAAGTCATGAATTTCAAGTTTTGAGAAAGCCAAAGCAAAACAATGAGACAGATATAGGTTACCTGTAAAATTGGGATTTAGCAACGAGTAAAAACTCTACATTGTTTTAATAGGAAAGAAGATGATGGAAGATCATAGTAATATAAAAACCTCAAAATCTTAAGAAAAAAAAACAACAACAAAACAAACTAAGGCATATGGAATGAGCGTGCAGGAAAACGTAAACTCTCTAATGAAAAGAGTTAATATCAAAATAACTGGGAAGAGAAACCCATTGTTAGTAGTCCGTCGCCTGTTTGCTGTACAGCATGTAAGACCAACTGTCCGGTCTGTTACTTTATTTTTTTTTTTTTAAAACATGTACATTACCTTTGAGATTTGAGAGTTGAGAGCTTGCGCATTGGCGGTGGGATCTATTATCATCGTAAGAAAACAATGTTGAATGCTACTTGGGATGCATTCAGCGCCAATGCATTCATAGAGTTCTTACGATGTTAAAAGATCCCACTGTTAATGCACAAACTCTTAATTATATAAAGAAACATACGAACTACAAAGACAGAAGAAGGGGAAAAGACAAGAGACACAGAGCGAGAGAGAGAGAGCGAGAGAGAGAGAGAGAGAAAAAAAAATAATGAAAAACAGAGAGAGAGAGAGAGAGAGCAGTATAAAGAAGGTAGGAAAAAGAAAGAGAGAGAAAGAAAGAAAGACAGACAGAGAGAGAAAGAAAAATGCCAATGTAAACAATTAAACATGTACGAGAAGAATTGACATAGAGAAAGATTGCAGAAAGAAAAGATTGACAGATAAAGCGACAAAATCGAGGCGAGGAACGGAGAGGGGGACGAAGATGGCTAAGAATAGCTACAAAAGAAAAGGCAAATAGAAGATCATTGGAAAGGAATAGGAAATAAATAAATGGCAAGAATGAACGAGGCAGAGAAAGAGGAAGCAGGGCCCGAAATTGAGAGAGAGGGAGGGAAGGAAGGAGGGAGGGAGGGAGAGGAAGAGAGAGAATAAATAAACACAGAGAGAGAGAGAGGAGAGATGCAACATGTGCAATATGACGGATGATAATGGCTATCTCTTTTTATACTTTGTAGTAGTATAGTATTAGTTATTTGATGTACACTGTTCTATTTGTATGTATTACAGTAGAATGAAATGTAAAGTCTACAACATTGTACTATGGCATCGTAAAACAATTTATTTCCAGACAAGATCAAATTAAGTCCTATTTTTTTTTTAAAAATTATTTGTTGGTTCTGTATGAGGCATCCGCCCCGTAAAATAATAAAGAGTTCATGTGAGTGGCTGTGAATTATAAACACAGTCCAACGATTGCAACCTTAAGTCCGACGTTTGGTGTTTCTGTTCTGAACTCGGTTTATCCACGACTTGGTATCTCCGACTCTCAGAGGAAGACACTTAATGTGCGGTCTTAATCTGAATTAGATGCGATAACGGAACAGAGCGCTGCGTCGCGGCGACCAGCAATGACTTTGTTATTGATTTCATCTGTTATTATGCAGGATTATTATGCATGTGGTGAAATGCTAAATGTACATGCCTTACATGTTTCTGAATAAAAGATTTTATCGTTGTGTGTCTAGTCTTGTTCGAAGGTTCTTGCAACGTTTGTAAATTTCATTTGACTGCGGCGGCTGGCGGTTTTTGCTTTTGCGACTCAAAGTCGTGATGCTATGACTACTATTAGACCATGGATGTTTTTAAGGGAATTCGGAGAGTTTCTCATCAAAAGATGCTGACTCTGCGCAAAGATTCCTATAAAAGTGAAATCAAGTACTCCAAGCTAAACGATATAATGGCGAACTTCGCAAATTACCACTATCTACTCAAGCAGAATCACGCCTGACTTCATACTAAGGCTGTTTATTGCTGGTATTAAAGACAAACTTTCATTTAATTGTTTGCAAAAAATATGCATAATAGAAAAATAAATGGATTGGGAAGTTATAAGTGGCTAAATTATACTGAGCAGATTGTGAGTGATACAAGTTTTTACTTTATCTGGACCAGTCAAAAGGGCACTGTATATTTTTCGAGCATGTCATGCCAATTGTGACAAGCATTAAAGACCAGGCTATACAAAAGAGCGATGAAAACCAGAGAGAAAGAATTAAACATAGAAACTACGTTTGGTTGAAGAATGAATAGAGCTGTGAAAGTCCTTTCAAATTATTTTATGCGCTAGAATGAAACTTCGAACAAGCAATCAAAGATTACCAGTAGAAACAGAGATTTCATAATCATAAAGATCAAATATGTCCATTATGTTCAAATAGTGTAGGAGATGAATTCCACTTCTTATTTGAATGTGCGAATTTTACAGAAGAAAGAAATGAATATTCACCAAAGTATTTTAGACAATAATGATCCAAACATGATGAACTGTTTTGGGAATAACTTAGAAATACAGGATCAAAAACCTTAACAAAATTTCTGTTCATTTATTAGGATATTAATGTCTCGATTGACTGTTTAAAACCATAGGTTGAAAGTGAGTTCGTGTTCTCTATATTGGTTGTTTTTTATTATTATTATTTGCGCCTCTGTACGTTGTGCTCGTCAAAATGTTATTGTTATACTATATTTGTAATGTTTGCTCATATGTAGACTATATTCTGTATACCTTACTAATAAAGTTATTGTTACTGTAATTGTCCCAAGTCCTATGGTCACGACTGCGGTACTACATGTGGTAGAAAAACCATTCCATAGCATGCCAAAGAAGCAGTGATATGATAATGCAAAGAGCAATGAGTTAAATAGGGTAAATGAAAAAGAAGATCGGAATTTCGAATGAGAGTCACACCTCATGCTCCCGTCTCCATGGACATTAAGGTCAGGGATTCGCCTCGACTGATGCTCTTGTCTCGACAGGCATTAGGGTTAGGGCTATGGGTAGGGTTATAGTTATAGAGTAGGGTTTAGGTTTGGGTTGTTTGTATTAGCAGGCATGAATTCTGGTAAACAGCGTGAGTCTCTTTCGAAATTCCTTCTGATTATGGATAGACTCATGAGCTCAGTGGGGAAGAGAGAGAGAGAGAGAGAGAGAGAGAGAGAGAGAGAGAGAGAGAGAGAGAGAGAGAGAGAGAGAGAGAGAGAGAGAGAGAGAGAGAGAGAGAGATTGAAAGCATAGTCTAGTCTACTACTTATCTTCGATGTCCTTGCGTTCATGTTCTCCATGATGATTCTTTTGCAGGACAGAAGATTCAACAGGTAGGCAGGCAGGTAGGCAGGCTGGAGGACAGGCAGCAGGTACGCAGGCAGGCAGGCAGCGGTATGCGTCCTCTTGATTATGTAGATCTAGAAGTGCAGGCCGATTTTGGATGCGAAGTTTCTTGATCTGCAGGTCGCATGGAAAATGTCCCCGAGACGACATGGTCTCTACTTGTCAAATGAATTCGTTTCTACACAATATGTCCCCACCACGTGCTGTCTACCATGGCAGTTAGCCGTAACAAAGTAGACTATCTAGTCATAAGATGGTCAGTTCAACACTAGACTGATCTGGTTATACGGCACGTGTTAGCCTCAAACCTAAAGTCCTTATCCTTGACCGCCACGGTTTTCACCCACACGTGAAAATAAAAAGTAAAGACTGAACAGTGAGAGTGAACGCGCTCACGAAAAATCTAGCCCACTCCCGCCGTTTCCCCCACCCTCCAACCCACCTTTGCCTTCGCTTTCTTCAGCCGAAACTAGACGGACAAATAAAGCTACACGATTTAACTAATTACTGATGCGAGGACCGCTCATATAAACACATTTTGTCCTGTGACACGTCTTAGACAATAAAGTGTGCTATTGTTAAAACTAAGTCATAGCAGAGAATGTGAGCGATCACTCACTCTCATGTTTGATGTGTACTGTTCAGTGTGTTTGGAGTATGAATGAAATGTTTAACATTGCATTGCACTGTAAACCAACTTCTCTTGATCAATATAAGTGTGAGTAATTTTTGCACATTCATACCACTATTCAGTCCCCCTCCTCCTTTTTAAAAGTCATAGACCTAGACTAGTCTATCTTTAAACAGACTCTGGAAAAACAAAATAATGATTCATATTTATTTTTGCTTTTAGGTCCTGCTGTTCCAATTTTGATGTATACATATGATCCATTTGGAATTCAAACACAAGTGCTCGCAAAAAGAAAGGGAGAAAGGGGGGATCGGGAAGGGGATGAGACGTAAGGATCATTGTTCATTCACCACCCAATATCCACTTCAGTGTGCTGTGATTAACCCTTGTGAACTGAATCTTGAAAAGTGAAGGCCTAAACTATTACTTTTTGTTTATCGTTTCTGAGTTTTGAATCTCGAAAATTATGAAAAAAAAACAACCACACAGGTAGACTGGAAAAACAAAGAAGTCCACTGCACTCGTGTGAAATTAACAGGATCTGTGCGTCAACACAAACTCAGTTTTTTCTCGCACAAACCACTATGGCTGTAAGTAGCGGATTCGGGCTTCGCCCTACACTGACTTGTAGTACGAGCGAAAAAAAAAAAATAATGGAGAGAAAAAGAGGACATGAAAAAAAGAAAGAGGAGAGATAGGTGGAGTGGGGGAAGAGGGGCAAAGTCAGAAGAATGTTTATTTGTAATGTTAACTTTGTATCTATGATAGAATTTCCTAAATGCGAGGGGGCTTCTCACATTTTTCTCCTAATTTTACTGCCCATTGTTGCGTTGACCCTAAATCCGCTCCTGAGTGAAAAATGCTTTTTGGTAGAACTGATACAACATTTTAATTTAATGTGAGAGTGAATCAAAGGAAGGATTAGCGATGGTGTCCAGTGTCAGGGGCGTATTTATAAGGGCTCGTTAAGAAAAAACGGTACAGCTCAGAGTGGGAAACGTATTGGGGAGATGGCAGGCATTGGGAGGGAGATGAGTAGAGCTGGCAGGGGCATGAAGATAAAAGGACTAGATCTAACGCAAGCACAATAATCTCTCCCCTCCGACTGAACAATGTTCTTATGCTCTTCTCGCCACATAATGCTATCCTAACCCTTGCCCTATATAAGATTGTAATCTATAAATACAGTCAAATGCAAATGTTATCGGAGGGGCTTTGACTTGTACTTCTAGAACAGCACCAGAAAATGCAGCGTAGGCCAACGTACGTCATCACTGCCTCGGGTACAATTCGTCGTCCATCACACGAAGGGGAGTATGCAACATTAATTTGCTAGCTTTTCAGGAGAGGGTCTTAAAATCTCAGTGAGATGTAGAATTAATAAGGTACACCCAATCAGTAAATGTTTAATATCTTCGAAACTATTACAGCTATCGAAATTCTTCTTCATAAGTACATAGACCTCGCTTTCGGCTTTCGGAAAGTAGTTTCAGCTCAAAACACCCATAATGTCGCATACGCCACTTCGTGAGATGGGCAACGACTGAGGGAAATCTCGTCATTGCTTAGCATTGCATTCGAAGCTGCATGCGACGGCTGTGCACTTGAGGCGCACAGCATCATTTCTACAGACCTTCTGATATGACACGTCTAACACGAAGAACGCAAATGACGAAGACAAACAAAATGCAAATGTTAGGAAATATTTCATCTAGGACCAGACACTTGTTTGGTCCTTGTGGCGTCGCAAAAGGGGCCGTCTTTGTATTTTGTGGGCAGTCGTAGGCAAAGGGTACGTTTTTGATTGGTGCGCGCCAGTGACGGTGAAGGAGGGCGCACACCTACTACAGGTTTGTTAGAAATGTGTCGTCTTTTGTCAAAAAAAGGAAGAAAAACAGTCCGGCAGCGTGGTGGCAATCATCTCCGTTTTCAAATTTTTTAGTGGAACGTCTTATCAACGGCCTTGGATCAGAGTAGAATGGGGCAAATATCAGCGGTAGTACGTGTGCTAATGAATGATGCAAAGATATAAGTATAGTAAACACCATTCGTAAGTCAGTGCATTGTTTTCTGTGTTTTCCACATTTCTTTCAGCCATTTTGATTTGGCTAAAAACTGGTATTTCCTTTGCTAAGGAAGGGGTGTGACTTTCCATTTGATCAATTTACACTAATTTACAGGGACCAAAAAAAAAAAAAACCCGCGGTCAAGGAGTTTATGTCGATTCTGACAAGTGATGTCTGTATCGGAATTCGAGCTCAAGTTCTAAGCAAATAATGATGATTTTGTATCTTCATAGGCTATTGTTTTACACGAACACTTAAACACGATCTGGTTTTTTCCGAAGGAAATATCTGACTGGTTGGTTGGTTGGTTGGTTGGTTGGATGGTAGGTTGGTTGGTTGGTTGGTTGGTTGGTTGGTTGGTTGGTTGGTTGGTTGGTTGGTTGGTTAACTAGTCGGCTGGCTGGCTGGTTGGTTAGTTGGTGGGTTGCTCGGTCGATTGGTCGGTCGGTTGGTTGGGTTGCTTGGTTGGTTGCTTGGTTGGTTGCTTGATGATTGCCATATTCGAAGGCTTTCAAACACCCATAAAATAATTTCCCTACACAGAGAACATTCATCTTAGTTTATGTAGCTGCACTAAAGTATTTACGGCATGTGCCCTATCGGCATGTGTGCTATATTTACGGCATGTGTGTCCTATTAAAGTCACTTAAATGTCAGTTTTGACAGCTAGCTCCTCTCCTCTGTGCATGTGACCCACACAAAAATTTAAAACAAAATGTATACCGGTAATATCATTTGTGGTGTGACCTCACTGCTACAATCCCTCTCTTCTGTTCGGTGTACACTAGACCTAAAGACCTATGCCTGCGACAGACCGAACTACTGATTTAACAATATAATTATTTCGTTGGCAGAAGTGAAAAAAAAAAAAAATTGTTCATGTCAAGGGAAATGACTGCCATTGAATCCCTCGATACGTCTTTAACAACTGGTTACTTCCCCTTCCAAGTCAAATGTCGCATTGATTTTTCAGCGACGCGATAGCGGCGAAAAACACCCCTGCGGATTGAGCAAAGGCTAGACAAATGTAGCAGGACTTCGTGCACCCTTTTAATTATCATTCGGCAGCCAGGGTGTGACTCGCAACTGGAATCCAATTTCGTTTGCTTTGTTTGTTTGCATCCCATGTGGACACTTCGCATTTTGTAGGCGGTGCAACGGACATCCTGCGATCAACATCAATCCCGGAAGTGGGGTGAAAATCTGTAAGACGCACTGAATCACTGACTGTTATAACTGGCTCTCCTGCTTGCACAAATCGATTTCGCCAAACTGCAGGGGATTTCTTTGTTTGGAAGCTAGATTCCAGAAGGTAAGCCTCTTTTTGTGCCTTTCCTTATCACAGAAGTTTTGACATTTCACTAACAAAGCCAGAGGCTTTACGGTAGGCTGATCTGTCTTTCGTTTTTCGGCTATAAGCACCTATCCTGTGTCCCAGCCTAGCATAGTGGGGGTGGAGCCCAATACAACTGTATGGGCTTAGGCCAGTGGACTCAGTGGTAGCTTTCACTTTGATGGATCCAAAGGATTTGGCGTCTTGATCCTACCCATTAAATCAGTATACCCAACAGATGAAGAGGGCAGATTCAGTAGACCAGAATGCAGCTGTACATTGCTAATAGTCTAGACTCTAAATCTAGTCTCTCTAGTCTTAGATAGACAACCCTATCATTCTATCAATGATTGAGAGCTAAGCAGACTTGATAGACTATAGATCCAGTGTAGTCTGTTGTGATTCCTGTTAAGAGTTACTTAGTTTAGTCTAGCTGAAAGGCTGTTAAGACTAGAAGCAAAAATTGCAAACAGTTCACAACAAGCTATTGAAAGGAGACCTGTGTTGATTTATTTAGATCTAGATTAGGCTGCTGTGAAGATTTGAGCAAAGTAAAGCTCTTTCCCGTGGAAGAGTGTGTGTGTGG
>JAWQUT010000272.1:56043-75790 GCA_033807755.1 Ellobium chinense
CCCACCCCCCTCAGAATCTCCACTCCATCCACCCACCATACGTATATCAGTCGTACAATCTCCCAAGCCCCATTGAACTCATATGAATTCTATCAGATCACTTTTATCTATTACCTCATGGTATCCACCATCATTGTGACACACTTTCGATGTTAGTGCGATTTCCGGTGCCCCAGGGTAGTAACGCCATTGTTGATGGTTCGTGCATATTTATTCATTTGGCTTTTCTTCGTTTCACATACCTCTGTATCGACCCGAACCTTTAATCAAATTTTAACGAGTGTTTTAGTGTGCGAGAATAGGTGAGTACCATTTCGTCACCATCCGTTCGACCCATAGAGCGACTTTGACCTACTCTCGTCCCAGTGATGATAGTCAGAAATGGCGAATTACTCGCCTGTTGATCGTTTCACATCCTCCTGTATCAACACAAACCTTTAATCAAACTTAAGCGAGTTAATGTGTCAGAATAGACACAGCGGAATGCTATGGCGTCACTATTAGTTTGAACCATACAGCGCGTAGCGACCTTGGCCAACTTTGACTCCATAATGATAATCGGAAATGGCCATCAATCCAGCTTTTGATCGTAACATTGTTGTGACGGCCTAGCGATAGTTTTTGGAGTACTCTTCCTCAGTATCATCACCCAAAGTAATGTCTTGTAAGTATCAGTGTAATAAAAATAGAATTATGTGATTCCCTTCCTGGCAATTGCTCCCGGGGGGGGGGGGNGGGGGGGGGGGGGGGGGGGGAGGATGGGGGTGAGGATTTTGACATTTTTGTTCACTTCCACTAACCGGCTGTTTATTATAAACTGAAATTAAACACAACTAATGCATTTTATCAGATAAGATTAGAAAAAAAACACGGATGGGAACATTTGGATTTTACATGAATAATTCACTTCCTCTTTATAACTTGCAGGAAAGGTGGACTACGTTTTGGGTGATATTTGGAGTCGGGGGGGGGGNAAGAGGATATTTGGTTTCCAAAATGGCGCAGCCGACTCCCTGCTGGAAGCCGTGACATGGATCTCTTGAAAATGCGGAATACAGACCGCGCCCTGTGTGGTAGAAGGAACGACACAAAGCGAGAATCTGTGTCTCGCATTCTCTTCAATGTTGGTTTGCCTTACACGCCTTGCCTAGCCGTGAAAAATCACGTGCAAGCGATGCGCGCATGTTACAGGGATTTTGTTTTTCTTTGTGCCTTAAAGCAAAGTTTTTGTGTCTGAAGACTTGAGTGATGTTGAGATTATAATATTGCGTCCTCACTTATCTATTTGTGTTTTGGCACAGATAAAATTTAATTGTTTTCATTCGTTTGGCGGGGGTCTTTGTAAGTATTGAATATTTCCCTTCAGACATAAATTGCCATATTTTACCGAGACGACAGTCGTCTTTCTTTCTTCCCTTTTCATTCCTTTTTCTGTTTTCAAAGCGAGTGTTGCCAGATTGGCTCCCAGAGCTCCAGATTTCGATACAGTTCAGGTTTTTGTTGGCGCTTTTTATCCCGCCATGGCTTTTTTGGCTACTTTTTGCTTATTTTCTAAGAGCTGATTTTTAAAAATCTAATTTTTGTCATTTCCAAGTCAACGCAGTCGTATTTAATCCAGAATCCGCATTGAATCCTGCGGTCAGAGAATTTTGAGTGCACACACCGTATGTTCCCTGTATATGCCCTTGTGTTCCCTGGTTATGCCATATGTTCTCTGTACATGCTCTTGTGTTCCATGTATATGCCCTTGTGTTCCATGTATGTATGCCAGTGTGTTCCTTGTATCTGCTCGTGAGTTCCCTGTATATGCCCTTATGTTCCCTGTATATGCCCATTTGTTCCCTGTATACGCCCTTATGTTCCCCTTATATGCCCGTATGTTCCCTGTATATGCCTTTATGTTCCCTGTATATGCCTTTATGTTCTCTGTATATGCCCGTGTGTTCCCTGTATGTGCCCTTGTGTTCCCTGTAAATGCTGTTATGTTCCCTGTATATGCCCGTGTGTTCCCAGTATATGCCCGTTTGTTCCCTGTATACACCCTTATGTTCCCTGTATATGCCCATATATGCCCGTGTGTTCTCTGTATATGCCCGTGTGTTCTCTGTATATGCCTTTATGTTCCATGTATATGCCCATGTGTTCCCTGTATGTGCCCTTATGTTCCCTGTAAATGCTCTTATGTTCCCTGTCCGAAGTAGGTCAAATTCTGAAGCTGGCCTGGGGTGAAAGAAAAGAGAAGAGTAACGGCTGAATATGAATATATTTCTTTGCGTGCGATACAGTTTTTACTTATCTACACCCCAAATCAAATGGGATTTTCTTTATCTATAATCCATACCCACCATGTCTCAAAATTAACATTAAAAAGAAATAGTAGTCCGCTGTTTGATCTGTTCTAGGCCTGCCCACAGCTGGCAGTAGCAACAGAAACTTGAACGAAAGCGTTTACTCAACGTTGATGTTAGGGAAAAACTGTTTACTATTGATTTAAATGTCAGAGTAGGCCGGATAAGGCCGCCGGATTCTTTAGATATGAAAACAGACATTGGGGAACTCCGTAGCGGGGCAAACATTCAATTAGCACGATCTGTAACTGAATTTTTGGCTTGCTAAGGCGCAGTGCACATTGATGGTCATGCATCTTATAGCATACACTGTTTTCACTTACTCAGTATTGCCAGTGAAGAAAGAGGGAAAAGGGGACAGAAGCTCTGAAGTTCATAAATAGTCTTGCAAGATTCGTGATAGAAAACATAGACAGGCAGTGTATAGGCCTAAGCTAGCCTGTCTTGCGCTTGAGTCTAGTATGTAAGAAACTGCTGATGACATGCCCTACGTTGCTACTTGTATTCGGTGGAGTTTTATGGTGACCTAGGTGACAGCTGATATACAAAGTAAGATAAGTGCTATGACTATAAACATATTTGGACTTCCCTTTCTATCTCTTCTTCTCCCTCACTATCACCACCATCACCACCACGACCACAACCGCCATCATCAGACAATTTGAACCTTAAGCCATACTACTTTTAACGAAAAAGTTACATGGAATATCTGTGTAAATACAGATCCGATATTTTCGGCAGACCCTTCACTTGGGGAAATGTTAAAGAGTCTCGATCACCATCACCACTACCACGACCATTATCACTGCCTCTCTACACTACCACCACCACCATCATCATCATCATCATCATCACCACCATCATCTTCATTACCAGCTCTCTTCTTCTCTTTCACAAACTTAACGCATACATCCACCTCACATAAGCTTCTGTAACTAAACTGTTGTATAGCCCTACGCCATTTCCCCGCAGGCTTCATGTACTCTATAAAACCATTATCGTCCCAGCTCTGCAGGACACTAGCTCTTCCTAAGCCCTTTAACACTAAACGCTTTAACACTATGAACATAAAAACTTCCTTCTCCTTCACTCTGTAGCTCTCCTTGGCCATCCGCATCAAAGCGGGCAGTGCAGTCTCTACTTCAACATACACAGATCTAGTACTGAAAATGTTATGGTCTAATATTGTGTCTTCGCTGCACATCACAGCATGAAAAACTTCTCGCTTTGACCCGTTAGTACTCTGGCCCTGTGGGAGGATGGTCTTTTAAGTAACTTTAACAGCATGAACATAGTAAAGCTTTTCCCTTACATCTCTCCTTTATTATCTTCTTCATTCAGACCATACTTTACTTTAAGCGCCCTTGACAAAACTTCAGGCCACTTTGCTCAGTCGCTTTCCGTTTACTTGCACATTTCATATAATGGGAAAATTTGGCAGAACATTCTGTGTCTTCGGTGTCGTGCAGCACTCCAGTAAACAGCAATTTACTGAGATGTCCTTTACCCTACTGTTACATGGCACTGACGCTACAAATGTCGAAAAACAAATGGCATCTCATAAATGGCATGTTCCGCTTAATCGCACACCTGTGTATTCTTTACGATCACATGGGTTGCGATTTAGAGGAGCCGTTTACGTCGTTCACTACAAACCATAAAAGTGTAAGGACTCCCTGGATTTAAGCAATTTACATGGTGTATATCACACGTGTAGGTATCACGACAAAGTCAACAAGTTAGTCAGACATCGAAGAAACAAGAAAAACTCGCAGTAAACCGATCGTATTTAGTCAGATTCAGTGACGCTCACTTCCGGTTCTGGCAAAGTAGTAGTTTGATTGCGTCATCAAATCTTGCGTCCGAAACAGAAAAGGTGCATTAGCCAATAAAAGTCAGTGTAAAAGACCGTTTCAGTCAGACATAGTCATCTGACAATGGAAAAGTGAAAAGCGGCAGTAAGGATTGCCAGAGTTGTGGCTTGTGATGCCCGGACCACCGTACACGCATAATAGCTGAGAGTGGTCTGTAAAGAGGAGGGATAAGATACACTTGTCTGATCATAAAGTTTTACTCCACTAGAGTTAAGTATAGATTGCCAGACTATATTCATTCAAACTTTGCAACATGCTTTGTTGTGTAAATTTTATACTGCATTGCAAGTTTATTTCGATGGAAAACATGTCATCAAGGACACAACAGCGTCTCTATATCCCTGTGGTCTATGCCACGCCCATCGCCCATGAGTCGTTGGATGTTTCGAAGATCTATTTAACATCGGTGGAATCCACACTTGGAACTTAATGGAAGAGCTGCAGTGTGCAAACAGCTATCTCTGCTGAGACTTGATACTTGTTCCAGGGTCGGCGCCTTTGCACATACGGCACACCCATTCATGTTTTTACCATGTGTTGAATCATCCATCTCAAGATATTTGCCTGTAAGATCTTTCAGCGCTTTCCCACGCCTCCTGTATCTCTGACCCCCTCCTTTTTACTCATTCCTGCAGTTGTAGGAAGGGGTTATCTGATATTCTGTTTAAACGCTAAATCCATGTGGATTACACACGGATCGATATGCAGTAAGCTTTAATGCAAAGTGTTTCACGTCGATTTCTGCAGTCTTTAAGTTTCGGTGATTTAGACTTGTAATAAAAATTGGTAAAACTTCAAAGCAAGGCTAAGTAGGTTTGGAGACCTCTCTGGTGCCATGGGTGAACTTGGGTCCACATACGTCTTTGGGTTTGGAACTGTAAAAAGTCACAATTTTTGGGTCGTCCTTGGTCTTGTCCTTTGCGGTTCTCGGGCTTTCTATTTAAGTCCACAGCTTATACTATATATATAGTCACTGACTAGTGTAGTCTGGTCAGTTTGCCTTACTTTGCTCAACTGCAGGTGTTTGTTGCTTAAAGATTAAATAGTAGTAGTCAGTAGTAGTCACTGACTAGTCTGCAGAGTTTGCCCTTCTTTGTCCGAGCGGAGGTGCTTTAGCCAGTGACTGATCTCTTCAGCTTGCCTAACTTTGCCCAAGTAGAGGTGCTTGTTGTTTAAAGACTAGACTAGGTAGTAGTAGTCACTGACTAGTCTACTGAGTTTGCCTTACTTTGACCGAGCGGAGGTGCTTTAGTCAGTGACTGGTCTATTCAGCTTGCCTTACTCTGCCCAAGTAGAAGTGCTTGTTGTTTAAAGACTAGGTAGTAGTCACTGATTAGTCTACTGAGTTTGCCTTACTTTGTCCGAGCGGAGATGCTTTAGTCAGTGACTGATCCATTCAGCTTGCCTCACGTTGCCCAAGTAGAGGTGTTTGTTGCATAAAGACTAGATATTAGTAGTCACTGATTAGTCTACTGAGTTTGTCTTACTCTGTCCGAGCGGAGGTGCTTTAGTCAGTGACTGATCTCTTCAGCTTGCCTAACTGAGCCAAAGTAGAGGTGTTTGTTGCTTAAAGACTAAATAGTAGTAGTCATTGAACGGTCCATTTAGCCTGCCTTAACTTTAGCTGAGCCGAGGCGCTTGTGACCCAAAAAGATTTCAAAGACCCCCCCTCCCCCCTCCCAGTCATAACAGAAAGGTCAAAATATGATTTTAGATAGGCTGTTGAGAGATGCGTGCAAATCAGTCCCCAAGCCCACGTTGTCATAAATACACGTTGTTGTTTTTTTTAATTTGCTCTTGAGCCTGATAAACCTGTTTCCATTTCCTTGAACGCCGTATTGCCACTCTGGTCATGCGCTTTTCCCCTACAGCGAGAGTGATTTATTTTCCTACATTCCTCTACGCATGATATTGAAGCAAATTTAGTTGTAAAAAATCGTATAACTTTACGGTTAAAAAGACCCAAAACCAGGCAATTTATCCATTCTGCACTGCATTTCACGACATCTCCTAATAATTTACGTAAAGCAAGTTTCCCGTCAGCAGGGTAACATGGTTTTTCATAATATAGTCATTTCACTCTACTGTAGGGGAAAATCCGTGCGAGTGGCAACACAGCTTGAATGAGAGGGATGTGTGACTGTGTGTTATTTGTTGATCTCAAGTCTTGTATTATAACCCCCACTCTTTGAAAGGGATGACGTGGTGTGGTGTTCATGTGTTTTCATTCATACTTCCGGTGTGAAGGAGAAGGAGGACAACCTGCCGGGTGTAATTTGAAGAAGGAAAGTGCGGTGTATTTGTGTTACATGAAGTGGGAACCCACTTTTGGTGAATGGTAAGGAAAAGTGAAAATTGAACCGTGTTATTTACGTGATTAAATGTTGTTATTCTTTTGTTTGAGACGCAAAGCTTCCATTGCTAGACTTTGCATGTTAATCCCCAGTAAGTGAAAGTTGACAATATAGACTGTTGCTATTACGTAAAGGAGTGTCCATGTTCCGGTAAGTTGTAAACAGTCTATCGCTTTGAGGCAAAAGAAAAAGAAAGAGAAGTCATTTTTTTTTACTATTGCAGTATAATACAGTACAGATTTCAGAGAAACGTGATGAGCTACATGTAGATTATGCGTCTACATAAGGGTAAACATGGAACTTGGAACTGGGATTGCACGTTATATGGCAGAGTGGTACAGTATTGTACAGTCAACTACGCTTAATAGCGTATCCTCGGGAGCATGGGAAACGTTGCGATTGGAAAGAGTGGCGATTATCCAGTGACTTATACATACATAAGTGCAGAGTATTGTGTGAAAAATATTGTGACGTTGCGATTATCCGACTTGTGATTAAGGGGAGTAGACTGTATGTTCATAATAATGAGACCTCTTGGTGCAGGCCGATGGTGGAATGCAGCAAGCAACAAAGCACGTAATGTTTTACCGAGTCAGTGTAACATTTCTACAGTTACTGTAATTGGCATCGTACGGTATTGCAATTTTCGTGCTTTTCTCGGGCGTGAAAAACCAGCTGAGTTGTCATTCTGGGCTGTTTTTGTGCAAAGTAGCACCAGAGTAGCACAAGAGTAGCACCATAGTTGAAGCGTACAGTCATTTTCAGCAAGACTATTCTATTACTGTCATTACTATTACCATTTCTAGTAATGGACATAAACTGGGGTTTTGAGCAGAGCAATAGAACAAGTCTTCTTTTTCTTTTATGTGTGCGAGATGGGATAAAGACATTGAAACACAGTCGATCTAGGACCATACCCCAGATCTCATGTGGTTGGAAAGGCATGTGCTCATTGCAAAGTAACACTGAGGTCCTGAGTCCTTATTTGTCCATTCCAACTTCTATTTTCGAACTCAAACGTCTCACAAATTCGATCTTATTGAATGTACTCCTGTATTTCGAGTGGAGGAAAATTCGACTAAAAAACGTTAACAATAACCATGAAGGCGTAATATAGCCGTAATCGTGCTGACACGCCGTAAAACACAAACTCTCTCACTCTCTCTCTCTCTCTCTCTCTCTCTCTCTCTCTCTCTTTTTCTCTCTCTGTCTCTCTCTCTCTGTCTGTCTCTCTCTCTCTCGTGGATGAATTCCTCCTGTACTAAGCGAGTATCTCGCTCAGTTCAGTTCAGTAGCTCTTGTACAAAGGTGCATGGGAGAAAACAATACAGCAAATGCAAAACATGTAATACATAATGTATGAAATAAATATATTCAGATGAATGTAGGCGGACAAGCTGGCGATTAAGTGTTCACTGCTGTAGAGTTGGAATATGGATTTAGAGCACCGAGCTTACACAAATTTCCGTAGTCAGAATAATGATAGTGCTCTTACTTACATTTTCAGTAGTCATTCCAATAAAAGTGCATACGTTTTCTAAAACTTTTTTTCCGTAAAGCTGCTAGCATCTTCTTTGCACCCCATCAATGACCCTAAAAACCCTCTAGCGTTTCAGAGACCATTAAATTTAGCTTATCACGCATCATCGGTATGGCTAACCTCGAGTGGGGGGTTGAAAGAGGAGTGTGACAGGCTGTAAACATACGCATTTTAATAGGTTATGAGTCACGGTGAAAATAGGTCCGCATACTTTCTGTGCTCCGTAACGTTGTGTATATTATTACTATAAGTGTAAGCACACTCTTTGGTGTAACAGCGTCCTTGTTCACACACCTGCGGTGGTTTGGATAATCCTTAGAGGTGAGATTTCAATTTGGAACGTTTCTATGCTCGTTTAGTATTTGTGGATGGTCTAGACTAGTGGTCTGTAGAGCGATGAAACTGGTTGTACAGTAGGTAGGTACAGGTGTTTGTTGCTTAAAGATTAGATAGTAATAATAATAGTCAGTGGTAGTCACAGACTAGTCTGCAGAGTTTGCCCTTCTTTGTCCGAGCCGAGATGCTTTAGTCAGTGACTGGTCTATTCAGCTTGCCTTACTTTGCCCAAGTAGAGGTGTTTGTTGCTTAAAGACTAGACTAGATAGTAGTAGTCACTGACTAGTCTACTGAATTTGCCTTACTTTGTCACTTCAGTTACTTTAATTTCTGAAAATTCTCTGACTTTACAACAACCCGTTTCGGTTTGTTTTTAAGGAATGAATGAAACCTTGTCAGAAACAACCAAAATCAGTCACTATAAGGTCAGAGGTTTTCAGAAATTAGTGTAACTGATCTGGCATTCTGCTGGAATTACCCCTGTAGCAGGTAAGGTGAGAGTTCATGAACTCCACATTCCAGAGAACCTTCGGCTATAACTTAGAATTGTGTGTGAAGTATTCGAGATCGTGTGATATGTAATATATTCCCAATGCCCACGCAAAGTTTGCATGAATAATATATGCCAGACATACGTGCACCTCCACAGCATAAGACGGGAGAGGTTTTTGTGTTTTTTTTGCCTGGACAGCCAGACAGTAAATTTTTAATGTGACAAAGCCCAGCAACATGTTTCTCACCGTTCAGAAAAACAAAACAAAAAAAAAGGAAATTATTTATAAACTGGTTCATGTGAAGAAGGTTGTATCTTTCTTCAGATTTGGAGTCGGTGTGATAGGATGAAAACTCTTGCAATCGGATAAGCAGGAGAAAAAGAGAGAGAAACAGAAACAGAGAGAGAGAGAGAAAAAAAAGAAAGAGAGAGAGAAAGAAAGCGAACGATTGGTCAAGTAGGTAGATGGATAGGTAGCAGTATTGATTAATAGAGACAAACTATGTACATGGATAGATGCTACATGATTGAGAAAATAGGAGAGAGAGAGAGAGAGAGACCGAGAGAGAGAGAGACCGATTGGTCAGATAGGTGGATGAATAGCTACCTGTATAGGTTAATAAAGACAAACTATCCCATCTTTGGTCTAGTTTAGTTTGTAGATGGGTAGGTGCTACATATATGAGGAGAGAGAGAGAGAGAGAGAGAGAGAGAGAGAGAGAGAGAGAGAGAGAAGAAGAAGTCGTAAAAGAAGATTAAGGAGAGTTAAAGATTTTGCAATAAGAAACCAGATCAAATAGCACCTTGTGGGAAGCCTGCACTTTGCATGACAAAAAACGCGTTAACGCCACGTCTGATCATGCATGGCAAACCTTAGCATGTTAAGAGCAACACCTGCCGCACAGGGACAGGGAGAGAACACCATCAGAGATGTGGTGTCACACTGCACTGACTGTCAACATGTGTCAAATCCTTTGCCAAAATTTTTTTTTGACCTCGTTGGCCGAAACGGCATGGAAACAAAATGACCTTGCCCGAATGAAACCTAGTAACTGCGAAATTGGAAAATTGAGAAAGGAACTGTGGGAAATGAGTCACTCGCATAAAACTATTCTAAAGAATTTGAAGTTTCTGTATTGTTCGTGTTGATAAGATAAGGCTACATTCCACAAATCTTAAACCATATGAAATTTTAAAGAATTTGTAGACCGAGTGTAATAACATAGGTTGGCGCTTTACGGGGGCAGGGAAGAGTCAAAAAGTAAAGTCATTCCCTCTGAGTTTAAAGTTAATACTCTGAGTAGAGATGTGGATGTCATAAGACACAGTAACAAGCCAAATAAGACAAGGAAGAAAATACGTCTTAGCTTATCGTATGGTCAACCGCAAAATCTTTGTACACTCATTAAGAGATTTTAGACAAGTCAGTTGGTGGTTGCTCTATACAGTGCCTTTTGTTCTGCTTTATAATGTTTGGGCCATGAAAAAAGGTTGGTCACGGTCGCATGAACCAGATGGTGGTGATATGGAGGTTCAGTATAATAATAGGAAATTGAGTCGGTCGTTCCTGATACCCGAACACCTCGGCATGTAGTCGTGATATACGGATGATCGCCAGATTACCATGTTCAGCTATAGACTTTTTCTTCAAAACTCTTCCATGTGGATTACGGCGTTACAGAATTAGAGCTTAAGATTACACTGTGGATTTGTGCAATGTCATGTTTAAGTGACAATTCTACAGTTACAGTTACATTCTGACAGTAGTTAACGTGTTACTAAGCAACAGAGAATCATAAAGATTAAACTTGATGTTTTTGTTATAACAGATTTTTTTTAAAAAGTTGCTAGGTTTGACCTGTGCACGACGCAAGTAGGCTGCGAACACAATCAATGTGTTTCGTTTTTTGTTGTTGTTTTTTTTATTTGCGAAGTGAAGAAAAGGACGTGTCGCGGTTCACACTGGCAGGCAAACACTTGCTGAGTGCTGAGGGCTTATGAGGATTGTCATATTTATTTTGTCTGACAAAATGAAAAACACAGACAGTTTCAGGGGCTGGTCTTTGCTAGAGGGCACCGCGCTGACTTCGTGAACGAAAAACAGATTTTGTAGCGGTAGACTGGAAACAATCTTTCTTGAAATAACCTTCTGTTGACAAGAAGGTTCGTTGAGGTTCATCCAGGTCATAAAAATGTGTCATAAATTGTCAGTTTGATTCCAGCTGCCATTTAGACAAGCCTTAGGGAGATTTTAAAACCATTTGTTTTTTAGTCTAATCTGTGGTTTTCGTTATCGGTGCCAATGTGGAGCAATATTGTTTTATCGCCTGCTTTGGAAAACACAAAACAAAATACGTGACCGGAATGGTTTTTCAATCTTACATCGCTTTCCCAAGATATCAACTTATTTTTGGTGTTTATTGAGGTTGTACAGTTTGCCTTAGACGGATTGGAATGTTGTACAACAGTATTTTCAGTATGATGGATCTTTTGTTCCGCGGCTGCCAGAAGGCTTGTTGGATAGTTTTCAGATTGGTGTGACATTTCTGGACATGAACAGCAAACAGTGATTGTGTTATTGTGCGGTGCGTTTGTACAGAGCAGGCTGGCATTTTGGGAAGAGGTGTTTTCACAGTGCTTGGATATTTCATAACAAGGTCGCCAATTGTCTTGTGTGTTGATTTGGGGGCGGTGTGTTCAGGAGCTGAGGACAGTGTTTGCTCCCAACGTGATTGTCACAGTGATTTTCAATGTGTTCTGATAAATATTGACTATCGTCGCGGTTTCCTGTATGTATTATGTGTTCTATATTGTCGCTTCTTTGAGCTGCCAGAGTCCAGCTCTGCCTAAATTTCCATGTACTATCTACAGTCCAGACCCAAATCATGTTGTGTCCAAAATTTTAAACTTATTTCGAAGTATGTGTAGCACGTCCTTGGAAAATTCGAAATAAAAAGTTGCTGTTTTTTTATGTCCTCCTTTCTGACTACTTTAAGCCGAGAGGGTTGTATTTCGTCTTTGCAAGATATCGATAGGGCATTTGATTTAAAGGCCTGTCAACACATCATAATATTTCTTCGGGATCTTTTGTGAGGGAGAAAGCTATGGTGAATCAATCATCGATCCAGGAAGCTTTATCGTGTGTGGTGTGACTAAGGCACGAGGGGAAATCTTGTGTTGGGGGTTGAGGGCGGAGATCAGGATCTTAAATTACTGCATAAACTGCAATGAATCTTTATTTACAGCAAAGCAACTTAACTACTGAAAAATGTTAGATGGTATAATGGTAAACCGCTTTATCCGTTAGCCATTTTCTTGAGAACACAAGGCCAGTGACAAGGCTAGAAAAGTCGTTCGTGCTAACCAGGTCGGCAGCTTAATCAAAGATGTGTTAACGGGGTGATACTTTACAGGATGCCAGTATGTGGTATTAAGTGAGCTACTAGGATCATGCCTTTAAACTGCGGTGTATTATCATTTGTTAATTGTAGATGATCAAGCCGAATCTTGGCTTTACTGAACTTTATTTTTCATGGATGTGGGCGAGGTTGATATTGTGAGAATGACAATTTTTTTTCTTTTCTTGTGTGTGTGGCAAGTTAGACAAAGTTTTGTTTTCAGTTTAGAGCATAGCACCATGCAATCATACAAACCCTTTATGAGCTCACTCTTTTCAGTCATGCGCTAGAATATTTTCACAGCGTGAGGAAAGCGAGATAGATCTAATGAAGTGATGTAGATTTTGTTCATTACTTCTTCTAGTCTCCCTTCTTGAAGTTCTTCTCTGGGTTCACGCAGTAGCCTTACAGTGGCCGTATGCATAATCCATGCATAACTACGGGAAAGCCCGAACAGTAGTGTTTCCCGTAGTAGACGCAGTGCGCAAATAACGCAAGGATTATGCATGCGAGCACTGCTGCTTCAGCGCGACCCAGAAGGGAGAGCAACCCATACTCATATCGCGCTCCATTGGAAGGCAGTGCCAATCCTCAAGAGAAAATCCACTGCTGTTCAAGGAGCGACTGCGGGGATGGGCAAAAATGCAAGTTTCGCAGATTCGTGAAGCCGAATTCGTCCAACCCGAATCCATGTGTCAAATTCGTGTCAGGAAAACCGGCTGTTGAATGTAAGGAACCGTGACCTCCATTAGAGTATTTTCAAACATGATCAATGAATTTAGAAATTCGACAGGTTCGAATCTGAAACACTGGAATAGTCTAATGCCAGAATCCGAATCTTGGCCCAAGGATTCAACGAATACGAGTTTATGGTTTGAATACACCCACCCATGTGCTGACTCGAGACTTGACGATTAGATTATCCATACGGTGAACATGTCTGGGGGTTTGGACGTGCGGCGCACCTTCCTCCACCTTCTATCTTCATTTGCCTCCGCCAATGATTAGATTTTGGATAGGATGAAGCTTGGCCCTGGCTCTTTGTGAGTATTGACTAGACCAGGGATTGTCAAATTTTCATGCCTAAAAAGACCCCATCCTTTTCTGGTCTAGGGGCTTGGGCCTCAAGCGCTATGGTGCTTTCTGTTGTCATTCAGCAGCATGGCTGTTTCAGTGTGGCGTTGGACTCAGGATATAAAGGTCATGGGTTCAATTCCCAACCACGGTCGAGTTGTAAATGTCTTGGGAAACTATTTCAATCACATTTTCCCCAGTCCTCCGTCTGTAAAATGGATACCTGGCCATAGGCAGTGAAAGACATGGTCAAAATGAAAGTGATCAGCGGCACTGTGTCCTTCCCATTGAGCTGAGAGAGCTGGATACGAGGCTTGTAAACTGCATTGCTAATATTATTCGTACTATTTCCCTCTTCTGATAAGTAGTCGAGATGTGAACATAAGGAAGCTTGATCCTTTCTAAGGACTAACTACCCCAGAGATTGTAAAATGATCACCACTGGAACTCGCTTCCCCCAGACAAGTGGTACCTCTCAGACTCGGACATAATATATATATCTCTGTATTGCATAATGTTCTTTTTAGAACGATGTATAGATTTTGGACACAATAAAGCTTGCTATTAGCCTCTGTGTTGACTAGAACAGGGCTTGTAAAGTTTTTCACACCCCTCCCTCTCCTCAAATCGAAGTCCGCGTAATGGCACGTATTTATTTTCGCTTGGCATTGATGTTCTTTGCGGTTATCTCGGATAAAGTCTAAAAGCGGGGCTGAATGCACCCATAGGAGCGTTCAACATGCAGAGTCAATATAATTCTTATCATGATAAGAGATCCCATCGTTAATGCGCACGCTCTCCGCTCACTTGATCAAGTGTCTGTAACAGTGAATTGTGTTCGGTCGGCTACATCGATCTATTACATTACTGTGGCAACACTGTCGGTTTGTGTGTGTAACAAACTTGTCAGGGGCAACAAGTAGAGAAAAGGCCCGGAGGTGCCCTGGATGAATATTGGCACTTTGTGACCTCTTGTGTGCGGTGTATGGCCGATCGATGTTTTCTGAATATATCTTCTTTCTTTCTTTCTTTCTTTCTTTCTTTCTTTCTTTCTTTCTTTCTTTCTTTCCTCCCAGATAGCCTCAGTAGCTGTAACAAAGCTGGCAGTGTGAAAAATATTCTCACCTTCTCTTCCGTCCTTGACTTCTCTAGCGAGAGTTTTGGACGAAGAACAACACCGGGGATTTAAAACTATGCCGTTGTAGAAGAAACCCCGTTGTAACCGAGACCGTTATAAATGAAATCCCCTATATTACATGTATCATATCTTTCGGCAATCGTTATTATTAGCGTCTCCCAGTTGCATCTCGTCATTTAGTGAGATACTTCCTTCTTTGATATAATTCACAGCGGGAATGACATCTCAGTGCATAATTTTGTTGTCCACTTTGACGGATAAAGGCGTATGTCACAATAAGATTAAATGTAAATATTATTATCATGTCCTGTTGTTGTTGTTGTTTATTTATTACCTCTACTGACATTATCAGGATCCATGACATGCCTAAACGTCTTTTGCAGTGCCATGCCGACTGGCATAGGCTATAAAAACCTTAAAGATTTGAAATATATTATGAGGAATTACGTCTCTCCATGCTAATAAAATGTTTGCAAATGCATAATGATCGTATCTGTTCTTCTCCAAACTTCACTCGCGTGAAATACATTATGCGAACATTATGTAGATGTAGTCTGTCTGCCATCTGTGTATATACACCCCGCTGCGAATCTGCTGATACGACCTGTAATGCTAATAAGCATATCTCTGGGGAATTTTGCTCCCATCTTTCAAGTCCAATCCTTCCCATCTCCTATCCCATGCCCAGATCCTTATACTGTATCTTATTCCCTATTCACTATCTCTTATTCCCTATTCACTATTCCTTGTTCTCTCTTCCGTCGGATGTATTCATCCGACAAGAGCGGCATGGGTTTGGTTTTAAGATAAAAATGCCCCCTGTTCCACGCCTCTGCCTCCACGGGATGTCTTAGTTTATCGTGTCTATCTTGAAATTCGGTTCTTCCCTGGGCTATCGCCGTGAGGAATGTGCCGCAGCTATTTATTTCCAGCGAAAGTCTGCAAGGGAGGGAGAATTGAAATGTCTAAAAATAAAGACTTCTAAATGTATATCTAGTCTGTCTGTGTATTTTACAACTTTTGGCAGCTTGGACGTTTCTTATTGTCCTTCTTTCTTTCTGGCTCAAGAGTACACTGTTTATTTTGTTTTTGGTGGAAGTTCAAAATGCATACTGAAGGATTGCCAAGCGAATTTCCGCCAAACCTATTTTCACCTTCTGTAAGTGTAAGCTAGTCTAGTTGTCGAATAGATAGGCGTTAAGCAACTTTGCTATACTTTCATGCGAGGTTGGTAGGGGGTAGGGGAGAAAAAGAGGGAAGGATTGGGTTGACGGGAGTATAAAAGAGAAGGAGAAGGAAAGAGGGAGGTAGGGAATGAAAGAGAAAGGGAGGGGTAGAAATCTTTTTGATAATCCTGCTCCGAAATGATGGTCAGCTAGAGTCCCATCATCTTTGTCTGTTTATTTCCCTCCCTTATCCAACCTCTTCTGCACTTCTCAGATTCGTTACACACGTTACAGACCTAGGCATAACAAAATGATGAGCAATGATATACTTATCTTTCTCTGCCCTTTTCTTAAAGGATATTCTGTCGCGACTACTGGTCATGTCACTTAAACACAGCGTACTCATGCCCACCCTTTCATTCCCAGCTCATTCAACCGGTGATCAGTGAGGCTGAGATGTTCATATAATATATATGTCTGTCTCGTTCTCGTTCTCATGGCCAGATATTGTCTGTAGTTGCTCTACTCCCCTTGGTCTTGGTTGCAAGGTCTCCCCCCCCCCCCAAAAANCCCCCCCCCCCCCAAAAACACACACGCACATTCATCATTCATGCACATCCGTCTTGCAGACATGCCCACCCCAATTAATGATCGCTTCACAACCTTTTGTTTCCTCGTCATCCAAGCTCACCTCTCATGTAATACAGTAGATCTCGGATGTAGCGGGACCATCGGGATAAGAGAATCTTGCCATTGTATCCGAAGCCTCATTAAAGACGAAGTCAGTTTTGGTTCCAAAATGAAAACAAAATGGGCAAGGCAGTAACAGTAAGGGACTATTTTAGTTTTACCTCCTTTGAATATGCATACAAGGAGACGAATAAATAAGAATTTTATGTTAAGCCTTTGTAACTAAGGTCCATTTGTATCTTTTTTTGTTTCTGGTTTATCCAGTCGATAACACTGCATAGTGTGCCTTACTTTTCTGCCACACTGAATGAACGCTGTGTCTTTACCTCCGTCTGACCGCCTCTCTCTTGCCCTACACAAAAAGAAGCTCTGACAAGCGTGCGAAAAATCATGTATCACGTGATGAGGACTCTATGGTTATTACGCTCATCCATATCCTATATCCATATCTCCTCTATATCTTATCCGCCATCTTCTTTCTATTCTCCCCTCCCTCNTCCATCTTGCAGACATGCCCAACCCAATTAATGATCGCTTCACAACCTTTTGTTTCCTCGTCATCCAAGCTCCCCTCTCATGTAATACAGTAGATCTCGGATGTAGCGGAACCATCGAGATAAGAGAATCTTGCCGTTGTATCCGAAGCCTCATTAAAGACGAAGTTAGTTTTATATTTCCAAAATGAAGACAAAAAGACCAAGGGAGTAACAGTGAGGGACATTTTCAATTTTACCTCCTTTGAATGTGCATACAAGGAGACGAATGAATAAGAATTTTATGTTAAGCCTTTTTAACCAAGGTCCAACGATAATAGTCGATAGCACTGCATAGTGTGCCTTACATTTCTGCCACACTGAACGCTGTGTCTTTCCCTCCGTCTTACCGCTTCTCTCTTGCCCTACACAAAAAGGAGCTCTGACGAGCGTGCGAAAAATCACGTGATAAGGACTCTATGGTTATTTACGCTTATCCATATCCCATATCCATGTCTCATCTATATCTTATCCGCCATCTTCTTTCTATTCCCCCTCCCTCCCCACACCTCCCACCGCCCCCTTTTCGCTCTGTCTGTCTCGCCCCTATCGTTCATCCGCCCATCATACACACATCCATAACCCAATTAATGATCACTTTACAATCCTGTTCCTCCTCCTAGACCCTCGTCACCGGAACCTTCCCCTCCCAAACACAACCCAGGCACACCCATCATGTGTTCCTCACCCCTAAGCCCTTCAGAGGGCGAGATCAATACCCACCGCGTCTTCCGATTTGGTGCGGATCCACCCAGTCTGTATTAGTCGTATGGATCTCCCCCATGTTGAGTCGTCCGTGGCTTGACTCGGAGATTAGTCGCACGCGACACTTGTTTTTGGATAACCCGGCCGGTGACGGAATGTGCGTGCACGTCTCTGAAGCTTTGTGAACTTACAAGGACACATCATTCACATCCATTCTCTAGGAATGATGAAGTAAGATTATTTTTAATATCGTTCTGAATTGACCGAGGTGATCGCTAGCCAGACGAATTCTTGTGATATGTGTTAAATATAAAGGCGTTTTAATAGTATTTCTATACGTAGATCTGTTGTTCCAGCAGACGAAGGCTTCCAGTTTTGACAGTAATAGTAACACAAAGGACTTTCAGTGCCTGCGAATCGGTGGTGTAGCTCAATTCAAACGTCTCTGTGTGTTTCTCAGGGAGCTGAGAATGTCCTTGAGTAGTCCGGCCTTAAGGGGTAACAATATCGTGAAGTCGTTTGAATGGGCATTGGCCTGCATAGGAAATTTATAAACCTTATTATTATTATTGTTGTTATTATAGTTGTTATTCTCATTATTATTAACCCCTCCTTTCTTTTTCTCATTTCAGATTTGTGTTAGCGTAGGTCAGTAGACAACCTCACCCCCCATCTCTCACACCTGTCGCTGTATCTCAGCCTAGACCACTCGCCCAGCCACACACACCGCCATGTCGGCGTCCCAGTTTGATGATCTCCTGGGCGACTTTGGGGACAGCACCACCACGACCACCACCACCACCACGACCACAAAGACCAGCTCAAATGGTGCTTTCGATGACGACTTCGACCCTTTCGGGCCGTCCTCAGAGCAGGCCCCGACCGCAAATGGAGGCGACTCCGGACTCTTGTTGGATTTTTCTGCCAGTTCTGAAGTGAGTAGAGGAAAGTGTGTGTCTCTGATGTTTTGGGGGATAAGGCTTTTAGTCAGAATATAATAGAGAGCTTGCGCATTAACCATGGGATCTCTTATCATCGTAAGAATTACATGAACCCTGAATGTTGAACGCTACTAAAAGTGCACTCAGCATCCATGCATTGATGTAATTCTCAGATGATGAGAGATCCCATCGTTAATGCGTAAGTTCGCAATCTACATAATGTGATGACTTATGTGAAAAGCCGTGGGATTAGACCAAGGGGCTGTGTGTGTTGGTGTCGACAGGATTCTCTGGACGATGGAATTCGTGTAATGACAGTCCGGTTAAATGAGTGGCATGTCAGAGCTGAGTTACTTGGTTTTCGTATGTGTCCTCTATGCTGTGATATGTTTGACTTGACAGCCACTGAGCAAGAAAGTAGTTCCTGAAAGAATAATGAGCATAAATAACATCATAAATGTGTCTCATGGACTAAAAGAGAGACAGTAACTCACCTGTTGCTGACTGATTTTCAGTGTGAGTGGACTAAAGTGTTAAGGAAGACAACCGAATTATGATCAGGTCGTTATGTGAGTAGCGTACCAGACATACAATAATTCTTGGCGGGAAAAAATCAGGACAGCTCTTGGTAATATAGTCGCTGAGTAAGATGGTCGACTGGATAACTGGGTCGATCGTTCCAGTTCTGTCATCTGTTTACCTAAATGGATAACAAAACTATTGTTAACACGGCCCATGAATAAAGCGGTATAGCATGCTTGATCCGAATGGTAGTCGTGTTTATAAAGGTATACTTTATGGTTTTATGCACGTCTTTTGACTAACCAGTGTCATTTGTCATGAAATCAGTACCTAAATCCTTTAAGCTTGAAGTCTTCATATCTTGTTGACACCAGAGGCCCAGTGGTTAACATCTGTCAAACAGCTTTTAAAGACTTGAAACCAAATGACTTGTGGTTTCTCTCGGGGTCTGCGATATCGACCTGTGTGGAATTTTCACCTCGGGTCAGTGCACACTGTCTTAAAGGGCTTAGACCAGAGGTTCCTGAACTGTAGACTCTAGACCCCATCGATGATGCATGATGACTTTTTCTCTCTCTCCCCACCCCCCCCTCTCTCTCTCTCTCTCTGTATGTGTGTGTGTGTGTGTGTGTGTG
>JAWQUT010000272.1:76440-104202 GCA_033807755.1 Ellobium chinense
TAATGATGTGTTCGCTTCCCTTTCTTCAGTTATTTTTACTATCAAAAGCGACTGCACGCTGAACTGCCTTTCTGCTGTTCAGGCAATAATATAATGTTAGGAGAATTTTTTTGTGGTTTTTTTTTTTTTTTGTCCTCGTAGAACGTGCTTCGGTTAGAATTCTTTTGCATTACGATAAGATTAGGGCAATAGAAATGTCCCAGTTACTGTGATATTGGTTTTTGGATCCTTTAATATCGGATCTCTTGTGAGAAATTTCGTCAGTCTCTGAAGATAGGAACGGTGCTCAATTATTCGGTAAGCAAGACTGTACCGAATGCAGAGTTGTCGATCTGTATTTGTCTATCCAGTCTCCTCAAGCACAGCTTAAAGGTAGTGAAATGAGAAACTAATAATATAACAAAGTTACCTGACAAAGGTGGATAAGGTGAAACTAGCGTTGTGTGTGTGTCGTGGGATCATTACCCTGAAGTATTTCTATCCTTTTTTTTCCCCTTGGCTGGCCCGGCCATACGCGCAGAGCTCTTAGTTGTCAGTGGGAAGAAAAGGCAGAGCTGTTATTAATCTCGACGTAAGTCGCCAGCTTTTCAGTGTGGGTTCAACGATTTGGTGTGTCAGGACTTCTGGAGAGTAGGTTGTAGTAGAGATTCAGCGGTCAAATCAGGACTGGTGGTTTTCCTGCATAGTGTGACGATACCCTCAGAGTTTTTGGTAGGTTTTCTCTGTTTTGGAAAGGAGATGGTAAAGGGAGATAGTCAATAGAACATAAAGAGGATAACTAAACATTTGGTTTGATTTTTTAATGACTTGACTTGTTTGGCAGTGAATTTCTTTATTGTGGAAAGAGGGCAGTAACTTGAATCTTAAATGAACTACCATTTGATTGTTGAAATATCAAACATACAAGGCTGTACTGTGTAGCCACAGTTCAATAGTCAGATCAGTGTTGATTGATTTTTTTGAAAGGTGTGTGATGATCATCACAAAACCTTCGGTAGGATCTCTTGCTTTGGAGAAGGACAAATTCAAATGTTAGGCAATGGCAATACTGTTCGTTATTCGTAGTATGCAACGGTCATAATTTGAGTACTGGTGAATTTCGTAGCGTGTTGGCAATCTTACTGTAACGTGATTGGATTTCTTGGTTGGAAAAGGAAATAAAGTCAAGACAACACAATGTTCAAAGATTGTCAGTGTTAGGCAATACTGTTTGTAGCACTCAAGACGGTGTTCAGTGTCGGTGAACTTTCGCAAGGTGTTGGTAATCTCGTTAAAATTCCTGGTAGGCTTTTTTGGTTACGGAAAGGTAAAGAAAACCAAAGTCTAAGGAGCAATTATTGTTCAATGATTTGATATATGATAGGCAGCTCTGTGTGTGGGGGGGGNGGGGGGCATTTAGTAACTAGTTTTCTGTTACTGAACATATTGCAAAACGAGTGATTGACCTGAAGAAGATTTTAGTCGGTTCTTTTGATTTCAGAAAGGACAAGAAAACAGAAAACATAAGAAATATTCACTGTTAAAAATGCTTGAGTCGTTGACAGTACCGTTTGTAACTTTCAACGAACAGTTGTTCAGATTTCCATTAAGTTTTTCAGGGTGGTGTAGTGATTATGTGAAAATATATCTTATGATAGCCTTTCTTGGTTTCCAGAAAGAACATTACATTTAGAGCGTAGAGAATAATGTTTGACTGTTCAAAATATTTGACGTGTTAGCCAGCACTGTTTGTTGTATGCATCTGTCGGCGCGGTGCTGATGAATGCTGGCAAGATCTGATGATCTCAGAACGTGTGGTGGGTATGGTTTCATGGCATTCCAAACAGAGACAGTTGTTGAAGTCGAAAGAAAAGATACATTGTTCATAGATATTGCATGTAGCAGGAATTTGTTGGTTGTGGCATTCAGCAATCAGCCAAGTGTTGATAGATTTTTAAAGGGTGAGGTGAGCTTCTCCAAGTCAGAGACGAATGACATTTGTTAAGGACAACTTTTTCTTGAAAGAAATCTTGTAATATATGGATATGTTTTTCTGGAGCAGAGGCAGGCATTATGAAGAGCAATCTGGAAAAAAGGAAAGAAGAGGACGTGAAAAGGAGAAGGAGGTGGGGATATAAGGGAGTACATTAGATATGCCCAAAGATAGGCAAATATGGGTTTATTTTGTGTTCTGTAGAGCAAGATGGCCTTGTTTGGAGAAAGATCGGCAGAGAGCACAAAATGATGTTGATTTCCGCAAAATAAGCATTATAAAAAGCTTCTGTGGCTAGCCTGTTTTGGCTTTAACCAGGGTTAAAAAACACTGATATTGTGTTGCCTTTAAAGTCTTCAATATGCACTGTAGCATGTTCCGTTCTTGCCTTCCGTGTATCTAGGGAGTATTCAAGGACCGTTGTGTGACAGCATAATAAACTGCTTTGTGCATTGTAAGAGGCAATGAAACACTGCCGTCTTTCAGTAACATAGTTCCACAATATATCTTTATGCAGTGTGTATGAATCCTGGTCACATTCAGAATAAATCTCCTTTATCGTAGGCGATCAGTTCCCCTTTCAGAGCCCGGGGGTTTAGGTTGGGCGTTCGTGTGTGTTGTCTATGGTGTTGGTCCGGGCAGCCTGGGGTCTTAAGCGTCTAAGTCTAGCGTTTTGCCCGTCATAAATTCTATTCAGGAAATCGACGAGCTATGACATGATAAATTTGATTTCGATCTCTCTCAGTTCACGCTCCAGTGTCGCCCCGGAGTACATAGACTTGCTTTCATGTTTTGTGGTAGAGCGTTGTATCTGACAGTATTTGGCTTAGAAAAGTACTGATGTACGGGTTTTTGGGTAAATACTGATGGTTGTGATTTGAAGCAATCTTATTAAGTGAGGTCATATCTAGATCTTGTACTTTTGTCCTAAAGAAGATTATTATAGAAGATCATTGACTTGCCCTCATAGTTTGTGGTACAACGTAGTCGCAGTGTCTGATAGTATTTGGCGTAGAAAAAATACTGATGTAGGGGATTTTGGGTCATACTGATGGCTGTGATTTGGAGCAATCTTGTTTAGTGAGGTCATATCTAGATCTAGTAGTCTCGTTCTTGATAGATGAATATCTATTCATCTGTTTGGTTGTATGAGATGTACTCTAAGAAGTGGTTTTTTTTTTAACTGAGGAAGGAGCAAAGAGGATGAGTCTGGATTCTTATTGCTGGTCTACTCTCCCTCCCACTCCCTTACCTCCCAAACCACCTCAGCCCCCGCACTTTTCCATGTCATAATTGATCTTTCTTGACTGTCGTGAAAATGTTGAGGTCTAGCTTCTCCTCTTTCCCTCTCCTCCCNCCCCACCCCTGACCCCTTCCCACCAACTGTTTACGTTACAAATCAATGTTGTCAGGAACGTCATAATGTTTAATAACTGGGTTAATCCTGTAAGACCTCTTCTGTGGCACATGAGTTTGGAGTCTGTTGTGTTCATACAACGTATACTCAAAGACTCAGGACACATTAATTTTTAACAACAGATTATGTAGACATCGAATCTCTTTAGTTGAGTTCAACTCGACCCATTTAATAAACGTTACACATAATCTTCGTAACAGTTATTTCAGTCACCTCTTTGGGTCTTAGAGAGGGTTAAATGTTTTTGTTTCCCATGAGGCCTCAGATTCTCAACTTCAGCAAAGTGGGCCTGTGATCTAGGCCAGTGCCAGTGTTTTGGCACTCGAGGTACGATAAACTTTGGGCTAGGTATTTCAGTTCCGTTTACTTCGGTTTTATCACCTACCCATTTGCCCTGAAGAACAGGTTTATTTTGACACCGTTCTCCAGTCATAAGAGCTTTTTCCCCTCATGATTAGTAGTAAATAGCAGCCGTAGAAGGTGCACTACACTTCTTAGGCCCTGAGGATAGCACGCAAAAGCTGGATCGATAGTACAGTACATTGTTCTTGTGATTTCAGCTGATTAAAGGTAGGGGGATCAGTTTTTATTGCTTGTACTTGCAGTAAATTCTTGTCTATTTTGCGGTAGTTTTCTTGTCTGTTTTGCGGTTTACTTCGTATATATCAGCTACCTATTTGCCCTGAGGAATTAGTTTATCGTGACACTGTTTTTCAGTCGTAAGAGCTTTTCGTCCTCAGTAGTACTAATAAAAATCTTCAATAGTACACTGCACTGTATTTCGTGACTTCGAAGGTAGCATGCAAAGATTCAATCGACAGCACAATATATTATTAGTGTGATTTCAGCTGATTAAAGGTAAGGGGAATCAATTTTATTGCTTGTACTTGCAGTAAATTCTTGTCTATTTTGCGGTAGTAGTCCCGTTTACTTCGTTTATATCAGCTACCCATTTGCCCTGAGGAGGTGGTTTATTGTGACATTGGTCTTCAGTCGTTAGGGCTTTCTGTCCTTAGTATTACAGATCTAGTAACTATCTGTGATAGTACACTGTACTGTATTTTGTAGGCCTTCAGGGTAAGCAGGCAAGTACTGGATAGGCAGTACAGAACAGTACATTAGTTGTGTGATTTCAGCTGATTAAAGACTGGGATAAGTTTTATTGCTTGTACTTGCAGTAAATTCTCGCGGTTTGTTGTTGTAGCTGTATAAAATGGAGCTGTGTGATAAAAGTACATTGTATTTGTGATTTAAGGTGGGAAGTGGGATGGAATGGAAGGAAGGGGGTGGGGCACATTACATTGTTGTGCTTTGTGGGATGGGATTTTTTTATTCTTGGGGTGGGGGTGGGGGGACGAGAGGAGGAAGGGCTCATTGTTATACCTTGTACATGGGCAGTCCATTGTTTGATATTTCATTGATGGGTGGGTTGTTTGATTGATTGATTGATTGATTGATTGATTGATTGATTGATTGATGGATGGATGGATGGATGGATGGATGGATGGATGGATGGATGGATGGCTTGTTGATTGATTTGGCAGATATTTTCCTTCTTTGTTTGATCTGTTCCGTCGTGCATCCTTTGAGAAAGGGTGTTCACATACCACAGACTGTAGTTTGGATTTTTCTTAAAAGTTTGAAACGCTGAAACTTTGTGATGTTGATAAACAGTATGCACTGCTTCAGTAAATTTTAGACCAACAACTAATATGTTCATAATTTATGAATTTTAACTATAAAAGTCAATTGTACGCTCTTCCCCTAATCCCCTCCCCTCCAAAAAAACAACAACAACAACACAAAAAACACCAAATATTGTCTGACCGTTCACAAGACCAGACCGAAGACGAAGGCTGAAATAGTGAACCGCGCCAATCAGATAGCCAGGTTAACCGAGGGAGGTGTTATCAAGATTTTATAGTAGTAATCACTTCCGTCTAAGCCAGAGTTTCATTATCAGTGTGTCCTTCCCAGGCATTCTCTAATTATAACATTCTTACATTGCTACACAGCCGAGCTGTAAAAATAAACTTCACTTACATAAGAAGTCCACGGGAGCATGGCAGTTTCGATTATTCAGTGACATTAAGCATAGAACATACATCTTTATGTTATCTGAAACATGCTGCGATAAAATCAAGGTAGGAGTTAAGCAGGTTGCGGTTAAGCGGAGTGGCCTGTCTCTGTGTTATCTCAAGGTTCGGCCCCCTTGTCAATCGGTAAAGGTCATAGGTCGTTACTAACTTGCTATCGATACATCTTTCTACTATCGTTAGTCCGCGTTTGGTTTGTATCAGGGCCGTAGATTTGTCGTCCCGCTGTCCTGCGGGGGGGGGNGGGGGGAAACTTTGAAGTCAGAGGTTCCGGTTGCCTAGTCCGAGGGCTGAAAACTGTACATAGTGAAAGTCTCCGAAGTTTTTGAAGAGTAGCTCATTGTCATTTCAGCTCTATGGACTGGAGTGAATGGGGGCGATCGTGGTCCTGAGAAGTTTAAAGTGTTTCATTAGATAAAACCATGATAAGATAACTTAAAGTGATACATGGACAAGCTGTCTTCATAATGCAGTAGCTGGAGATCCCAGCTGAGCTCGAAACAGAGAAATAGACCCACTGTCGCCACCACGAATAGCCGCCTACCCATCCAGTGATGTTTTTGGGTTGTTGTTTTTTTTGGTTAATCCTCTCTCAGCGAAATGTCATTTTCTTTACTAGGATTATAATGTAGTTGTCAGAATGTTAACACTAAAGCATTACCATACTGGTGTGAAAGACTGGTGCTAACAAGGCGAATTCCGCATCGAATAAGAGCGAAGAGTATCGGCGTAGGAGTGTCGGCGGAGACCTAATAGTGTCAAGAGCCTGACTGATCGATAGTCGATAAAGGCCTGTTTACTATTGGTACTATTCTGCTGTCTTATCGTTACTGTTGTCATTCAATGAAACTGAAATTGCGGCACTATTTCATCCTGAAATCTTAATAAAACTTGAAAATTTCATACACTGCTCCATAGTGATGTCAGGTCCTTTGACGAAAACATGTCTGGAGGGAAGGGCCCATTAACTTGCGTTGTTCTGTTGGTGTTATTAGCTGTCTGTAGCCCAGAGGGGTTGCCTTATTCGACGTTGGATTCACATCGTCGCTTCCATTGCAAAATCATGTATCGTGCTTTATAAAGCCTTGATATTTTTAAGAGAATATGTGATAAGGAAAGGAATAAAATGCTGTAACCGTGATTATAACAGAACCATTATTAAGCTCAAACAACATTCAGATGTAAATGAGCAAGTACAACAATTACGCTTTAAACAATTAATTCATTCGCTCACTCATCCAAACCAGTCCCCCATTATTCGAAGTTTTGCTCATGTTCTCTTTCACGTCTGTCTGCCTGCATGCTGCCTGCCTGCCTGTCTATCCCTTCTCTCATTCTCTCTCTCTCTCTCTCTCTCTCTCTCTCTCTCTCTCTCTCTCTCTGATAGCATTCTGTTGGATCATTGTGCGATATCTGGCTCAAGGGACGACTAGGAGGCATCTCCGACTTTGTGCGTCTTTATGTTTCCCTCAAGGTACCCCCTCTAGCTTGGCCATGACTCTGACAGTCTTGTAATGGATTTCCCGAAATGATGGCAATCTTATTTCCTGGGTAGTCGCCCTTTTGTTCATCACTCGTGCGCCAAATTACAAATTATTGCCCCTTGTGGCAGCAGAGCACTCCACTTGGAAAACTTTGCAATCTTTGTTGAAGACACGCGATTACTTTCTGAACGCGTCAGTGGTAGTGGATTGGTTTTCCAATGAATTATTGCGAGTGCGATCGGTGTTGAGGAAGATGGTGTGTTAAAAGTCAGCTCCTTGCTATTGAATCATTTAAGAGTACGATTTTCATGGAGACATCTTTCTTTCTTTCTTTCTCTCTCTCCCTAGCATGCTCCCACTCTCCCCCCTCCCCAACCTAATCTTTTTTTTTCTTTCGTTTTCCCACCCTTATAATTGTGACTGAAGATCTACTTCCTTGCTAGCAGGGCATCATGGCTTGGAAATGTGTCCATTTCACCATCATTCTGTTGAATAAAGTTTCTGTTTTTTGCCCTTAGTAGTTATCGTAGCTGCACTTCGGGAGTCTCCAGTTGAAATAAATGGTATATTTTTGCGATGTGCACTGTATCAGCGAATAAAACAGTGCAGTGGTGATAGATGAATGGACGGACGGACGGACAGACGGACGGACGATGGATGGATGGATGGATGGATGGATGGATGGATGGATGATAGCCAGGCCGAAATAAATGTGGCAGTAGATTTGCAAAGATGGCTCTCAGATTTGCGTTTACTGCCATCTTGACATTTATTCACACCCTAGTCGTAACAGATAACAATGGAACAACAGCTGGAATTACATGTGCTAGGTTTTCCATGCCATTGTGTCACACCACAGCAAACACATCGTAACTCAAGCATTGCCGCATTGGACTTAATCGGTTTTCCTACAAGTAATATCATTAACAAGGCGGCGCCAGGCGTCTCGTGAATGTGTTCATGTGGGTGCCGAGTGCACAGGAAATGTAACACTATATCATGCATTGTCTCATTCATCAACGGCTGTGCTCTACAAACACGCAAAGAGACAATATGTTAGCAGCATGTCAGCGCTGTTTGTTTCGGGGTGTATGCGGCCCATTCTGTTCTCCGTGCAGTACAGACACGTGTAGCATCCCCTGCATTCATGGCACAACTGCAAAGGATGGATAATTTATTAGTGATAGACCGATATTAAGCTTTTGGGTATCGCGATGCTCATCCTCCAGGCTCGAAGTATCGATTCCAAGGCTTGGTGCAATGTAGGAACTTCGATTCCTTTGGATATTTGATGCCTTTCGATACTGTTGAGTCTGTTGGCAACCTCGATCAAAGAAACCGTCGTCGCTTACTTTGGAAAATATCGAAAAGGTATGGGCATTCCAGAGCGCGAGGTTTGAAACCAGCTTTAAAATTGCTGCATATCTAACGTGTCGATACTTTGTAACGATTCTTCCTGCCACAAGAATTTATGAGAGAATTTTTTTTCACGAGGGGTTTGNATAGGTTGTTTTTTTTTCTTTTGGCTTTCAGTGCCACGTTTGTCTTTTTTTTGGTACAAGGAAAAGAGTAGTAAAGGAACACTAGTGAAGTGAATGGACCCAAAGTGTTCAGAAAGACTGGTATGCTGGTGGGGTAGAAGCGCATGTCAAGTTTTTGCAAGGAGTTAAGCGTAAAACTAAGCAGAACGTCTGCATCACCCTTATCTTCCCCCTTTAGATTCAGTTCCTCCCGCTGGATACGCCCCTGGCCCTCTAGCAGTAATCAGTTTTCGCCTCTGACACGTTACATTTGGAGGAGACCTCTAATATAATTTTGGTCATTGCGGACAGACCCGAAGCCGTTCTTTCCCCAACGGTATCTCGGCCCCCGGACACTTTATAATGTGCTAACCGTTCGTAATTACTTGACACTGGCAGGTGTACGGGGAGGGAGGGGGGGGGGAGGTGAGGGTTGAAATCTGTGAAACTAGGCTGTGATAAGAGGAGAATGTTCAACTTTTGACCTGGTTTGGAGCTCTGGAATTCTTGGGGTATACGCTCTGTCTGTCTGCCTTCCTTTACTTTCGTACATTCTTCATTTTCATCCCTCCATGTCTTCATCTCCTACTCCCCTCCTCTGCCCGCTCGCCCGTCCGTCATCCATCCATCCATCTTGGTGCATCGAATCGCATCTCATTCATCCATCCATCTATCCATCCTTCCATCCATCCATCCATCCGGCCGTCTGTCTGTGTTTTTGTCTGTCAGTCGCGTCTTCTGTTTGTTAAAAAAAATCAGTCCGTCTGTCTGATCGCGGTTTTTTTTATTTTTATCTGCGTCTCTCCTCCCTCTCCTTCTGCGGGGTGAATTGAGAAAGTCATTGCTTGTTCTGACCTGCCGGGACAATAATTACCTGCATAAAAGCCCTAACATGTCATTGTTGCGCGCTCTCATAAGCGCAGAATGACACGGATACCTCCCTTGGCCAAAAAAAGGAAACCAAAATTTCCCAGGCTGTAGGTAGGGGAATGCATTGTTCACGAACTCAGCGTAAAGTTAGACAACTCGTCCTTGTCAGAGTATGGCGTTGACAGGTAGACTCGAATATTATCTACCCTGTGCATCAAGTGGTGAATACACTTTATTATTATTCATATTATGTCTATGATTCATTGCATTGTCATCTATTTTGTGTGATAGGTCGCTGTCGTTCTGCGTGTTGTTTTTGGATATATTTTCTGATTTTATGCGTTGTGTAATGGGTTTTGAAATGCGCATTGCAGTAACTGTAATATGGTTGTTTCTTGGTATAAGTAGTTTGTGTTAGATGCTCAGTGTTGGTTCGTGTCTCAGCTTCCTTGATTTATCTTGCGATCTGTCAATCTGCGCCAACTAGACGTTTCTGTCTTTCGGCGTTTGGGTCTGTCTGTCTGTCTGTCTGTCTGTCTGTCTGTCTGTCTGTCTGTCTGTCTGTCTGTCTGTCTGTCTGTCTGTCTGTCTGTCTGTCTGTCTGTCTGTCTGTCTGTCTAGCTGGCTGACTGACTGTCTGGCTAGCTGGCTGGCTGCCTGGAAAGCTGGCTGATTGGCTAGCTGCCTTTCTCGTCTCAGTATGATTATACATCCTGTAACATTTTTTGCGCAGCAGTCTTTGCTTGGTAAGAACACTATACCGAAATTTGACAGAAAAAAAAATAAGGGAAGACTATTAATACTATTCAATGCACTTTTTTGACGTGTAAATCATAACGAGAGACAGCAGGGTGAAACCAAAACATCTTTGCTGTTTGTCAGAGGGGAACATCATTTTCTCATCCACTGTATTTGGGCGTTGTCCGGTGTCCTTTCGGCATTCATTTGCATTGAAACTCGATATGTCTTTCAGTGGTAGAAGGATGATCTGGTATGCGCTAGGGAAACGGGCCCTAAATATTGCATAATGAGCCCCCAAAATGTAATTCAACTTTCTTTTCTTATTGTAAATGCATGTTTAGAGGTTAGGGGCTGTATGATTAATAAGAGATTAGCGTTGGTTGTGACGTAAGAACTTGCATGGGAGGTGAGGCAACGTATTTAATAATTTGAGGCCTGCGCGTTAATGATGGGGTTTCCTACCATCGTAAGAATTACATGAAATCTGCACGTTGAGCGGTATTTTAGGTGCACTCAGCACCGATGCACAAATATAATTCTTACGATGGTAAGAGGCACTATTGTTAATGCGCAGACTCCCAAATGTAAGCTACTTTTAACACAAGGCTTATGTGGCGACTAATGCTGGTCGGTCATTGTGCATATGGCCCCAGATCAGACTGTAAAATACAATATCATTCCTTCTAGTTTTCGAAAACACTGCGTACATATCTAACTCCAAACACAAACAAACTGTTGATTGCAATTCTGCACACGTCTGTTTGAACCTAGTCTCAGCTTAAGCGGAGGGCCGCGGTAAGAGAATTGGATGTCTGTTTGGATGTCGTCGGGGTGTTCCGTGTAATCCAGTTGGACTTGAAAGGACTCCTAGGGGGCGTGACGGTCTGGGAATGAGAGTGTTAGGTAGGTTTGTTATTACGATTACTGCCCTTTTGTTGCGATTCCCCCCGAAATTGGAGGCTAGCAATTGATTGAGTGAGCTGTATTGTGGTGGAGAAAGTTGATACTGTATAGAGGGGAAAGGTTTATGGGCCGGAGGAAGCTAGCGAAGTTTTGGACTGTCTGTTTGTCAGGCTGCATGCCTGCCTGCCTGTCTGTTTGTCTGTCTGTCTGTCTGACTTGTTGCTTGTCTGCCTTCTGAATGTATGTCTGTCTGCCTGCCTGACTCTGTCTGCCAGCATAATATACGTCTGCCTGTTTGTCTGCTTGCCTACCTGACTATCCATTCATCCGTCAAGTTTTTTTTTTCTTTTTTAATGTCTCTCACTTTCTTTCTCTCTTCCTCTCCTCCGCCTCTCCCCCTGCTCTCCTCTCTTACATGCACTTCTTGCCCTGGAATCTGAATCAGCCTCTCCTCTCACCGGGATTACCTACCATAATACCTTCCCCATTAATCGTTCTCTTTCTAATCTTAAGTTCCCTGTCTCCTAATACCAGCTAATGCCAAGTGTCCGCCCACTATTTTCAACAACAACGGTTCTCATACGGTGGCTCGTTGTAATGTACCCCAAATTATGCTGACTAAGTATTGGGCCTAAGGGGTAAATTTTGGTCACTATTATAGCTGTGTTAGATTACATCCGGTTCCTTTAACAACACGAGTCGTTGATAATTTAAAGAAGCTCCTGGTTTTTATTTTCGCATAACCTAGGACATAATATGTATCCCTTTTGTGCATTTATAACAACGTCATATGTTCAGTGGTATGTACCTTTACACTTGCGCCAGCAGTAACATTAGGAGAACCATCGATCTTGCATTATTCGAGAAATCAACTGTTTTCTTCTTCCCTTCTATGTAGCTTTGCTTCATAGGTTGTTGACCTGTGTGCTCAGTGAATAGACCGCTCATTGGCTTAAGTAGATACATAATTTACAGTAGAACAAGTCTATGTTGATGTGTCAGACTGCATTCCACAACAACAAGAACAACAATAACAACAACAGCAGCAGCAACAATAACAGCAGCAACAAGAATAAGACGCGGTGAGAAATACAGTCACATACAACCATTGGGTCAGTATAAAGTGACCAAATGCCGCATAAAATGTGTAGGAACTTATGTGTATCAGCTCACAGTATATACGTTTTTAAAATATAAATATATTATACCGTTTGTTAGTTTTGAACGTGTCATCAGGCGTGGCTACAATTTTCAACAAATGTTACTCATGGTTGTATTTGACCGTATTTGTGAATATACGACCTTTTTGCGTCAACATGGATGATAATAATAATAATTATGTGTAATTGATGTTACATTTAAAAATTCCTTGGTTTTGGGAACCCGAGAATGAGTGGATGATGCTCCATGCTAATATTGCTATGCATTCCCAAAGTGCACATAGGTTGTTCTCAGCTGTGTTCTTACATGGCTTATAAATTGGTTCAGTGTGTATCAACAACTTTTTGTGTATACACACTTCTTAATCACGCAATCTTCCAATTACTTCATGACTGTTTTTTCCAGACTAGGACTTTTTTGTGTTATGAGTAAGAGAATTTTCATAGTGTCTTTGAATATAACGGATAAGTCGAATACAGTATTGCGTCGGTATTGACAGATAACCTCGTATTTCAACCTTATAACCAGATACGAACAAAAGAAAAATAGGAAAGGCAAGTTGGGGGAGGAGGGGAGAGAAGAGAAGAGAGAAAGAGATACAAGCTTTTTGTGAGCATGAAGAAGAAACCTTATTCATGTTAACAATATTTTTGAGTTCTTGGATAGATTCCGGTGTTTTGTTTCCAAAAAATGGCTTAGAATTCTGAAGAAATTGCCACAATAATCAGTCTGTTCCAACAAAGCTCACTTCCGGTTTAAGCAAAGTATAAATAGCAGTTTGATTGCGTCATCAAATCTCGCTCGCTTCAGAGAGTTAAAGACTCATCAGCCAATAAAAGCCAGTGTAACAAACCATATCAGACAATTATATCCCTTTGACAGTAGTAAAGTAGGAAGTGGAAGAAGTGCTTGGTTGAGAAGTGGATGTCCATGCATGCCTAATAGCTGAGAGTGGCGTATTGATACATGACCTGATTTCTTGAATAAGAGTAAGAGATCTTGCAAATTGCCGGTGAATTATTTGTGAGATACCTATTTCTTGGCAGTTATTTTCATCTGTATTTCCCAACGATTTCATACCACGACCAGACCCTTTGAACCTGGCAAGGATTACGATAGTAGACTCGTATGTCCGTGTAGGTAGGTAGGTAGTCAAAGCTGTCATAGTATTTATTTGTACCCGGTAGGCGTTCCCGACAGGAAGATAAACATTTATGAACGCTTCAAGATAACCTCTTCAGTCTTAGCCTTACCAGACTGTGTGACCCCAAATCGTTGCACGCTAGCTAGCGTCACTTAACTTATAGCACAGCAAAGTTCAATTTTGGTTTAGGTGTTGTTTTCTTTCACTGATATTCTTAAGACAACAATCAAAACCTGTGTGCCCGTGAAATAGCATAGTGGTCGGGTCCGGGTGACTTTACCCGGAATTCAAGATACGCATTGCTGACAAGGTGAGTTTTCACATTCATGCGTTGAAAGCCCTTTTTTAACTGGTTTTGTCTCGTTTTAATGACATGCCAGTTAAGTTGTGAAGTTTGCATCGGGCCGGTTTTCGATGAATGTAGACATATTCCCGTCCGGCTCAAATAATATTGAATATTCAACGATGATTTTCGGGTATGTTCAGATGAGGTTGACTGGAATTTGGTCTAGAAGCGCGTAAGAGTTGTAGTTTTCTGAATTCTGTTCTTGGCCTACAGCCTAATACAGACTTTGACTCTACTGTCTTGAATCTTTTAATCAGGTTTCCAGACTGTCTTATTTCTGTTATGGAATTCCTCTTAAGTTCTGAAGATTCAAAACGGAATTTTTAATAAACAGAAAGAACAACCAACCAAACGTGCTGAAATAATGATGAACATCTGTAAGCAGTTCTGTGAACATTAAAGTGATGTTGACGTGTTGACTGTACTCTCGTATTCTCGTATTGGGACAGAACATGTTTATGCTAAGATCTACATCGATGGCCGGCGAAAGAATTTTCATTACGCTATACCGGTGTGTGGCACTTTGAGATCTAAAGTTAACGATCTCGCAACGTTCCTTGCTAGAAATAGCACACCTGGCGCGCCTGAAGATTATGTGTGCCTGTTATGCAAGCAATGCAAGGTGGTTGTTTTTACTTATCAGGGGGGAAATTTCTAGACACACAGCACGAAGCGCAAAGAGCTTCAGATAGGTGTCACTGATTTCTCCTAAGGTTGCATCTTCGTCAAAAGGGATTGTGAGTACTCTTTGATACTGGTACTAGCCCCCGGTGCAGGGATTCACGTCGGAAAGCTGAGGTAGCCGATATTGTTGACACTGGGATTTCAGGTAATTATAGATACTCTGGTCTGTATGTGACGAATTCGGAATCGCTGGGATGGATATGTGATGATGATCCTGCACTACAAATAACGGATCAAGGATCGAGTGAAAAAAAGAATTCTGATAATCGTTTGTTGCTCTACTTCCGAAGACAATGTGAAGTATTCTGACTGTGGTGCGACATATTGAGTTAATCACATGGTCTAGCCATCATCACTGTGATGCAGCTATCCTGTAACTCACATTACTTTATTACATAATGTGGGTTACAGGATAACAGTGACGACATCTCCTCCATGTTGAGATGGTATAAAGTCGTATCCCACAAGTAACGTCAAATGCAACTGTTTAGCATTACTGTCTTCAGAATTTTATGCCAGTTCTTACAACAGTGCATGTGTTTATAAAGTCATGTGCGAATCAAAAACTTAACGACGCAACAAGTTTATAAGGGATTCGCTCTCTTTGCACCACTACCAGTTTGTCTCCATACCTCATTTGTGTGAATTATGATGCTCTGCGTTAACACGGATGATATATTAACTGCCTTCTCCTCTTAAATCTCAGCGTTTCAAAAACCTTGTAGACTGCAGTTTGAAAACTCTGCGTCAGCGTTCCTGTGATTCCCAAGATTAAATTTTAGACAAAAATCAATAATCTGCTGTGATTGCTTGTCGAACCTGGAAAGAGAGCGTCTGATGTCATGCGCTGGAATTTTTTCATCGTGTCTCCTGTACGCGCATGTTGAAAAGAAGCAGTTTTTAAAAATATATTTCTGAAAAGAAAAAAAAAGGAGGCGGGGTGGGGAGGGCATTGAGGGGAGTGGGATAAGGATTAGGCAGGATTTTTGTATTGGTTTAACAGCTTGAGGCCTCACAGTGTGAAACCGCATGTTGCAAACACTTTCGTTATTCTGTGGGACATGACGAGCTGGGACTCTAAGACGTTGCGAACTATAATTCTAGGCTTTGCGGGCTGGAATCGTAGGTTGTCACGTAATGGAATTTGTAGGACGTCTTGAGTGGGGAAAGCTGGACGTCACGAACTGGAATTACAGGAGACTTCTAGGACCTCACGAATTGGAATTATGGGACGTCACAAACTGGAATTCTGGGACGTCATGACGTAGAATTCTAGAACGTCACATACTGGAATTCTAGACGTCGCGAACTCGAATTCCAATGGACTAGTCCATAAAAATATACAAAGTCAATTACCACCGTGCCACTTTGAAAATGCCATTAGTGTACGATGTCTCTGACACTACAGCGCCTTGTCCTTCGCAATAAGTATATAAATATATATATATTTATAATATATACAATCCGTGTTGTTGACCTGACACGTTGTATTTCATATAATTGAAGTGCGGAAAAAAAAAGGGTAATATATACAAAGGTTTCAGCCGAATGAAGAGGCGTAACTCCCCGTAAATATGAATGCACGTAATTATTGTCACTAGAAACGGCGTGGCAAAATGATACCAAAAATGTGCATTTTACCCAGTCCGTGAAATAGGACCTTATGCGTTATAGGGGCCCGTTTTTTTTGTTGGTTTTTTTTATAAGGGATTTACAACATAATAATGTCATGTTCATATTTCTTCCTTGTTGTCATGATTTACCGCCCCTTCGTCCTCCTTGTTTTTTTTTTGCATAATGTCGTCTCCAGCTGGGCCGGTGTCGCAAAGTGCAAAAAACAGCGAATAATTATAATGATATGCAGCTCTAAGACGTTACAGCTAGATTATGAGAGAAACCGTATCAGACTATGGTCGTTAACTTGGCTTCTGCAGAAAAGCAGGGGCGTCTACCGGGGTCGGAGGAAATGGGAGAAGCGGCAGAAGGGGGTGTCTACCGAGNGCGATTGCAAGCAGGCTTAGTATGTTTTGTGCTATAGGAGTGCCCCTCATATGGAAGTATCTCTTTTCAAAGAGCTCTCAAATGTCTGAATATACAGTTTAATAGAGACAAAACGCCCGCAGTGACACTACATCAAGAAGTCCCGTATGACAAAATGAGTTCAAGATTGGTTGATATCACAGCAGGAGGCGGTGCTAGACGTTCCATGAGGTGCTGTGTCATACTGTCTCTATCGAGCCGTCTCACTTTCATAAACTATCTTTATATGTGTACGCATTACTCTTCTTTTAACCGCCAGAGCATATAAGCAATTTTGAAACATGACAGACTGCATCTTTACGTGACTCTTCTGATAACACTTTATCTTTTGCTGTCGACGCGAGGCCGTAGACAGCCAGCTTCAGTAATTAATGCCATCGTCTTGAGAAAACGCCTCTCATTTTCTCGGAATTGGCTGCGCCTTCGGGTGAAATGGTAGTGTTTCGTTTTGCCCTAACCATACTTTGCTTGTTGACGAATGAGGTCGTTTTCAAAAAAAAAAAAAGTTTTGGTATTATTTTGTTCAGGATTCGAGTTTGGTTATAACGACAGTATTGGAATACGTGAACTAGCTTAGAGCGTGAGGATGCAACAACTTAATGAGAAACAGTAGTATAATCCTTGCGTAAACTTGCGCACTGCGAGAACAGTGGGAAACCCCCCAAAACATTAGTAGTGTTTGCTGTAGTTAACGCAGTGCGTAGATCAACGCAAGAACCGTGGATGTGGCCACTGGGGCCATATGCTTAATCCATACGTTAATTAACGCACTGCCTTAACCACAGTGAACACTATTAATGTGTTGGGAGTTTCCCGTGGTTACCGCAGTGCGTTAACTAACGGAGGGATTATGCATATGGCCACTGGTCTCCTCATGCTAACAAAAAGAATATGAGGGCTTGCATTTTTCTCCAAAGGTCAGTTTTGCAGAATACGACGGTTTTGTTGGGTTTTTTTTTGTCAGAACAGAATCAGATGGACATGTCATGTTTATGTAACGTAGCCAACAAGTGAAATCTTCTCTAAACCTTAACATTTACACATTGATAGGTGACCATTCTATTGACGGTCTCACTGAGGGTATCGTCAAGGTTTAATCACTTACTCACTAAGTGAAACAAGTCAATCAGAAACGACAGTGTGGTCTAGTCCCCTGGAATACGAGTTTTCGTGCTTCTACTATAAATCCCACCCTTCAGGTCAGGTCATTTAGGTCATCACCAGTTACCGCTGACCTCTCTTATAACAGAATCGCCGGTCACTCTGGGCAAAAGTTGAAGAGACTCGCAGATTGGCGAACGCGAATTTTTCGAATGTTAGATTCGCCGATCACGAATACGAATCCGAATCTCGAATTTCAGTTCAGGTCAGGGGAATAGGTGACACCATGCAAGGGAAACATGTCCCCAGTTGGTGTATATTCGAACACGAACTATGAATTAAGAAAACAGCCGGGTTCTAATTTGAATGTCAGACATTGGATTCGTGGAATCCGAATATCTGACTTAGTGATTCAGCAAATACGAATTTTGTGATCGAACATGCCCACTCCTAAACTCTTACCGTGTACCCCTGCTCTCTGCGTATTTACCAGCAGTTATCATTGCCCTTCTACACCACTCCAGCGCTCAATTTATCAGGTTTTTATCGTTTAATGGCCGGCCTGAAAGGGCTGTTCCCCTCGCTTTTCATCTGGCCGTGTGTCCACAAAGTTTGCGCCGAATTTGTGTGTCCAAGGGGTCGAGTTTGGTAACGGTTTGGCCAACATAAGGTGCTGAGCGTTGTGACTTTGTGATTCGTGCGAGCCAAAAACCTGTCACTCAATGTTCGGTGTACGGGAAAGCCGTTCTATAGCACACCACCCTTGCTATGAACATTCTTAAATGGGAGTTACTACACTTTCCCAGAGGATGTCATGCAGATTACATGGTGTGCAACTTATCGTAATAGTCAGTTGTAGTTCCTATGCAAAATTGCACACCAAAGTGTTGAACGGTGCATTTTTTCTGCCTTCAGGGTGGTGGTCTGCGATACCACAAGTTGTTTGACACCAGGTTTCACTTAAGGCTTTTGGATACCTTTTTGCGGCTTTTTTTTTATTTGGGCGTTTCCCAGTTTTCTGTTGAGACACAAAGTTAATTCACTTTACATTCACGTAAAGTTAGTTTCTCATAATTCCGCACCCACATTTTAAAAAAAAAATCTAATTACGCCTATATAGGAACCTGCACGAAAGTATCCAAGACAGATGGGTGAAATCTGGTGTCAAACAAATGCTGCGGTCGCAAATGACAATGTTTTTATGGTTACCGCCCTCCTTCCATACTTTGCAAACCTGACGAACTCCAATTTCTGAACCTGTTCCCCGAATTTCTAGTTTTTGAGGCTTCACTTTACAAACTAAGCCCTCTTACGAACTAATTATTTTGGAGTAATACAAACAGGATCCTCTCCCTCAATTTACAATGGTAGTTTGCTTACCCAGGAAGCTGTTCAACACAATCCTTTGCTTAGTACACTCCCATTTAACAGTCCCAGCTCCTTCATTTATTGTAAAGAGCAACCTGGATAACACAAAACTTCTTGTAACACACCATCAGGAGCTAGGTCCGAAGAGCGAGTGTGTTATCGAAGTTTCACTGTATTGTGAAACCATAGACAGGATATGCATTGACGTGGTCTGGGACTGGCATGCTGCGAATTTTATGAGTCCATGCTAGAGCTTGGCAGACGGGAAAACAACATTTTTATCAGACTCAGACGCGGTTGAAACAATTCTGTGTCATGAGTAAACACGACATTTGGCGTTGTCGTTTTTTGGTGTTTTTTTCTGTATACAAAGTGCAGTGCGTCTTGCTGACCTTCTCTTGTTCTGACCAACGGCGTAATCCTCCCATAATATCTGTCATCCGTATGGTGCCCCAGGCCTAGCTACTGTAACCGTCGGACTCCTACCCATGGCCGTGTCGAGCCAGCCATCTGCTGGCAGGCCTACCATAGACCCATCATTGTCTGTTGCAAGCGAACAAGCAAAATATTGTATTGTAATATAATGTAATGTAATGTAATGTAATGTAATTTCTGAGTGTAGTTCCGTGACGGCGGTGACACTGTAGCGAGGGGTCAGTTACCTCCTCGAGGGCCTTTTATGGTCGGCTTTGGAAATTGGATATGTCGAGCTTGGCTGTGTTATCCAATTTGGGAGCCGGCCAGAAAGGTCGCGAGTACAAGGGCGGAGATCTGGACTTGTTTTTCTCTGCACTTTCACTAGAGTTATCTTCCTCTTTCTCCTCCTTCAGGGTTCTGACGATCTTCATCATTTATTGGTCCAGCGTCATGTCTTGTCCTCTGTGCGTTAACAATAACAATAGCCAAGTTCGCTCAAATACAACGTACAATGTATAGGAGCTTTACATACTGAACGGTACCATGACAATTTCCAAAGACGTTCAAGTTCAAGTTCAAAGCTTTATTTAGGCTAGTAGCCAATATTCTCGATAATACATGGCGTAAATCAAACTTCATAATAGTGAAAGAAAAAAAAAGTAAAAAAGAAGAAAGATGGGAAGAGAGTAAAAAGAGAAAGAAAGAAACAAACAAACAAACAAACAAAAAAGAAAGACAAATAAACATACATGTACATTTCCAGCAGATCGGGCATACACATCCAACATCTCTAGGGCCCACACAGATCACACTCTTTGTAGCCTCTCGTTCCCATTCGTTCTTCAGCAAGGCGATGGGTGCCGACGCAGAGGTCGCGGGTTCGATTCCCACCACATCACTTTCTTTCCTTCATCCATTTTCTCTCTGCATTTCTCTTCTTGAGCACTTCCCCCTTTATCCTACCTTGTGTGAGCATCTGTTTGCGTCTGCTCACTCCTTTTTCCGTTCTTCATAGTAAGAAAGAAGGGTTTCACGAATTTTACTGGGAGTTAGTAATTATGTACTTACAGTGCTGTTCATTTAGTTGGACCACATTTATACTACCAAACGGAGTCTGGTGTTGAAAGAGCTTTTAGCTTAAGATCTTCAGATTGGCCATTTCTGGGTTGGGTGGAGATGTGCGGTGGGAAAGTGATGTGGTAGGAATCGAACCCGCGACCTCTGCGTCGGCACCCATCGCCTTGCTGAAGAACGAATGGAAGAGATATCAGTGGCCTAGATCACGTTGCTTCATGCTGACCATGACACAGGACACTGTCCAGGAAAAAGGTCGATCAGCATTATGGATTACAATATCCTGTAATTATTTATTCATCCTTGCACAGTTAGGAAGAGTGGTTATACTGTCTACTCCGCGTAATGGCAATCCGGATAATCGCAACTCCCACTTAATTGTAATATTTTTCCCACAACAAAATGCTATGTTTTTATATACACGTTAGTGGATAATGACATCTCCTTTTAATCGCAACTTTTTTTTGTGCTCCAATGAAGTTGCGATTATAAGGAGTTAACTGGACAATAGGCACCTGCAAACAAAACCAAGCTTTAGCGGTATTAATAGGAACAAAGTAGGCCTGGAATAATGGGCTATGTTGTATATTGTCATCAAAACTGGGCTTTCGCTGATGGCTCTGTGCGGTGGGTTCTGTGGCTAGGCTGTGCTTGGTGGCAATCAAGCTGTCACAAAAGTCCCCATATCTATCCAACAGAAACCATTTACTTATTCATGAATTCATAACAACATCTCGTCCTGCTGGGGCAAGGCTGGTTTTTTTGTTTATTGTTTTCATGTAGCCTGTGTTTCATTTCATTGTTTATTTGCATTAGATGTGCGATTTGTATACAAGCAATATGCAAGTTATAAGCCTGTATTGTATCTCTAATCCATGTGCATTATGTGGTTGTACTTTTAAACTCTCAGAGGCTAAACTTTTTTTGTTTTGTTTTGCTTTTATTATGGACTTTGAGGCATTGAATGATAAACAAACGTGTCGACGGCAAGTGGTCAGAGAATGGCAACAAATCAAATATTAAAACAGTGAGGTGGAGCTAGGGACACGCCCTGTTATAAGAGGAAATTAAACTCGGCTTTAAAGTTCGTTCTTGCATTACAACGTACCGTCAAGGTGGTGTGAAAGTGGAATATTCCTGATAAGTAAGGTTATTTGGAAAGGACAGTACACTAATTAGCTTTTACAGTCTTGAAGATATAATGCTTTTTCACTGAGAAAGGTCCCCGAAAGTAATCATATACTGTATGCTTTAGCACTGATGAAAAACCCTTTCATTTGTTTTGCTCCAGTTAGTGGTTTGTAAATATGTCGGTTTGGCTGTCACTGGAATTGGAGATAACGAGATAGAATCTTAATGTGATGTATGTCGTTTTGTGCTGAAGCAGGTGCAGGGGTTTTGTGGTGTTTTTCAGTTCTGATTCTCACTCTTTATAAGTGGGGAACAGGATTAAGGGTAGTGTTATCGGTTTCGACGTTTTTTGTTGGTTTTTTTTTTGGTATATGTGTATGTGTTCGAGAAATCTTCTTAGATTGGTTGTTTGTGTGGAAGATGCGATTCCATGGACACGGATTATGTGTTTGAGTGGTTAATCTTTAAGTAGTTGCATATGGTTGTTATCAATATTTGATTCGTCTGGCATTCTTCAAAGCTGAACTAAATATACACTACTCTATCCGTTGCAGCTGTGATACTCACTTAACAAAGAATAGCTAATTCGCTCGAACTAGTAAACGCTGCTATAAGTAGGATTGGCTGGTCATCATATGGAATGGCTACTGCTTCTCTTAACTTTGCCTAGCAGAAAGTTGTTGAGCTTGGCGCTGCACATACTTAATACACTCAGTGACAATAACAATAACAATAACTTTATTAGCTCAGACATAAAAGTATGCATTTAAACAAACAATGTAGATAAAGCATAGCAATTACAGTATGACGAGGAGAGGCAGGAAAAAAAGTACAAACTGACCAAAACGCATTTCCATATCTGTTGATGTGGTGACATAATATTCAGCCCTTATTATGAGCCTCAGTGTAACACTTGTATTTTTTTTTCAGATAAAAAATGGTGAATCGAGTAATGGAATAGATCTTCAGTTCGAAGCCACATCGTCAGATTCTGCCAACCCCTTGTACGACATGAGTGCCGACACACAGTCTTCCAACCCCCTCTACGACCTCTCTTCAGGAGGCTCAGGCAACCCCTTGTACGACATGTCCTCAGAGGGTGACGTCAACCAATCCTCAAACCCGTTGTACGAGTTCAGCGCTGAAACCACCTCCAGCTCAGAGCCGACCAATCCTTTGTACGATTTTGAGAACGCCGGGACCACAGACGACGCACCACAGGAAGTAGATTTGCTATCTGGGACCAACCAGCAGTATGAAGAGGAGGAGGAGCAGCAGCAGCAGACGGAACCACAGAGCAGCTACGGGGACCTCCTCGGAGACTTCGAGGACCAGAACGATGGGGAAGGCAGGCAGGACGTGGAAATTGAAGACCTGCAGGAGTACAAACCCGTCGTGATGAATGGAGATCCCAAGGACTGGGTGAGACAGGACTCACCCACAGCAGAGGTGGAGGAGGAGGAGGAGGCTGAAGAGCAGTTGGAGGATTACGCAGAAAGGGTGGAAGTTGAAGAAGAGGTAAGCAGCTTTTAATTTTGATTTTGTTTCCACATTCAGACATTTGCCTAGACGTGATCAGTGTTTTCTCCAGGTCTTAATAATATGAGGTGGGATAGACTTCCATCCTTATCATAAATCGTACAGGGAATTTGTAAATTTTCAGAAGGATTTAGGTTTTTCTGAAGGATGCAAACTTATGAGTTCAAAAAGCGAGGGGATATCTATATGTTTTAAGAGGGATTTTGAGATTGAAGGGGCGAGTCGTATAGGTGTGCAGTATGGAGAAAACACTTTTTGATTTCCAGTTTTGCTTGGGTTTAGGGATTTAGTGCTTTTAAATTCACATTCAAATTACTTTTGCATTTTTTAAAAATAATATTGGTAGAATTGTGTGTGCAGATTTGCATAGACTCTTGCCTCCTCCATATAATGACAAAGGGTTAGTGCTTATTTCACTGTTACATGGTAGAAGGTTTCCAGATTGGGTATCTAGGTCTATATACCCTGCTTTCTTTTCATTTCATTTTTGAAAATAGGTGCTTGGCACATAATATGTTTGTTTCTGACATCTCCTCTGTATATATAAATATATATGTTACTTTATGGAGTTCTCATTTCGCACAAGTTTATAGATGTTCTTGCAGTGCCATAGACTAATCGGTACCCTGTGAGCTTGAAATATTCCATAATTTTCATGCCTAGGTACCGCTTAATTCATTCTTGATGCAAGGTGCAGACTGCCCAACTTCACAGTCCTTGCACATAGTCGAAGGAGCTTCATTTGATAAGAACCTTGCCTTAAATGCCTTTCACTTCGTGGATAGTGGTTGTTTCTGCAGCAAATGGCATATTACAGTAGTCGTCAACACCTAGGGAACTTCTTGGACTACTGAATGATGGCTTCGTCCTATTCTATTAACAAATCTGAACGACAAAGCATTTGCAGTCACTCTAGAACTATTGGTATAGCCCTTTCTACGTTCTCTCTTTAAGGACATTAATAACTCTTGTTCCTTGGCCTTTTTTGGACAAGTCAATCCTAGTCAGTCCAGAGCTACTGATTTAGCCCTTTCTTTCTTCTCTCTTTTAGAAATCTAGTAACACTTTTGGTTCCTGGCAGTTTTTTTTAGTCAATAAAATCGTCCTCAGTTTCTGTAAGTGTAGGTACCATCTCCATAGATCCTGTTTGTTTTCGGCATGGTTTACTTCAGTCTTAGATCCCCCTTGTCAATGGTTTCATGGTTGCACCAATCTCAGGCCCAGCCAGTACAAGAGACTCAAGAAGCCGCTCCACCACCACCACCCATCCCGGCTGTAGAGATTACCCAGAGCCCAGAGCAAGGCGAGACCCAGCAAGAAGCTGATGTAGCTGGAGGGGCAGTGGAGAACCTGCCTGACTTGGTAGTCAGAGAGGAGGGCGATGACGAAGCGGCTGCAGGTGGCGGCGAAGGCACACAAGAACTGGAGTCTGGAGATATGGAAGCGGCTGGCAGCCAGGGTGAATATCTGACGGCGGACACCAGCTTCGGACATGACCGCCGAGAAGAGGACCTGGAGCATTACTGCATGGACAGGGAGGAGTCTGACCTCGTTGACGATCAAGACGCTGGATTCGATTCTCAGCCCATGGCCAGCTTGAAGCCACGAGAAGAACGTAGCCGTTCTCCGAGCCGGAGTATCGGTCCAGACACGCCTGACAGAGAGTCTCAGGAGACCACTGACACGCCAGAAGACACGGACGCCACTGATGAGATGGATACCCTTAGACCTAGGGGAGACAGAAGCCACGCCCCGAGTCGTAGTTTGGAACCAGAGGACAGGAGGGAAGAGAAGAAAAACACCGAAGAGATGGAGACGCTGAGACCCAGGGAAGACCGAAGCCACTCCCCCAGCCGCAGTATGGAACCAGAAGAAAGGCAGGAGGAAGAACAGAAGGTTAGAAGATGCCTGCTGCTGTGGTGATCTCTGTTGTCTGGCATGGCTGTCTACTAGAAGATACTGTGTGGTCTTTGGCAGATTGACACACTGTTTGGCCTTCATCAGCATGGTTCTCCACTACGAAATGGTTGTTGCTTAGCGGCTGACCGATGTCCTTGATTGGCACCAGCATGATTGTGTGCAGCTTTGCGTTTTTTGGATATTCCTAGTAATGACTTATATTATGTCAGCATGACTGTCAAGAGTTCGGTTTTATGAATGTTGTGCTCGGCATGTTAAGAAGAATCACCGTGTTTTCATGAAACACTGTGATACACGAATGTCTTTGCTGAGCATGACGCGCTGCACTGCACGAAAGAGCTTGCTCTTTTTGGCTGGATATCGGCTTGGAATGGTAGAACTAATCTGGTAGTTGAAGACATTCTTTTTTGACAGCCGCATGATTACTCCAGTAGATTACTGATCACTTTTCTCGCATGATCTTCAGGGAGTAGATTTAGCGTATCGTATTTTTTCTTCTTCTGGCATTTCAAAGATTTCTTTTTCTGCGCTTGACCATTGTTCCCGTTTGTCTTATTTTCTGATGATTTTTTCCTCTTTATGTAGAGCCGTCTTATGCGGCAAGAGCTTTGGAAGCATGTGGCAAAACCACAGAAATTCTGCGTCCTTTAGTTTGTTTCTTTTGTTGCCTGAATATCTATCCAGGATGGTGGCTAATGTTACCTGTATATGTCTCCCCGCATGAGCATGTTGCTGGCATGAAGTCTTCCAAAGTACATGAAGGCTGGATTATTCCTGATTTTGCCGGATGGCGTTAGATGTTGGCAGGCCATCCCGATACCTCTGTCAGCAGACTGTTTACTCATTGCATGTGGTTGGCATTTACACCGTAGTTTTTCAGGGCCTTCAGGTGTGGTGGGTTTACAATAGAATAGAATCAACGGAGACGAGTAAGCTGAGGCATAATGTTAAATTCGCCATCTGTTTGGGATGTCATTCAGCTGGAATGTTAACGTATAGCACAGTCTGAATGATTTAGTCATAATATACTAGTGTGTTACAGTAAGATTCAGAATACAGTTTATGGGTCACTGATTCAGCAATACAGTTAATGTGGCTCTACGATATGGGAGTTGGGAATGGAGTCATCATTTCATTATTAACTGGCTTTACAAACTGAGAATGCAGATTGTATCAATGAAACGACAGTCATAACTTGGGAAAACGAAGGGAGCAGTATAGTAGAATTTATTTTATTAGTACACTGCACTTTTGGGTGGCTAGATTTTTTTTTTTTTTTATACTTTGTGGCCGACACATTTTTCATGCTGGATAGACATACATAAGAATAACTTTTTAGAGTTAGACGGCAGTATTGACTCTAGACCTTTCAGTCAAATTGCTTATGAAACATGGAACTCACTCATTCTAGTTTCTACAGCATCCTTTTTGACTTATTTCCTTCAAATCTACTCTTATATGTCAGCCAATGTAACCAGGAGCCTGTGGATTCTGTTTTTCAGCACGGAAGCTACTATATATAGTCTAGATCATCATATTTGTTATTGTTTATTTGCTTTATCCTCCTTGTTGCCTGTAAACATTGTCTCGTTTTGTATGCTAACATCTCACCATAGGACACCACACCAGCAACGGTAACCACTTACAGATCCAGCAGTACCATAGTTCTCTCCCCTTCCCCCGGCTTACCTCCCTCGTCCGGGCTCGTGGCAGGTGAGGAAGGGGGAGAGAATCGTGACGCGCTGGAGAGGGATGCGATCAGAGGCGGAGGTCGTTGTGTAAGTGCCTCCCCCGGGGAGGGGTCTCACCAAATATTCTACTACCCTCACCTGTATAACGTGAATTATACGTTAAATTATGTTTCTTGTGTACCTCCTGGGTTTACCTTGTGTCACTGTAACCTTTTCTTTCGGGGGAGATGTCCGCATGTAGCCTCTCTATATTTCACGCCTGGGGTAGGTGTATTGGTATACAGTCTAGGGTATATGAAAGGGTGTAGGGTATAGTCTGGGGCATACGAATAGGTATAGAGTATTGTCATGGGTATATGAAAAGGTGTAGGGTATAGAGGGTATAGCGTATATATTTTTTCAATGGTGGATGTGAGGGAAGGGAAGGTTTCATGTGTAAATCGCTATGAGAAATGGTCATTGAACTGACCAGGAGAATGGATTGCACAGTCAGAACCACTTACCCGTAGTTCGCTTCCACATTCTTTATTCAGAATTGCATCATTATTCAGGAATCGGGAAATTCTGTTGTAACAAACATTGTCATATAACGACACTCTGCAGTATCGATTTTCTCCATTTCATCCTCTGCCTGTCGCGATTAGGCGGAGTCGACAAACTGGACCTGTGTAGGGCTAGTTTGACGGGCTATTCAGCTTTCAGTAGTGAGTGGGTAAGGCAGGAATTAGAATTAAGGATAGTGTTCACGTTTGGTAACACTAGGGATCTGTTAGTTGGACTGAAGATCTAAAGGTCGTGGGTTCGATTCCTGACCACGGATGTGCTGTAAGTGCCTTCGGACAGCATTTCATTCACATTTTGCGCAGTCCACCCGTCTGTAAAATGCGTCATGGCTATAGGCAGTTAAAGATATTGTCAGAATGCTGGTGATCAGCGCCTTCAAATTGCAGCGACACTGTATACTCCTTAGGGGGTTGAGAAAATCCTAAAATGATTTGGCTTGCTGGGGTAATAATAATGTAAAGTCGCGTGAGCAGGCATTTGCCTGGATACGAGACGTATAAACCACATTATTGTTATTATTAATATTATTTGTTAGGTTAACTATAGCATTCCAGATAAACTTGAAACAGCAGCCGGGGG
>JAWQUT010000272.1:104233-117695 GCA_033807755.1 Ellobium chinense
CAGGGCTAGTTGGAAGTTTGAAAAGAGTTCGACTGATAGGAAGGAGACAGGGCTAGTTGGAAGTTTGAAAAGAGTTCGACAGATAGGAAGGAGACAGGGCTAGTTGGAAGTTTGAAAAGAGTTCGACTGATAGGAAGGAGACAGGGCTAGTTGGAAGTTTGAAAAGAGTTCGACTGATAGGAAGGCGACAGGGCTAGTTGGAAGTTTGAAAAGAGTTCGACTGATAGGAATGAGACAGGGCTAGTTGGAAGTTTGAAAAGAGTTCGACTGATAGGAAGGAGACAGGGCTAGTTGGAAGTTTGAAAAGAGTTCGACTGATGGGAAGGAGACAGGGCGGACATCTCTCTGTTTGTCTTTCTTTACAATCTTTCACTCCTCTCCTTTGGTATCAGCTCTTATATCAGTATAATTCAGTTTTCACGACTGACTGGGCATAGAAGAGGGATTTAGCTCATTAATATGAAGGCTGTCTACATAAAAATATATCCACATTTAAGATCTCCTCTAACTTCTTCCGACAGAAGGGCGTCTCTTAGTCCAAACTGTTTATGATGAAATTTAGTGATTCTAATATAATACAGTTCTTTGTTGTTTAATTTCGGTTACTATGTCAACAGTATTCGTAGTTACGCCAAAATGTATTATTGGGACATAAATTATATTAACTCTAAGATCACAGATATGCCAAAAACGTAAGTTAGGCGAGAAAACCAACGTAAGTTTTTTTGTCGGAAGTCGTTAGTGTAACTCATGTGATATTTCACCTCAGCTAGCTTTCATAATGGGTCTAAGTACCGTATACCACTAAGTACCGTATACTCCTAAGTACCGTATACTTTCTCGTTTTCCTGTTCAGTTGGTAGTAGACTTGCTTCTATTTCTGTGGTCCTCCGCCCCCACTTGCCTCCTCCAACGTTCTCATGTTCATTTGCTCCTTTCTCCCTACCTTCATTTCATCCCTCCTTTTTCTTTTCAAAGACCTCGCTCATTCTTTCCTCATTATGCCAGTTGCCTGTCTCTTCCTCCTGTTTCATCTTCTTTGCTCTAACTTTTAACCCATTTCCATACCCATTTCCATAACCCAGTTAACCCATTTCCATGTCCATTCATTCTGTCTACTGAACATGTTTGCTCTGTCTCGCCTTTGTATTGCTGCTAGCTAACCCCACCCGCTCTTCTTCCCGCCGAAAAAGAAAGTAGCATCCCAAATAAACATACAAACACCGAGAAATACGTTTAACAGGTGTTTGTTTTTTTTTTTGACGCACCCAAAGCAAAACAAAAACCACAAAACAATAAACAAACAAAACAAAATACACAAACAATTCAAGCCACAAAACTGTGGTACAGTGGCAAACAGTATGACATATTAGGCGACGGGACAGCACATGAACAAGTGAAATACCATGGCTGTACAAACATCACTTTTATAACGTAACCACAATACTTTTCACAGCGTACATTTGATATCAGTACTTACATCAAACTTACCCACAAATACAGTTTTCCATTCATATACTTCTGCACATATTATCTGGCGTTGTATCTGGAAATTGACAGATCGAGGCTAAACCTTGTCAGAAAATGATTTTTTTTTTCACTTGCAAGCATGCATCCACATCTTATAACGAACGGTTAAATCCATCCAGTTTTTGACCGATAGCTTTCAGTTATCAGGCCATGCCCATACTTAGCTCCTAAGTAACTGCTTTTCTTTCAAAGTTTTTGTGTAACTCAGTACACTCCAACATATCTGTTATATTGTCATTTATATACATGTATATATCTATGTGTGTACCTGAACTTCCTGTACATTCAGATNTCTCTGTGTGGTTGTGTGTGTGTGTGTGTGTGTGTGTGTGTGTGTGTGTGTGTGTGTGTGTGTGTGTGTGTGTGTGTGTTTCTCTCTGTGTAAAGTAGCGAACTCTCTCTCTCTCACACACACTCTCTCCCACTCTCTCTGTGTGTAGCGATGGCCAACTTAAGAACAATATCACAATGTGATATTTTGGTCTGTTGAAATTTGTACCTTGCTGTACTTGAAAGCTGTCGCGTAATTAAGACAGCTACACAATATAATCTCAATAAAATGTCCAAAAAAAAAAATAATTGAAGTGGATCTCTGGTTGTGACTTCCTTATTCGCCCATAAGTAGACTCTTTTTTCCTAGGAGCTTCGTATCCAACTGTTTGTTGACACCCCCGCCATTATCTACACGGTATGTCTAATTTCAGTTTCTGTTGATAGCTTATCTTGATTTTTAAGGGCGTTAATCAGTACCGTCCGTAACTTAGCTGACTTCGACATTCTTGTGCTCAGGTAGGATCGTGTGATTGTCTCAATGCATATATTGTGTTCTTATTTCCTCTGCCAACAAGGTTCCTTGCTTGAGACCATCCAGGACCGGGTAGAGCTAGTGCGGGGCATCAGGAACAGATTTAGAGTCCGCGGGGGCCCCTTCATGAGAGAAAGTGTGACAGACAGACAGACAGACAGACAGACAGACTCTTCTTAAGAAATTTTGCGTTCCAATCATATCATATTAATATTATTAATATTGGGTTGGTGTGAGGGAGCAAGGGTGGGACGGGAAGAGAAATTGTAACTTACCCATCGCGGACGCTCGCCTTCTTTAATGCGGTCACAAATCCGGCCGAGGAAACGTCGGTAATAAACGAGAAGTCTGGCCTATCCCCATTTCACCAGACATCTTGCAAGCATTTAGTGTGGAGCCCTCTAAAATGCCGGAGCAGACACTACTTTTGCTCATACTTTTATCCGGCATTGAACCGCCAGAATCCTTACAACTGTGATAACCAGTACAGGGTTTTCACTGCGTAGGACCCCTTAGACTACATGCACCTTTTGGCTTGGAATGCTTAATACTTTGTATAATATGACTTTCGCCTGACCTTNGTTATAACGAACTTAAAGATTTTATACATTTATTTCTGTTCTCATTCACCACAGAAACAGCATAAGGCCAATTAAACACACTAATTAAAATTCAGTCTTGCTAAACTCCGTAATACTGCAGCTGTATATTAAATTTGATTTTGACATACTTCCTAAGTAACGATTTCGTACGTTAAGTATGGACGATGTGCGAGACGAGATAGCGACATTGGTACCAGCACAACGACAGGTTACACAGCTGTCTCACCTTATGGGCTGGCCAAAAAATTTCAGGTATTGCACTGACGTTCGCATATTATGTGATAGATTTAATGTACATACTAGCTTTATCTCAATCCAGATAATCGCAGTTGTGCTTAACTGCAATATTTTCTACTTAACTGCGACATTTTCTTCTTAATTGCAACATTTTGAACTTAATTGCAACAATTTGTACATAGTTGCAACATTGTCTATATCATGCTTAATTGCAACATTGTCGACATGCTTAATTGCAACATTTTCGACATGCTTAATTGCAACATTTTCTTCATAACAAAAAAGCTACATTTCTATGTGACGTCACTGGTTAATCGCAGCTTCTTTTAATAGCAACTTTTCCCATGCTTTCCAGGAATTGGTATTAAATTGAGCTGACAGTAATTTGAACTTCGATTTCATTATGTAAACAGACTGAATACATTTATGGGTGATGTGCCCTCGGTGGAGATAACACCAGACAGGCCCTCCCACCCCCTCAGTGCAGATTCTTTTGTGTTCACCAGTAGGCCTACTATAACTGTGAGCCGATTAGTAAACAGAATCTTAACTGTTTCTCATAGGCGGCACCCGTACACTTCAAAGTGTTCTTAAGGCGGTACCCATAAGATACTCCTATGCGAGGAAGGGAGGTAGGTGGAGGAAGTTAGGCTGAAGATAACAAACATTCTTAAGAGTTTGATGCTTTGGGAAAGAGACCCGCCTTTGATTATACAGAGAAGTGACAGGAGGGACGACGGTTATTTTGAAAATTGTGACAGTTTCTCGAGTTTGAATGGGTTTATATTGATAATACATAAAATATATTTTTGGACCTTCATGATGTAGATATTTAAGGACTGAAATCTGTTCATGAAGATTTCAGGTTTCTCTGGGGAGCAGATCTGTTTACGACAGTACGAGGGCGTGCCCAATCCTTTGACATCCACAATACACACCCAATGATGATGAATTCTTGATCCGCCCCTTCTTCTTCTTCAGCAACAACTACCTGCTCACCGCCTTGCCAAGTTCTTCACAAACGTACTCACCCCTGCAAAGTTTCAGTTAATTTCACCATCTCCCGAACTCCAGAACAGCACACAGAGAAAGTTTTCCCTTACCTGCCCGACCTGAATAAACATCGTCATCATTTTTTCTTTGCTCCACATAAACTCTTTCCCATAACAGCCCCCTACTCTTCTCTCTTTATCACCTGACTTTTGTTCCCCCCTTTCACCCCCAACTCATTACATGTGCTCGAAAATTGGGATTCCAGAACAAGGTTGTATGTTTTTTAGTGTTTCATGTTATGGGAGATTTGTTGCCAGATTGACGCTCTAAAAGCATGGAAATCAAAGGGGCATTACTTTTTAGGACTCTGTCACGACATGCAGTTATGGTTCTTCGATTTTCATTCAACCGCCATCGAAGACGTGGCGTCATGTATGACTTGGAGTGTCTTGTGTTCAGGTGGTTGCAAGGACCGTCCGGCCGGTTCTTATCTCTGAACACTGCACTCACTCTAGACATTGCGCTGCGAGTCTTTACACCTACGTTCTACCTGTGTCTTGTGTGCTCATCTTCAAGATAAGATACCCCCCTTGTTGTTGTCCTCAGTTTAGCGCCCTCCTCATTCCTCCGCCTCCAGTGTTGTGTTGCGTTATTCCAGCCCACCACCCCGCGACGTTTTCCACCCACTTACCCATTCGTTTTCGAAAAATCGAGTTTCAAACTTCTCCCCCTCTCCCCCCACCTCCTACCTTAACTTTCTCCCACCTTATTAAAATCGAGAGGTAAAGTATTCCGGACGGCAAAGTGTTTTGAAGTGAGTGTGTTCATCTCAGATGTGGAACTTGGAAGAAGTATAGCAGTCTGTTGGTGTGTAGCTAGCACAGTTGTGGTGTGTTCTTAGGGCTTGCTTCGCCGCTTCAGAGGGGATCAGTTCGGTACCAGCAGGTAGACAGTAAAATAATGTGATAGTATTGTCATTCATATTCGGGATTTTTTCTGATTCTGGATGGATATTAACAGCCTAAACTGGAGACAGAGCCACCGAAGTGTAGAATGGATTACATAATTATTTTGTGTCTGTGCTTTGGAATGTTGAAGTGTGAAACATCAATTGCTGTGTCTAGTATTTTCTTCGTCCGAGCAGCCAAAGTGTTATGGGTGTGATCTTTGATTTTCGCTGGAGTTTTCATATAAACATGAATTTGGAAAAAGAGCACTGCATTAACTTTTTAATAGAGACTACAGTCTATGTGATGATGGCGGAGTTATAAATAAATAATAATGCAATTGATATCAAACCCTTTGAACAGGGACCACCCATTAACTAGTGATGGGGTACAACGTGTGACGACATGTCAAAGGACAGTAGTTAAAATAGGAATGACCTGTTTAGCCGAATGTCTGTGATATATCCGATGCTCATTGAGATATCATCCATTATACATGAACCACTGTATATTCAGTTCTTTTTTTTTTTTTCATTTTGCATGGTGCATGCCTGTGTTGGGTGATGGAGATTATCTTGGGAGGTTTGCGGCAGATAGAGGGAATGGGGTGTGATGGACAGCCAGCTAGCTGGTGTTCTCAGGTGGAGAGTGACGGGAAAGGGGACAGTCCGATCACTTTACACTCTGTCAGATAAAAACCTCAGTTTTGGTTAGCGGTTGGGGAGAAGGGCGGGAAGGAAGGACTAGTTAGAGAATAGTGATGTAAATGTGATTGAAAGCATACAACAAGTTCAACAAGTTTATTGGGAATAAGCCCAGACCACAGCCGTGGCACATGGGAAAAATACAGTATGCAAAGGGACAGCACATGGGTATTTTAAATACTATAGCTACTAACATCACACATGTTCACAATGCATTGTTACATTCACGTGCATTCACAACGTTTTCATACATTTCACATTTAACAATAATATCCTTTTTTGCCGAAAACATCATCCCTGCACTGCGGACATGTCTGTGGAGTCAGAAACCGTAAAGACCACTGTCTTGTGTATTGTGCCAGAAAACATTTGACTGAGGACAGTTCTGTTCTGGAAAATCTGCAGTTTTTTCCTTTTCCTTTTCACAACTCTTTCATGTGCCTCACCACACAATTGCTGTCCCAGACATTCTTTTCTTCGCCACTTACTGTCTTTATCCGAAGAAGCTTGGACGTAGCGAGAGAGATCTCCATATCAGTATTTTTGTACGATGGACTGATCTCAGCTGAGGGTTAAACCGAAGCACTAATTGCCAGGCTCCATAACTCCTTCATTGTAAAAACAGTTGTGATTAGTCTCCTCTTACGACAGTGAGACTCCAAAAGAATGTAGTGCGATCTGTGACGCAGACTACTTAATACATGATTAGAGTGACACTGTGCTTGTCATGAGATGGGTTTATCTCGACGTCACCACGAGCAGAGGCAATTTTTTTTCTTTTAAATAGTTTGCTGAGAAAAGAAAGGAAACTTATTTTACTTAAAGAGCGAGGCAGTAAAAACATTTTCAGAGGAAGATACCCTGTCTAGAGATATTCGGGCCCTTTGATTAGACATGGGATAATGACATTTTTGTATCTTCTAGCGAACCTAGAAGACAGATCTTTAAAAAATACAATCGTAACAGAACAGCTGGATTGTGTGTTTAACTCGGGAATGAAGTGGAAGCTAATTCGCTACTTCACTTTCTGGCATGCGAAACCAGTGTCTTGTATAGCGAGTAAGGACTCGCTTGCATTGGCCTTGCAGAATTGGTGGAGGAAGAACAGAAAGCAGCGGTGGTTTAGACGTTACCCTCCACCTCGCATAAAGACAATCCATCATGAGCAAGGGAAAATTGCAATGATATAGTTTAGCGGAAGATGCGGTTAATTGATACCGAATATTTAGCAGGACTTTTGCATATATTTTGTCTGAGATAATATCGTGATTAAAAGGAAGTGCAACCAGACCTTTGCGAGTAAGCGGAGTGAAAAGTATTATTGTAATACAATCCACAATGTAATGTATTCATCTCGTCAGTTCGGATCAGTTCTTCATGCATTATGAGCAGATTGCAAAATTAGAAAGAATAACAGAAACCAAAAAATGGCGTATGATTTGTAGCAACAACTGTCACTTACGACAGTTTATGAAGCGAGAACTCTGTGTAAACAAGTAACATTTGAGAGCGGCTGCAAACCTAAACAAGTCGGCTGATGTAAGAACAAGTCTGTTATTTGACAGCTGACGCTATAAACAGTAAAGTTGCCACGTAGTCAATATCCATACAATATTTTTTGATAGCAGCAATGTTCACACCTGCACCTTGGTATTAAAAACGAGTATTGTTCCTATAGCTGAATAGTCCAGAGGCGTTACGGTCTGTAACGCTGCTCAAAGGCCATTATTTTAGTCCTTAACGTTAACACAAGAGAGTACATTCATCGATCTACAACCAACCATAGTACACCGCCCTGTCTGTTATTTCTTGCAGTTAAACATTGCAGCAAGCTTATAGTGGGTTCTTTTCTCTCCTAGTCTGTCTGCCTGCGTGCCTGTCTATCTGTCTGTCTGCTTTCTGTCTGTTTGTCTCACTGGCTGTCTGTCTGTCTGTTTGTTTGTTAGTTAATTGTCTATTTCTCTGTCTGTCTATTTGTTTTATATAATGTTGCTTGCTCATGTAATAAAAAATTTTAAAAAACCAACATAATAGCAGTTGTCTGAACCAGTGAGCTGTTGTCTATCTCAGCTCTATCAACTTGAGTCTAGCTTAGTATTATGTCACAATACCTACTTTTGTATAGATGTAAGTATTCTTCATACTTCGCTAGTCAGTATTCAAGCTTTCCTGGCAATTTACAGTGGCCTCCCACCTGGTGCTCAGTAGGGTCAGGGACAGGCTTAGGGAAGAAAAAGCACCTTGAGGCAGTCCTTGGGCATTATCTTTATCTCAGAACTCTTATGTATGCATTCTCTTGTCTTAATCCTGTCTCGAAACCCACACCAAGCTTTAGATGAAAGAATCCATGGGTATTGCCACTGTCTTTATGAAGCAGTTTAGTCATCGGCTTTGCGCAACAGTCCTGTAACCAACGTGGAAAGTATTGTTGGCTTACAGGACTGTTGCTTTGCTTTACACCCACGTTGATGTTATGGTGGTGGATGTGAGATTGAGGTGTGTATTGTTTACGTGAAGAGAAAAGGTGGGCGAGCGGGAATAGATAGGTGTAGAAAAGATTAAGAGAAGAACGGCGCAAAAGGTACGCATGTGTGAAAACATACATCTAGATCTACCCTGTTCTTGTTTTTTTCTTCCTTTCTCTTCCTTTCGCTTTTCCTCTTCACTTTGTGAGAAACTTTACTGCGGTTCGAGCATATTCTGCATTCGAGCCAAACGGAGGCGTTCTTTCCCGTCATTAGAAAAATCACTTGTATCGAGAGTTTCAAGTAGTTTCCAGGCGAGACGTCATATATGACACAATGACGTCATATTCTTCGTCGTTTCTTTCAGTTGTTCTGTCGCAGCCACCCACACATTCTCATTTCTTTCCATCCTTCATTCTCGCTGTTCCGAATGAAAAAAAAAATACTGACAAACAAACGACTGTACGAAGGACAAACGAGAAAAGGTATAGAATTCAAACTGCCACTGCACAAAGATCTTGTTAGCCGAGCGTCTGTTTTGCTGATTGTTGAAAGCAGCGCATATCAAATTACAGCACAAAGAAAAACAACAAACACCCATGCTCTTTTTTTTTCTTCACAAAAATATCATTTTCCTCGCGGCTAGTTTTGTCTTGATGGTGGAATGTTTCCTGCCCGGCATTTTGCCAGAGTTAACCATCTGAGTTTCCAAAATACACAGACAGCCACGGGCGTATATCTAGATCTAAATCAGGATTTTAATGTTGGAGTTATGTGGCCGAATGGTTACGGCGTTAGACTCAGTATTGACAGGTCGTGGGTTCGATTCCCGACCATCCATGGTCATGTTGTAAGAGCCTTGGGAAAGCATTTCTTTCACATTTTTTTTCTCAGCGTATTCCTCAGTCTACCTATCCACAAAATAGGGAAGACAGAGGAAGATCATGTCAGAGTGCTAGTAATCAGCGCTTTAAAATGGCGGCGGCACTGCATGCACCCCGGGGAGTTGAGAAAGCTCTAGGGTGAGCAGGCCTGCTGGTATGATAATAACAGTGTGAAGTCGCGTGAGCGTGAAGGGGCGTTAGCTTGGAGACGAGACTTATAAACCGCATTGTTGTTAAAGAGCCTCTTGCCTGAGTGTTAATTACTGCCGTAAGTCGAGTAATGACTTTATGGAGTTACGACTGTATTATTTCCGGATGCGGAATACCATCTAGTGCCCTGAGTCAGCCTACTAAATCCGGTTTTGTTGTTGGCCGAGTTGTGAAACAGGCATTCTCAACCCGCGACTCACCTGTTGAAAGGTTAAAGGTCAGACAGTGAGTAGCAACAGGATGAGCATCGCAGCCAGCTGATCATGGTTATTTATAGGAGGCTGACGTCACTATGTTTTTAAATACCGACGCCCACTGTTCGGTTATAGATAGCTCGTGATATGTACTTTTAAAATTTATGGCATGTAGCCTCTCCGCACCTACTATCTGGTGAAAAGAAAAATATGAGGTGGGTAACGTGTGGATGCGTGTGTGCGTCCATGCCAAAGTAGATTCAGAGTTGATATCAAACCCAGATTCGAAGCCAGGCAAGCTGTGCTGTACTATACAAGTAACGCACTGCGATAACAACGGCAAACTTCAAAAACATCAGAAGTGTTCACTGTGGTTAACGCAATGCCTTAACTAACGTATGGATTATGTATACGGCCACTGATGCTTAATAAGGAAAAGGATAAGGATAACTTTTTTTGTCCACAAAGGGAAATTTGTCTTGTTACAGTGTGCTTACAAAACATAAATATCTGTGCAAACATACACACTCCCTCGCTATCACACATACACACGCACATACTTCCACACACACACCCACAAGCTACCACGTCACTGTAACAAGACTGTACTAGACTATGATTCAGTATGAGCTGAGATGAATTTATTGTTTTGTTACTGCTATTGCTCTTAACAAGATAATTATATTTTTTTGGACGCATTGAGATCTATCCATTGAGAGTAATACAATTATTGTTTTATTATTGTTTTATTATTGTGCCCAGCAACAGAGACGATAACGGGTCTGATATTTTCAAGGGTGAAGGCAGCCGTAAATGTTTCTTTATGATAAAGTTGTTCCATTTTTTTTTTCAGTGGCGTAGCGCTTCGTCGTAACTACCTACTAATTCACCTCCTTCATCATTGTTCTCCCCTCCCCTACCCCCACCCCCTCCTATTCACAGTATATACACGAAGTGCCGGGCACAAATTTAAGGTCAGCGCCCCCTCCTTCCTTTAAGGTCAGGAAATTTTGGGTTGTTTTTTTTTTGGGTGGGTAGGGAAGAGGAGGAGAGTATTCTTAACAATAACAACAGTGGTTCCTGTCCTTATGCTAAGCTTCACCTCTCCACACCTCTCTCCCTTTTTTTTTTTTAAATTCTTGCCACGAACCGCACATTTCAATGTGAGTAAGTTGATGCAAATGATATTGCTATAAAGGTATTAGCACTGTAAGGCTACGATGCAGTATGCATTCCCTAGCATTCCGATGCGGCTCCTTCGGGCAACAAATCCGTTTAAGCCTATCGTTTATAGTCTATGTTGGCTACCACTGGCCAGCTGGATCGAAGAACCACACGTGAGTACGTGTTGACCATCGGAAGCCGTTTCCCCTCTGGATTACCTGTTTGTTTAGATTCGGGTCAGATCGCGGTTGGGTCGTTAATCGTGGGCAGGAGGAATGTACAAGGGGTCGGTGGAACTCTCTTTCTCAGCTGATTTTATGTCTTTTTTTTTCTCTCTCTCTCTCTCTATCTCTCTGTCTCACTTTCTCTTTCTCTCTATGCCTGTCTGTATATTTCTGTATGTCTGTCTTTCTCTCCCTTTCACTGTCTGTCTCTGTCTCATTTCACTTTTTCTCTATGCCTGTCTGATATTTATGTACGTCTGTCTTTCTCTCCCTTTCTCAGTCTGAATCTGTCTCATTTCTCCTTTCTCTATGCCAGTCTGATATTTATGTACGTCTGTCTTTCTCTCCCTTTCTCTGTATGTCTGTCCTTCTCTCTCTCTCTCTCTGTTCTTTTATACTCTTCCATTCCCCTTCACTCTTCATCTTTGTGGCTTTTAATGTGTGTGTATTAATGTGTGAGAAGGTGGATCTATCTGTTCGCTTGTCCATCAGCCTGTTTGTTTTTCTTACTGTCAGTCAATCTGGCTGATGCCTTTCGCTTTCCCTGTCTCTCTCTTTCCATCTCTCTCTCTTTCTTGTCCCACCCTCCACTCCCTGCCCACTTTCACTCATTATGTCCCGTTATAGATGGAAGTATCTTGAATCACAAGCAAGTCTTTAGTATTAATAGAAGGTAGCTTTGTTTTTAATGTCTACTTTTCTCGGATAAATGGCTTAATGTCTAATTTTCTCGGATATAATATGGCATGCTCCGTGCATTCTTGAGCCACCGCGTTTCACGAACCTTGGTATCTTTTTACCTTCCCCACTGTCACCTCCAGGAACAGAACATACTGTCAGGTCATAAAGACATGGGCAATTTATACCGACCGCCCTCTCCCTNCCCCAAAAAAAAACAAACCAACAACTCCCCATTTGCAGCAGGGATGTTTGTAATAAACAGACTAATAAAGATATAAGAATAAACTTTTATCTACATTTACCTAGACATAATATTTAGTTACTGGGACGAACAGATAGGGCAGATGTTTAATTCTGAATTTATGGATGGAATATTTTGAATTTTACAATGTACTGTTGGTTGAGGAAAGTTCGGCAAGGGGGACATGACCACCTTTCGCTCCAGTGTAATACAGTGGTGCGTTTTTAATGCTGCTCGGTATATTAAGCTCAGTCTGTCCTCGTCTGTCCTCTCTCAGGTAGTCAGCTTAACCCAAAGACGTTAACCTCTTTGGCTTAACCAGAGAACGTGTTATGGCTTTTGGACGCTGTTAACTTTGCTTATTGTTTATTCTTTCCTCATCTCATGGGCTGTTTGATGGTAAGGTGATATCGGTAGGAACACTGGGATAATCTTAATTTATCTAAATTTTGTCGCAGCATGCACTTTCAGCTGATCCTGTTGAATTATGTAATTTGTTATTGTCATTCCATATTCGCCTATCATTTTTATTAAGTTTTGAGAAATTTAACGCTCTCAACCTGTTGCTGACAGCAAAACGGTGTGGCGGGTGTGGTTTAGGCTTGTAAAATTGAGCTATAATAACGAATCAAAACTCTACATTTGTTTTAAGAAGAAAAAGAAACTAGATGGAAGATCTCAGTAAAGTAAACAACTCAGATCATATTTTTAAAAATGACTAAGAAGAATGTGGAGTGATTGTGCGATGTATTGAAAATACTCAAATTAACATTATCATAGAAGGAGAAATAATTCACCTTTCCGAATCAGCTAGCCAGGACAAACAGTCCTATATTTGATATGGTCTGAGATGAGGCTGGAAACATGAATGACAGAATAATGCTTAGAGTTATTGGTAAACACGTGTTGCTATTGAAAAACGGAGCTGCGAAGGCAATAAAAAATGGGCGTCGGTTGACCTAGTTTAGCTACGTGTAAATAGGTTGTTTTTAGCTTTCCGAAAAGGTTCACTGATCTAGCACCCACTTCCACCATCTCCCCTTCCCGAAAAAAGATTAGTCTTAAATACGTGCACAGTTCTAAAAATAACACTCATTAATTCATTTCATGCTCACAACCCACCCACTCACTCTTCCTCTTGCAGTGCGATTTTGTCTTCCTTTCCTTCTCTCGCACGTGTATTGTTTCCAAACGTTCTCTCTTGAGTCGACTCACCTGTGTTTTCACCGCCCTAGCTGCCTGCTACTGTTTGCCAAGTCGGCCGTGCCAAAGAACATAGGTGTGTGTTACAGAGACAGGAAGATTTTTTTGAATCGCGCGTGCTTTTATCACGGCTGAGAGTGAGCTACATGCACTAAAGAAAGGTGCTCACCAAGCTGTTTATTAATATTTTCTGCACTTTCTTTACAATAAAAAACAAAAAGCAAAATCGTCACCTGTACATTTTTGGGGGTATTTAACAGGTTGTTGTTATTACTGTATGGGGTTTTCTCTATATCCTTTAAAAGTGAGTGCGTGTGTGCTTGCGTGTGTGTATGTGTGTGTGTACGTACACGTGAATGAATGTATATCGATTTTGGA